>OY757921.1:78351333-78361333 GCA_963585895.1 Sepioteuthis lessoniana | reverse complement strand
ATACAGATAGAACAAATTCCATTTGACTCTCTCTCTTTCTCTCTCTCTCTCTCTCTTCTTCACTCTCTCTTTCCCTCTCTCTACCGGTCATTGTTCTTGGCAATTCCATCTATTCACCAGCCAGTTTTCGCAAAGAGCCGATGAATTACTTCTCGGCGAACGCTGGTGTGTCCATATATAGGAGTCCATTGGAGAACTTAGCTTATAAATTCGTCTCTGCTTCGCTAGCAATGCCCAGCATGTGGTGTTCGTACTTACTTGAAGGGTTTGTGAGATGGGAGGTAAGTGACATACATCTGCTGTTTTGTGGGGTGCTGTTTCCTGGATTTATTTAAAACAGCACGCAACATCCTTATGCAGACAAATGTATATTACTGGTTATTTTCATTTGTATGACTTTAACCAGTTTTATGAATTATCATTTTTGTTCTATCTAATTCCTCCATGGATTTGTATTTGTGTTTTGTTGTCGGTATTAATTATTCATTTATGAACACAAATTCTTTACCGTTAATGGTAGATAAAAGAGCAACACTCACAAAGCACAAACATACATCAACAAATGTGGAGTAACACGACCAAAACATTGTGTGATTGCGCGCACAAACACATATAGATTGGACCAACTTTAGTAACTGAATATCAGTCGTGATCGCAATAATAATAATAATAATAATAATAATAAAACTGTGAAACATGAGAGTGACGGTGATACCGATTGTAATTGGTGCACTCGGTACGGTCACCAAAGGATTGGTTCGGGGACTGAAGGACTTGGAAATAAGAGGACGAGTGGAGACCATCCAGACTATAGCATTGTTGAGATCGGCCAGAATACTAAGAAGAGTCCTGGACATTTGAGGAGACTTGCTGTCATTCAAACTCCAGTGAGAAGCCGTCGGCTAACTCTAGTGTAAAAAAAAAAAAAAACGCTTAAAGAATAATAATGATAATTTGCGCCCGGCTAGACTACCGAGAAGAGTCCTGGAGACCTGAGGAAACTAACTGGCATTCAGACTCCAGTGGAAGATCAAAAGCTCACGCAAGTGCAAAGAACTCGCAAAGTGTGAAATAATAATAATAATAATAATAATAATAATAATAATAATAATAAACGCTGGTGTGAAAAGCTCGGCAAAATATAATAATAATAGTAATAAATGGTGTAAAACACTCACAAGAACCTAAACAAAAATAATGATTAATAATGGTCAATCAGAAATGAGAGAATATTGTCAAAACTACTACTACTACTACTATAACTTCAAATAATAATAATAATAATAAAATACTATTTTTTTATCATCTTTATAAATAATGATGATAATGATTAATATTACTTCGTTTAAAAATAAAAAATGAACGAAAAGATAAATAATAACAATAATAATAATAATAATGTTGGCGGATGAGTGGATACCATCCAAACAACAACATTATTGAGAACAGCCAGAATACTGAGAAGAGTCATGGAGACTTGAGGAGACTTGCTGTCACTCAAACTCCTGTGAAAGACCATCGGCTAACGCTGATATTATAAAACTCCAATAGAGGTAATAATAATAATAATAATAATAATAATAATAATAATATGCGATTTGGTAGAAATCAAAGATGAAAGAAAATACTGTTTAAAATATTTAGAGGAAGAATCGAGACCATAGCACTGTTAAAATCAGTTAGAATACTGAGAAGAGTCCTGGAGACCCGAGGAGACTTGTTCCCACTCAGACTCGAGAGAACAACCAGTTGCGTGAAGAACTCACACGCAATAATAATAATAATAATAATAATAATAACCAATTGTAATTTGTACTCTTGGTACAGTCACCGAAAGATTATCAAAGGATCTGGAGGGCTTCGAAATAAGAGGACAAGCGGGAACCATCCAAACTACTACATTATTGAGAACGACCAGAATACTGAAAAAAGCCCTGGAGACTTGAGGAGACTTGCTGTCATTCAAACTACAGTGAAAGACCATCAGCTAAAACTGATCTGAAAAACTCTCTAGGAATAAATAATTATGATGACCATATCAAGAAGAGCCCCAATAAAATTTGGCATTATAGTCATTAAGAGAAATTCTTGTGGCAGAAGAGGAGTTTGTACAAAACCAAACACAGAACTTCCAATTGGCCATCTCTTCTTTTTATTACCTTTTCATATCAACTTAAAAAGATCTTTGCACAGAACATATATACAATGAATAAAGTATCTACATACAGATCAAATTGTATTAAATCATTCAATAAATAAAGTAAAGTAAAGTTGGCGACCATAGTTGAGGACGACCGGAAGGCTCCCTTTTCAATAGCTACTACCCCGAGGTGTAGGGGATTGCTCCACTTTACCCTTGATACGTACCTTATATTGCTGAGTGTTAAGCCAGGAGGCATCAGGAACCATTTTTTGAGTCTTTGGTAAGACGCAACCTGGGATTGAACCCAGGTCTCTCGGACTATTGGCGAACACTCTATCCACTCAGCCAATGAGCCGGTAGTTCCCCCAAAATACCGTCTTTTTAAAAAAATTATTATTATTTCCTAAATCATCCAATTTAGTTTGCTCAGTCGGCTGGGGTTGTAGAATATACCGACTGCAGAAGGGTAAGACCCCGCTCCAACGAGTGTCCTGGATATGACATTAAACAATCTGATGGTGAGGTTCCTGTAATGTTAGAGCTTCGGAGAATGCAGAGTAACCCTTTATTGCTATCGCTCCCTGGTCCAATCTGGCTCGGAGTGGTAGCACCTCATAGGTTCCTATCTATAGGTCAAATAGAACTTATATGCGTACTTATGCTAAACTGAATTGTTTGAAATAGAACAGATTTTTGTATAAAAATGGATTTGGCATTAAATAATTTGCAAAGGTTGATATGCCATAAAATAATTCCAACCAACCAACCAATTTAGTCTTAATCTTTTTTCTACAATTGCAATTTGGTACCTAAATCTTCACTTTCGGTTCATTTTACCATTGTCTGCGTAAAGAAGATAATTTTCCCTAAATATATCAGTAGAACTGATTTTAAAAATAAAATAATAATAAAAGGAAATTTACTTAAAATCTTCTTCAGACTCCTATATTTCTCGTATCTCTCAAATCTCTGATTAGAGCCGATGTCAGATTTTGTTGTTTTATGGGGGAGTTTTTTTTTTGTTCACTCTAAATTTCCGTGGTACTTTTTATTTTTATTTTTATTTTTTACCTCCGTTGGAACTATTGCTATGACTATGACGGCCGTTTACTTAATCAATAGTTTATGTTATTTCCAGCTTTAAAATAACAAAAGTATTGGCAAAGTAAAATCATCGGCTTTATTGACTTTTCCAATTGTGAAAGTTTACCATATTTACTAATCCCTCTGCTCGGGCAGGATATGACACGAGGTCAATTTTTTTAAGCGGAGTTTAACAGGTTTGAATTCAGAGTTTTCCTTCTCCTAGACTAGTTGCCTCGCCAAGGCTGAAGAAAACAGTCTGCCCTACTATTTACCCATAGCTGGAAGGAGAATAATTGGATTCATACCTTTCCCAAGGGTATTAGTGCTATGTGAAATGCAATTAGCCTGGTCCAGGATTTGAACACGTGTTGCCGTGTCCATTTCCTACGACGATAGCCATTACACCAAGGGCATCTCCAATTGTGAAAGTTGACGTAACACTGTTTTGTTTATGTCTTGGTATATATGTATTTGCTTTGGCATATAATTATTCAATGTTAGCAGGAATCAAACTTTACGATTTGAATTGGACTATATATCAACATTTGGAATTTGATAAATAATGAGCATATCATTGCTAATTAAGCGGGCCATGAGTAGAGTGTTCGCCAATGGTCTGCGAGACCGAGGTTCAATCCCTAGCCGAATCATACCAAAGACTCAAAAATGGTACTTGATGCCTCCTTGCTTAACACTCAGCATTATAAGGTAGGGACCAAGGGTAAAGTGGAGCAATCCAAGGAAAGGAGGAGCACCCTTCCCTACACCTTGGTGTTGTAGCTATTGAATAGGCAACCTTCGGGTTACTCTCGACTAAGGGCGCCAACTTGACTTTCTTTTATAGATAATTAGCTCAGAGTTCCTGTGTTTTAATCAAGATGTAAATTTCAAGCCTCTGAAATTTGTTGACCAGTTCATATACCTCAGCAGCAATATCTCATCTACTGAAAGCGATGTCAACATACCTGTAAGAAAGGTATGGACTGCTGTTGTCAGGTTAACGACCACATTGAAATCTGACGTCTATAATAAAAGAAAACGTGGAGGTGTCCGTGGTGTAATGGTTATCGTCGTAGGAAATGGACACGGCGACATGAGTTCAAATCCTGGACGAGACTGATTGCATTTCACATAGCACTAATACCCTTGGGAAAGGCATGAATCCAATTATTATCCCCCAGCAATGGGTAAATAGTAGGGCAGACTGGGTTCTTCAGCCTTGGTGAGGCAACTAGTCTAGGAGAAGGAAAACTCTGAATTCAAACCTGTTAAACTCCGCTTCAAAATTGACCTAGTGTCGTATCCACCCCGAGCAGAGGGGTTGGTAAATACGATAATAAAAGAAGACGGGAATTCTTCCAAATTGTAGTCGTGTCAGTACTACTATAGGGGGAGTCCCAGAAGCCAAATGGTTAAAGTGCTGGACTGCGACCTCGAAGTAAGTGAGTTCGAGCTCCAGTCTTGTTTTCAATTTCGTACTTATGCCCTTGGGAAATATATGAACCTTCTTATCTCCTCAGCAATGGATTAAATAGTATCCTTTCAGTTTTTCTATAAGCATGACTTTGGCATCAAATAACTCAGTAAGGTTGATATGCCATTAAAACAAAGAAATCAAAACCAGTACTACTATATGGCTGTATCAATTGGACGTCTGGAGAAAAATTTAGGTGGGAACTAAGCAAGAATGCTGCGGACTCTTTTGAATTTATCCCAGAAGCAGCACCCCTCAAAATAGCAGCTGTACAGTCACTTACCTCCCATCTCACAAACCACAAACCATCCAAGTGAGACATGTTGGGTACTGCTGGTGAAGTAAGTATGAACTCGTGAGTGAAGTTCTCATTTGGACTTGTACACAGGGACGTGCCAATGTTAGCTGACTAGCAAGGACTGACAATCTTTATCTCTGTGCGGAGCGGACACTGGATGTCAACTGGAGAACTTTCCAATGAGAAAGAGATAGATAGATGGGATCAAAGGAATCTGTACTGTAGGCACGCCACGATGAGGATGATAATAATGATAGATTTGAAGAAATAATCCAAATTCTTTTTCGGCTTCTTTCGTGTCTCTTTTTTTTTTTTAATCGGTGCAGTTATTAATCATTATGTTTTAATCCTTTTATATTTTTGAAGTTATGATACTGTCGGCTATATTAACTTTTATATACTAAACTGATCGAATCTTATTGCAAGAATTAGTTTTGGTAACATAATCAAAAGGTTATAAAGTATGATGAACTGTGATTAATGTCGCTATTGAATTACCCATCAAAATAAACTAAATTGCCAAATTTGCTTGAAGGCTTGTCTTAGAATACACTAACTGCATCCCTTGCTGAGGTGTAAGAGCCCCTCTAAAAAGTGTTTCTAGATATGGCACTACGTTGCATCGAATGGTGTGGCTCCAGTTCTGGAGATCTGTGGAGTGTGGAGAACATTTTCATTGCCATTAATCCCAGGTCCACTCTGACCCAGAGTGGATATACCTGCTAGAGTTCCAACTATAGATCAAATAGATCTCTTTAAAGACTGTTCGTATTTGATAGGACAGTGTGCAAATAAACCTCTACGGAAACAACTACACAAAAATGTTAATATTAATGTACAATGAATGCGAATCCTAACCTTTGGGTTGGGTTTTAAGGCATATCAACCATTGTAGGTTATTTAAAGCCAAATCATTTTTATACATACATATCAAATAGATATAATTTGGTTCAGTTGGGTTTTAAGGCATATCAACCATTGTAGGTTATTTAAAGCCAAATCATTTTTATACATACATATCAAATAGATATGATTTGGTTCAGTTGGGTTTTAAGGCATATCAACCATTGTAGGTTATTTAAAGCCAAATCATTTTTATACATGTATATTAAATATATATGATTTGGTTTGGTTGGGTTTTACAACATATGAACTATAGTAGGTTATTTAATTCCAAAACCTTTATATATATATATATATATATATATATATATATATATTGCTTTGGCTTTATGGCGTATCAATCTGTGTTGGTTATTTAATGCCAAATCCTCTTTATACATATATTAAATATATATAATTTGTTTCTTTTGGGTTTTATAGTATATCAACCTTTGTAATGTCGAATCCTATATATATATAAACCCTTTTAATACATATATAATAGATATATTATTTCTAAACACATTTTGAGGCTAACATTAAAAAAAAAAAGTTTCAGCTCATTTTTTTACAGAGTTAGATAGTTTTGCTTGTTTCTATCGAATACGAATAATTCTATTCCATCTTAATCATTTTGTAACATACTCATAAACATGCAGCAACATAGTCAACACAATAATGATGAACGAAACACAATTCTTTAAAAAAATATACCTCTCACACTTTATTCGAAATGGTACGAAAGGGTTACGAAAGGGTTATTGTGTGAGAGGTGAGTTGGAGACTGAACAAAGACTGCAACATATTGACCCCCAGCTATTCTGGCTATAGTAGCACTTCTTTCTCATCCTGCAGGGATGTGGGCCCAGATCTCTACTGGGACCTTGTTCTCACTGCTTCGAACTGCAACCACTGACTCCAAACTCTGATCTCCAACTAACTCGAACTTCCTGTAGCACCGGGTTATATAATTGTTTGATGTCCACCTACTCCAGTGAGCGTCGCATCTGCACTCAATTCAACCCGTCCACAGTCAAGCTTATCCCCTGATATCCTCGACCGTAGGCACCTGTTATTTACACATGTGTATTTCTTATTTGACAGCTCGGCTGGGTCGGAGGTCAATATGTTACAATTTGTTTGCACACAGTTAAATGTTTTCAAGTATTGCTATGTATCACTAACAATTTAATTAAGCACCAGTCGTTTCTTTAGCCATAGTTAAATCATCAAATAGTAATTTACAAAGCTCTTTGCTTCGATGTGGCACAAGGCCGAATGAATGGGGCGCCCAAATCATTAAATAGTTCTATTCCAAACAATTCAGTATAGCATAAGTCATTTATTTGAACTCAATGTATATGTTAAATTACACAGTTTAAATGGCAAACAGTTCTATTCGACCCATGGAAAGGACCTTATCAGGTGCTATCCCTCCGGAGCAGAGTGGACCTGAAAGTGATGGCAATGAAGGGGTACACCGTATTCCTCAATGCTCCAGTATTACTGGAACCTCACTATCTGATTATTTAATGTTTTATCCAATACACTCCTTCGGGCAGTCTTACTTTTCTCCCAAGATGCAGTCGGTATATTCAACAGCTTCAGCCGACAGGGCCATAATATTTTGACGTAAAATAACCGTAGATAGATTCAATCAATGAATCAATGAAACAGTCAAGAATCTATCAATCAATAAATCAATCAATGAATCAATCGATCCAAGGGCATGACACAATTATTTGAACTTCTAAGTACTATTGTTCGTGAATATAATGTTTATTTATTATTTCGAATTTTGGGATGCTAGAATATTTTACATCTTTATATATGTTTCCATAGTTTATCTTGATTTATATATGAATTATACACACACACACACACACACACACACACACACACACACACACACACACACACAGATATATATATATATATATAGTATATATATATATATATATATATATATATATATATATATATATATATATATATACTATACACTGTCGTATAAAGCCACCACAGAAATTTCAATTAAATCGTCTGTTGATAACACATTTATCATGAACAAAGAGATAAAATTTCTTCTCTTTTCTAAATATAGATTTACACGCAAAGAAACATTTGTTGGTATGGTAATTTACTTTAGGAGAAAGTTTAAAATTTACAATCTAATCGTAAATCATGAACTCCAAATTTTAGATCGTGATTCATGTCATAATAGGTTCATTGGATCTCAAAAAAAAAAAATCATATTCAATCGATATTGTATTTGGTACGGATTTGATAAGGTGACTCGTTTAAGATTTTAAGAAGATATTAAATTCAAGTAAATGTCAATGCAAACAGCTATTTAATTTCAGATGCAGATACATTTGTCTCTTTTTAGGGTTTGGTTATTGGTTATTTGTTTTCATGCCAAATAGGCAACTTTGCTTTTAAATAAGTTAGAACTCGTCTTTTTGCAATGGTTTATTTACTCAACCTCTCCGTTCGGGCAGGATATGACACAAGGTCAATTTTTATGCGGAGTTTAACAGGTTTGAATTCAGAGTTTTTCTTCTCCTAGATTAGTTGCCTCGCCAAGGCTGAAGAACCTAGTCTGCCCTACTATTTACCCATAGTTGGAGGGAGAATAATTGGATTCATACCTTTCCCAAGGGTATTAGTGCTATGTGAAATGCAATCAGTCTCGTCCAGGATTTGAACTCGTGTCGCCGTGTTCATTCCTACGACGATAACCATTACACCACGGGCACTTCCACTCAGTTGAATGGTTTAATTACTGGTATCTATCCCAAACAATTATATTTAATATGAGTTATTTGCTTACTTACAATCTAGATAGTTTCAGAGATTTCTATTTCTTAAATATGGATACTTGTTTGGCACTAAAGTAATTTGAAGAATACGGTTGGGGACAATCGTACACCTACTTGGGTTTGACATAATCAGATGATTTGTCGGATCGGGCCTCTCCGACAGCCAGTCTAGCCTCGTAAGGTCCACAGTAGGATGTTGCTAGTCATTTGACCACTTCGGTTACCTAAGCAAGGTTTGCTCAACCACCAGGATCCTGTCCACAAGCATTACGGGTCATGGCCCATGGTCAACAGGTGGCTTCGTTGTGGGGGGATTTTTTCCTCTCTGCAGAGGTTTAGTTCTACAGTCATAGCCGACAGGGTGACTACTTTTACATAGATAGATAGATAGATAGAAAGAAAGAAAGAGATATAGGAAGGGGAGGGAGCGAGGGAAAGTGGAAGGAAACGGCGTTGTTGACACGCCTTGATGATGATATTGAGGATGATTGATAGGAAAGACAAAAATAACCAGATAGGATAGGAGATAGATAGGAAAAAAACAGAAATAGATATATATGAACAGATTTTCATTGGTAGATAGATAGATAGATCGATGAATAGATTTGGTTTCCTTGTTTTAATGGCATAAAAACTTTCGTGGGTTATATTGATCCGGAAAAATCCTTGTAGAAGAATGTTAGTGGTACTAAGTAAGTAAGTTGGCAACTGTAGTTGAGGGTGACCCGAAAGCTCCCTTTTCGATAGCTACTACACCAAGGTGTAGGGGAAGGCGCGAGTCCTTTCCCTAGATTGCTCCACAATACCTTTGATCCGTACCTTGTTATACTGAGTGTTTAAGCAAGGCAACAAGTACCATTTTTGAGTCTTTGATATGACTCGACCTGGGATTGAACCCAGGTCGACTGGGCCATTGGCGAACACTCTAACCATAATGAAAATGGCCAGTTAGTGGTACTATTTAATCCAAAACTGTCAGGTAAGTGAACGTAAAGCGAAAGTGGACTTCATACTCGCTTACAACGGTGTTACAATCCAGCTCGTTAACCCTTACACCTTGAGACTCCACTGTCTGATATAAACAGACATACAGGTAGATAGGCAGATAGATAGTAACTGACACAAAAATATAGAATCTAACATATATGGCATATCAACCTGCTTGGGTTATTTTATGCCAAGGTTTGGTTTGGTTTGGTTTCTTTGTTTAATGGCATATCGACTTTTGTAGGTTATTTAATGCCAAAGCCATTTTCCTAGAAGAAGAGTAGTGGTACTATTTAACCCATAGCTGG
>OY757921.1:78348304-78351133 GCA_963585895.1 Sepioteuthis lessoniana | reverse complement strand
ATAAGGTGACTCGTTTAAGATTTTAAGAAGATATTAAATTCAAGTAAATGTCAATGCAAACAGCTATTTAATTTCAGATGCAGATACATTTGTCTCTTTTTAGGGTTTGGTTATTGGTTATTTGTTTTCATGCCAAATAGGCAACTTTGCTTTTAAATAAGTTAGAACTCGTCTTTTTGCAATGGTTTATTTACTCAACCTCTCCGCTCGGGCAGGATATGACACAAGGTCAATTTTTATGCGGAGTTTAACAGGTTTGAATTCAGAGTTTTTCTTCTCCTAGATTAGTTGCCTCGCCAAGGCTGAAGAACCTAGTCTGCCCTACTATTTACCCATAGTTGGAGGGAGAATAATTGGATTCATACCTTTCCCAAGGGTATTAGTGCTATGTGAAATGCAATCAGTCTCGTCCAGGATTTGAACTCGTGTCGCCGTGTTCATTCCTACGACGATAACCATTACACCACGGGCACTTCCACTCAGTTGAATGGTTTAATTACTGGTATCTATCCCAAACAATTATATTTAATATGAGTTATTTGCTTACTTACAATCTAGATAGTTTCAGAGATTTCTATTTCTTAAATATGGATACTTGTTTGGCACTAAAGTAATTTGAAGAATACGGTTGGGACAATCATACACCTACTTGGGTTTGACATAATCAGATGATTTGTCGGATCGGGCCTCTCCGACAGCCAGTCTAGCCTCGTAAGGCCCACAGTAGGATGTTGCTAGTCATTTGACCACTTCGGTTACCTAAGCAAGGTTTGCTCAACCACCAGGATCCTGTCCACAAGCATTACGGGTCATGGCCCATGGTCAACAGGTGGCTTCGTTGTGGGGGGATTTTTTCCTCTCTGCAGAGGTTTAGTTCTACAGTCATAGCCGACAGGGTGACTACTTTTACATAGATAGATAGATAGATAGAAAGAAAGAAAGAGATATAGGAAGGGGAGGGAGCGAGGGAAAGTGGAAGGAAACGGCGTTGTTGACACGCCTTGATGATGATATTGAGGATGATTGATAGGAAAGACAAAAATAACCAGATAGGATAGGAGATAGATAGGAAAAAACAGAAATAGATATATATGAACAGATTTTCATTGGTAGATAGATAGATAGATCGATGAATAGATTTGGTTTCCTTGTTTTAATGGCATAAAAACTTTCGTGGGTTATTTGATCCGGAAAAATCCTTGTAGAAGAATGTTAGTGGTACTAAGTAAGTAAGTTGGCAACTGTAGTTGAGGGTGACCCGAAGGCTCCCTTTTCGATAGCTACTACACCAAGGTGTAGGGGAAGGCGCGAGTCCTTTCCCTAGATTGCTCCACAATACCTTTGATCCGTACCTTGTTATACTGAGTGTTAAGCAAGGCGGCAACAAGTACCATTTTTGAGTCTTTGATATGACTCGACCTGGGATTGAACCCAGGTCGACTGGGCCATTGGCGAACACTCTAACCATAATGAAAATGGCCAGTTAGTGGTACTATTTAATCCAAAACTGTCAGGTAAGTGAACGTAAAGCGAAAGTGGACTTCATACTCGCTTACAACGGTGTTACAATCCAGCTCGTTAACCCTTACACCTTGAGACTCCACTGTCTGATATAAACAGACATACAGGTAGATAGGCAGATAGATAGTAACTGACACAAAAATATAGAATCTAACATATATGGCATATCAACCTGCTTGGGTTATTTTATGCCAAGGTTTGGTTTGGTTTGGTTTCTTTGTTTAATGGCATATCGACTTTTGTAGGTTATTTAATGCCAAAGCCATTTTCCTAGAAGAAGAGTAGTGGTACTATTTAACCCATAGCTGGGAGGATAAGGGGGTTTCATGCCTTTCCCAAGGATATTTGCCCGAAAGTGAACGTTTTAGAGCGACTAGAGTATAAACTCGTTTACTCCGATTCCGCAGTCCATTGCTTTAACCATTAAACTACGGGGACCCCCCGCATTTTATGCCAAAGCCACCTTTGTAGAAGAACAGTCATCATCATCATGTGGTGCCGCCTGCACGGATATCCCTGACCCTCTCTCGCCACTTTTCCCTATCGTTCATCGCCTCCATCTGGTCTTCTGGACTACATCTCGTATCTTCACATAGCTGCTGTATGTATGTTCGAACTGGTCGTCCTGCTTTTGCTCGGCCATAAGTGGGGGTACATAGGCGTACATCACTTATGAGCTCGTCTCTGCTCCTCCAGCAGTGTCCTGCGTGCCTTGTTCGTCTAACTTGGATAATTTTCGTGATGGGAGGCAGGTGGCCGTATAGTTGGTGCTTCATGGGTTGTTGTCGCCAGGACTTGTTTAATATTGCTCGCAACATCCTGGTGTAGTTGCCGTCTAGCTTCTTTTCGAGCCGTTTAGTTAGCGTCCAGGTGGTGCATCCATACAGCAGTATCGACACGACCGCTGCGTGGAAGAGGTACTATTTAACGCATAACTAGGGAGGGGGAAAGTGGACGTAATAACGCGATAGGATTTTGAACTTAGATCCTACGTTGTTACCGTCCAGCACATTAGCTTTTACGCTACGAGGGACTTCCCAAGATACATAGATAGATTGATAGATAGATAGAATTCTGTGCTTAGAGAGAATCTTTTCCTTGATGTAGTAATGATATTTGCGAAGAACTTTTAAGTGCGCGCAGTTAACATGTAGCGACTTTCTCTGTCGAGTTGCAACCATTCATTGAATATATTCTCTAAATCAAACGATTAAGAACAATTTGGATTTAAAGGGAAAATCCTGTACTTCATACGCGAAATAATTTTTTGTTGTTGATTAAATCCGATGGGACAGAATTTATTGTATG
>OY757921.1:78338304-78343304 GCA_963585895.1 Sepioteuthis lessoniana | reverse complement strand
CTATCTTATGTTATGTTCGACGAATATATTGTACAAGTCAAGGAATTGAGATTTTCCCTGGAGGAATTTATTTGGGATATGCACTCATCACTTGACATTTAATATTTTGCGCCATTGATAGATCATAGAGACGTGAAGTTTTTGTGTACCTGCTTTATATACCGTCCAAGTTTAAGCGCTATACAGGAAAGTTTAGAGAACAATGGCGCAACACATTGCACCTTCTTTTCGACAAATGGAGGCCAATGCCTGCAGCGGCTCGTTCTAAACTATGTAGTAGTGTTTCGGCTTGGTTGGGTGTATTCGTATTGTCATCGGCGTAGTCGGCGTCGGTAATTGTTTTTGCTGGGTACCTTCTGCTCCTTTTCTTTGTCAGCTCGAAGCCATTTTCTCGGATTTTGTCGATCGAAGTTCTAAGCACGTAGTATAGACAGATGATAAAGAGATATGGGGCTAGCGTGTCCCCTTGTAGTACTCCTGCTACAATGTCGAAGTTTTCTGTGTCTCCATCTGGTGAACGTACTTTCGACAAATTACTTTCCCATAATTTTTTTATGATAAATTGTTCAAAGATGTTAATTATACGAGTACGTACATTTTATCTTGCCCAGTCAGCTGGGGTTGTATAATACATTCCTCCAACCAGTGTCCAGGATATGACAATAAACAATCTAGTGGCGAGGTTCCAGTAATGCTGGAGCTTTGGAGAATGCGGAGCACCCCTTCATTGCCATCGCTCCCAGGTCATTCTAGCCTGGAGTTGTAGCACCTGATAAGGCCCTATCTATGAGTTAAATAGAACTGATCTGCGTACTTATGCTAAACTGAATTGTTTGATAAAGAACTATTTTTGACATCGAAACTGTACTTACACTAGACTGAATTGTTTAAATTAGAATTGTTCGACTAAACTGAATAGCCTGAAATAGAAATGTTTTTGACAATTTAACTGTACTCATGCTAAACTTAATTGTTTGAAAAAGAACTGATAATTCGTATAAAAAATGGATTTGGAATTGAATAACCTACAAAGGTTGATATGCCATAAAATCCAAACAACTAACCAATCAACATTTTATATTTTCCATAAACAATGTTTTTCTTTAAACTTGATGATAGAACTGTTTTTGCATCAGCAACTTGAGCTCTTTCGATCATATATCCCCACAGTCTCATGAAATTTACCCCCAAATGTAATAATGTCGACTTGATGGGAAGTGCCGACTGAATAAACGTCAAATAAGATTTTTTTCTTCCAAGCTCTTTTTTGAAAAACTACGAGACTGATAAACAGCTTCGAAACCACGGGGACTTTCCTTCTCTGATAAAGGGAAATTCCATCGGCTAAAATCGCCTTATTTATTGAATGACCCTTGTAATAATTATAGATACTTACAGAAAACTAGGAGGTGCCGTGGTGTAATGGCTATCGTCCTATGAGATGGACATGAGTTCAAGTTCTGGACGAGGTTTATTTCATTTCACATAGCGCTAATGCCCTTGCCACTTATTCTCCCTCCAGCTATTGGTAAATAGTAGGGCAGGTTAGTTCTTTAACATTGGTTGGGCAGTCTGTCTTTGAATTCAAACCTGTTAAACTCTGCTTAAACATTGACCTTGTGTCACATTCTGCCCGTCCGGAGGGGTTGGGTAAATACATACTTAAAGAAAACTATTATGATTTGATATTTATCAATTGTTATGTTATATAGCATATATCATGCACAGGGTGAATGATATATATCCGTGGTAAAGAAGCTAACATGTTAGACTGTGACATCACAGTAAGTGAACTCAAACTCCACTTTCGCTATTACGTTCATTCTCGGATAAATACCCTTGGGAAAGGTATGGAACACCAAGTTAGATTTGACTTTAAGCCATATCACTGTGTTTATGTGAGGGCACGTACGAATCGTGGTGCATATGCGGCCATTTGCAAAAAAAAAAAAAAAAAATGTTTGGTCGTCTCAGCATTAACCTTCAGGGTCGCTTTAAGCAGCGAAATATTAACTTAACCTTACTTAGCAGGTATTGCCTGGTAGGAAGGCCCCCTTTGCACAAGGCGATTACTTGCAAAAGAACAGCACTGGTACAGCTCATAGCTGAAGCATAAGTTTGAAAGTGAACGTAATAGAACGACTGGAATTCGAACTTGCCCACTGCGATATCGCAGTCCTGCACGTTAGCCACAATACCACGCGAACTGTAAGAACGAACAAAGGAGTTTTTAAGGCATGAATGGGTCGTGAATGCGTCTATCTGAGAGTAAGATTGTTTAATGAAGGACACTTTTCTACTAACCCCACCATTTTTTGATCCTGTGCCTAAAATATATATATAGTTCTTGTACGTATGTATACATTAAGTAAAATACTTTTGTAAATATACCGGAATGTAAAAATGACATAATATATTCATAGTCGACTAAAGTGGTTAGTTGATTTTAACGGCATGGCAACCAATCTAGGTGTTTTTTGCCTAAAGGTTAGGGAATTGCGTTCATTGTAAATTCATATTTACATTTTTCTGTAGTTGTTCCTTAAGTTTATCTAATGGCATATCAACCGTTGTAGGTTATTTAATGCCAAATCCTCTTTATACATATATATAAAATATATATGATTTGGTTGGGTTGGGTTTTATGGCATATCGACCATTGTAGGTTATTTAATGCCAAATCCCCTTTATACACACACACACACACACACACACACACATATATATATATATATATATATATAAAATATATATGATTTGGTTTGATTGGGTTTTATGGCATATCAATCCTTGTAGGTTATTTAATGCCAAATCTTGTTTGTACATATACATTAAATATATATAATTCGTAACCATATTTTGTAAAAACATCTTTAAATGAGCCTGAGATTTTTTTGGCATACAGTTAAATCGTTCCAAGTATTTCTATCGAACCCGAATAATTCTATTTATTATAAATCAATTGTTTGCATAAAGATGGTTCCAAATATTGCTATGAAAAACCAATAATTCATTTTAAGCATACAGGTGAAGAGATTTAAGTATTTCTATTTAACTGTAATAATTCTATTCAACATTACTTATTCATTTGTATACAATTTAATGGGTCCAAGTATTGCAATGTATCACTAACACTTCAATTAGACTGTCATTTTTTAAAAAAATAGTTAAATGGTCAAATAGATCAATTTCTAAAAATTCAAATAAACATCAGTCATTTGTTGGCCAATAGATAAATGTTAAACAGTTCTATATGAGCCATAGATAGGACCCTTTCAGGTGATATCACTTTGGGACAGAGTGGGCCTGGCAGGAACGGCAATGAAGGGGTACTCCATAGGATTGGAGCCTCGCCTTCAGATTGTTTAGTGTCATACGAGGATCATTAAATAAGTTTCCAGACTTTTTTCGTATGGGCACTTTTATTGATAGTACACGCATGAAACTCTAGTCCCCTTTAAAGTAATCTCCTCCGACTACAATGCACTTGTTGTACCGTTCCAACAACTTCTGGAAGACCCCATGGAAGTCCTCTTGTGTGAGCGTGTCAATGACCTTTCGTCACAGCCTTTTTCACCTCCTCAATTGTCTCATAACGACAGCCTCTGAGCTTAGGGAATAACCAAAAGTCACAGGGAGCAAGGTCTAGACTATAGGGAGGCTGAGGAACTGTCTTGATGCCCATGTTGGTCAAATAGTCTTTGACAAGGATGGAGTTGAGGACTGGTGTATTGTCCTGCTGGAAATGCCACTGATCCGATTTAAAGAGTGCCGGTCTCTTCCGACGGAATCTCTTTCTGAACTCCCTTAAAACCTCAACATAGTAACCCTAACCTTAACCGTTTGGCCAATCAACTCTGGTGTATTGACTTCCTTACTCCTCCCACACCTCTCATCATCCCTCACAGACTCCCTGCCTTCCTTGAATGTCTTATACCACTCAAAAACTGATGCTTGATTCATGCAAGATGGTCCAAAAGCAGTCTGAAGCATTCCATACATTTCTGTGGCATTTTTCCAAGTTTAAAACAGAATTTTATTGCATACCGTTCTTCTAAAGTGTCCTCACGTCCAGATTGCATTTTTGAAATTCACCAGCTGTGACAATCAGGTTTTAGTAGGGTGTATTCCAATTGCTGCTGTAGCTGTTCATTTGAACCTGAAATCATAAAAATTGGTCGGTCATCTCATAATATGTATAGCAATAACATAGTGAATTTTCAAGAGTCTACGACAATTTTAAATGCCTGTACAAAAAAGTGTGGAAACTTATTGAAGGCAACACGTATCTAGGACTCTCGCTTGTAAGGTGGTGGGGCTCCTAAACCCCCTGCAAAAATACAGTCGGCCTATTCTTCAGCCCCCGCCGACTCAGTTGTGCCTCAGTCTATGAGTTTACCATGGAAATTTCTTACCTTGTTCCATTTCATCAGCCAATTTCCGCCCACTCGATTTCCTCTTATAGCTGCCATCAGAATGTGTCACCTTCTTCCGGTGAATCACCTTGGAATGGCATTTTTGGCCGGGTCGAAGGCCAAAATACAACAGTAGACGTGAATGCAGAATTTAAACTTTTTAAATCATGACTAACTGACGTTTGACTTGCTTTTGAAAACATAAATGCGTCCCGGCTCAATAGGCAAACAGACGCGACCAACTCAGAAAGGAATTGACCGAGCAGACACAGTACATACCACATTCTGGGACCAAATTCCGCGAAAGACCGGCTACTGCTTAGTGTTATTCTCAGGACATTATATATTTGAAATTCACACATTTAAAACGGATTCGTTTTGATTTCCTTAAAAATTTTCAAATGAAAAACTCTCTTAAAATAGTTTGCTATTTGACTGCTTTTCAATAAATTTCTTGTCCAGTTGGCTGGGGCTGTAGAATACATCGACTACTCCTCTGCAGAGTGGTAAGACCCTACCTCAACGAGTGTCCTGTTTATGACACTAAACACGGTGAGGTTCCTGTGATGGTGGACCTTTGGGGAA
>OY757921.1:78310804-78333304 GCA_963585895.1 Sepioteuthis lessoniana | reverse complement strand
CAGATCTATGTTAGTTCCAGAATACACGTGGGTGAGATCGGCAAGACGAGCTGTAAGCTCATCAGTAGATGTGGGCTTATGTTTGGCCAAATATACAAAGTGCAACTAAAATTCAGAAAATACTATTTCTCTTTTAATCTTGGTAGGAGAAATACAAAATTCAAGCCAATGTTTAAGAACAAATTTCTTGGTCCTATTCAAAGTAGAACTGGAGAAGTTGTTGATATGTAGGATGCATATATTAGATTTAGATGCCTGACATTTATCGATTAAACGTGTTAATAAATTATTGTTTGGATCGTATGGTTTTGTCAGTTCTATAATCTATATCGACAAAAACGGATAGTATCACAAAAGGGTAAAACATTTTAGTTAAAGCACCACTCTTATTGATATCGGTGTAATCTATCTATCTATCTATCTATCTATGTATAAACAAGATTTGGCATGAGATATATTTAGATTATTTAGATTTTCTCTCTAGAATGTTAATTGCAATTAATAAACATTACTGAGAGGTTAACATTTGTGATTCCTAGTGAGCATTTCTCGCACTAAAGATACAGATACAACACGAATTGATTTCCAAGTAAACATAAAACTGTATTTATTTATCTAGCCCCCTTTCTGCAGGCAGGATGTGACATACAGTCAAATTTAAGTAAAATAATGCTGGTTTGAATTTAGAGTTTTCCTTCTCCCAGATTAGTTGCCAAAAAAGACAAAAGAATCCAGCCTGCGCTATACATAGGAAGATGATAATGGTGACTCTAGTGACACTGAAACAGAATGAAAACGTTCCGGTATTATGAGGTTTGTTTGAGTTTCTTTGTTTAATGGTATATCAGCCTTCGTGGATTATCCTATCTAAAAGCCATCCTTGTAGAAGAACAATGGCAGGTGGTTATATTCAACCTATAACTAGAGAGGATAAGGGACTTCATGTCTTTCCCAAGGATATTAATTCGAAAATGAAAGTAAAAGTTCGAACTTGCTTCCCTCGCTGTCGCAGTTTAGCCATTACACAACCAAGACCCCGCCTCACAGTTAGTATTTGGTGGAAGCTGTACCAGTGTGAGATAAAGTTGGTGATTGCCATGATTATTGGTGTACAACACGCACTTTATTTTCCATATTTTAAAAAATAAAAATAGAGGCTCATTAGTCTAGTGGTTCGCTAAACTGTCGGGGATACCAGAGTTCAGTCCTACGTCAAGTCATACCAAAGACTTAAAAAATGCTGCTCGATGCACTTTGCTTAACACTCAGCATTATAAGGTACAGACCAATGATAAAGGAAAAGGAGAAACGCCCTCCTCTACACATCAGTGTAGTAGCTAATGAAAATGAAGCTTTCGGGTCGTCCTCAACTACGATTGCCAACTTTATTATATAAGTAAAAAAGTAAAGTTGGCGACAGTAGTCGAGGAGGACATGAAGACTTCTTTTTCAATATCTACTACACTGGGGTGTAGGGAATGGTGCTACTCCATTCCATGGATTGCTCCACTTTACCGTAGATACGTACCTTATAATGCTGTATGTTATGCAAGGAGGGATCAAGCACCATTTTTTGAGTTTTTGGTATGACTCGACCTGGTATTAAACCTCGGTCTCCCGGACCTTTGGCGAACACTAACCGCTAGGCAAATGGACCAGTTACTTTATTATATACAATAAGTAAATATTAACTTTTTATCTGAGTACGTGTATCACCATATTGAATGACCGAATGTAAGTTATATCTATGATCCAAACTAATTCATGGGTAACAAATAATTCTGTTTTATGCTGCTACAGAGAAATGGCCACTGGAATGTGTGTTTGTTTATAATTTTGTTTCTTCTTGTGCGAACTTAATTTGCCACAAGCTTGTTGCATTTTGATGTGAATATGTCCGAGTGTTTGTTCTGAATATAGCGTAAATGTTTTGTTTCAAAATATTAGTAAACTGTATAAAATTTTATTTATAGTCTACATTACATGAACCAGATAAAATTTGAACAAATATCGTATTTATCTACAACAAATTGTAAAAAGTCAGGACGTATTATATACAAGATACTATTTTAACAGAATTTCGTCGCTATGTGCTATTATCAAACAGGTGACATTTCCATACTAGGCGGAACCTCTCTGAAACTGGTAGACAAGTTCACCTACCTAGGTAGCAGTGTCTCATCAACCGAAAAAGACATCGACACACGGCTAACGAAGGCATGGACAGCTATCGATAGGCTATCGATCATACGGAGATCTGAACTGACCGATAAAATGAAACTCGGTTTCTTCCAGGCAGCGGTAGTATCGATACTGCTGCATGGACGCACTACTTGGACGCTAACTAAACGGCTGGAGAAGATGCTAGACGGCAATTACACAAGAATGTTGCGAGAAATATTGAACAAGTCCTGGCGGCAATACCCAATAAGGCACAAACTATACGGCCACCTGCCTCCCATCAAGAAAACTATCCAAGTTAGACGAGCCAGATATGCAGGACACTATTGAAGAAGCAAGGACGAGCTCATAAGTGATGTACTCCTATGGACCCCCACATATGACCGGGCAAAAGCAGGACAACCAGGTAGAACATACATACAGCAGCTCTGTGAGGATACGGTATGTAGCCTTGAAGACCTGTCGGAGGCGATGAGCGATAGGGAGAAGTGGCGAGAGAGGGTCAGGGATATCCGTGCAAGCGGCACGACATGATGATGATGATGAATGTAGGGGTGCGTGTTATACATGAGTAAGTGTAATGCATAAATAATTACTCTATATTTGGTAATTTTCTAAGTAAACAGAATAACTATATTTAGGTTTATGTTACTTTAGACGTGATTGGAAAAAAAGGGGAAGATCATTTCTTTTCTGTAAAAAAGTGACCAAATCCCAATGTCATTGACACTACAGTTTCTGATATCGTTGAAAAATTACGAAAGTCTATGGTTATTAAGAACGGTATTTTATTCATCTCAAGCCATCACATTTTATCATGTTTATGAAGATAAGTCATTATTGTTGTCTTGGTAACATGTATTTACCCAACCTCTCCGTACGAGCAGTGTTGTATACTACAGCCAAAAAGATATCAATCACAACAGTAGTATTAATACATATACAAATGTAGGTGGACTCTGTTGTTTCAGATACGAACGGCTTTATTAATTTCTGGCTTCAGTCTATGGTGACACGAGGAGAGATAGACAATTCTGAAAAGCCTGTGCTAACCATACTATACTGACCCCCACCCCGACGCACGGCGCATCTTGTGATGTTTAAGATCTCAATTAGCCTCTGCCGGTCGAGATCCGAAAAACTAAAAAAAAAAAAAAAAATAGATTTACATGTAGTCTGAAGTTTGTGTTTGTAGCTGGAGAAATAGAATAATTACCTGAAAATTATCGTTTAGTAACGACAAAAAAGTTAAAATCGATAAATCTATTGTCTCTCGCTCATGTTTAAAAAAATATTTCTATACATAACATCATAATACAAATTATATAAAATCACATATAAAACTATTTGCTAATGATATCAAACTACTTGTTTGAGCATTTGTACCGATTTTGGTGATGTCAGTCACAACAGTGATTCAAATACAGACGGACTCTTTCATTTCGGATACGAACGGGTTTATAAATTTCTGACTTCGGTCCATGGAGACACGAGGAGAGAGACAGAATTCTTAAAAGCCTATGCTAACCATACTATGCTGACCTCCACCCCAACGCGCGGTGCATCTTGTCATGTTTAAGATCTCTGTCGGTAGAGATCTGCAAAACTCGATCACACGCCTCAATGGTAGAAAACTCAACTAATGTCTTTTCAAAATCCTCAAATTCTCAGGACCATCTCTTCTGGGTATGACGTCATTCACACTCCAGTCTCATTTCCTGTCTGGGGGTTTATCATGACAAATGATGGTGATTGTCATATCCTTTCCGAGCGAGCGTCAAACTGCACCAAATGAATGAAAGCCTTACCAAACTGAATGATAAAATATAATTAACGAAAAATGATTAATATAAAAAAATCATTCCTTAATTATATAACGGCAGTATGTAACACAAGGTCAATTTTTAAGCAGCATTTTACAGGTTTGTATTCAGAGTTTTCCTTCTCCTTTACTGGCTGTCTAACTAAGACTAAAGAACATTGTCTGCCCAACTATTTACCTATTGATGGAGTTACCTAAACTGAATTGCTTGATATAGAAGTATTTTGACATTTAAACTCCGTATTTATGTTAGACTGAATTGTTTGAAATGGAACTGTTTTCATCCTTATGTTAAACTAAATTGTTAGAAATATAGCTGTTAATTTGAATAAAAATGGATTTGGCATTAAATAAGTTACAAAGGTTGATATGCCATAAAACACCAACCAACCAAACAACCAACAAATCATCAAATTTCAAATTCATGTCTAGAAGCAACTCAAACTTCTATACATTCAAATGACTTCTATATATTCAAATGCCTTTTCTTTTCTAGTTAATAGCGTTTCTATACTTGAAAAGAAAAAACACATGGAACATTAAATGTAGAATTTTAAGTTGTTTTTATACATGCTGTTAAATTTTGGGATTATTTAAACCAGAATCGGTCAAGTTATTATATTTGAAACATTACATGTTGATCATAGTTCAACATTGTTTTTTTTTTTCTACTCAATAATATGTAAGTTCAATATACCCACAAATAATCTCATATTTTGATGGAAAAATATCAGAAAAGTACTGACAATCATTTTTTTTTAAAGATTTCTCTCAAATATTCAGAAATCTATCATCTGTCTTTTCTTTTTTTATGGTTTCTGTTTGTATAAATATTTTCTGATCGGTCCCTTGACGTTTGAAAGAATGCGTTTCATGAAATTCTCCGTGCAAAACTTATACTAATTTGTATTCGAATGACATCTTCATAATTCTGTACTTCTCTCAACAGAATGGCCAAGCTGTCACGAATACAGGAAATGCACGTTAGGGAATTTCAAAAACGTTGTTTTCCTTCAGACTTCACCATCAAATTGCAATAGGTATGAGCAGCATTAACATTTTTTGAATACTCAGAATTATTCTTGTTTTGAGATTTATATTTATCACATAAGAGTAGAAGGATGAGAGAACATCCCACCCTTAAAAAAATAGAAATAAAAAAAATAAAAACGAGGTCGTATTCTTAATGTATTTTTCTTGGTAGATTGTAAGGTCCTGCGTTTTAAACAAGGCAGTGTTGAAATTAGGGATGTTGGAAATTGGCCGAGACATCTAGACTCAGAACAAAAGCTGTGGTTTTCAAAACCCTCGCAAAAACAAAACAAAACAAAACAAAACAAAATAAACAAACAAACAAACAACAAAATAAGCACCCCCCACCCCCCAAAAAAAAACAAAGCAAAACAAAAACAAAAACAAAAACAATAATGTATTGACATTTCGAGATGGGAAACTGAATTTTCAATGCAGATTAACTTTCGTCGTTATTCTTTAATTAAAGAAAAATTAAATCAAGACCGAGAATGAAAATAAAAAAAACAAAAACAAAGTTTAACATGGAAACACAGAAATCCAATTTAGGTTCCGATTAATTGATTGATTGACTTTAATGGCATGTCAATCCGTCTAGGATTATTTTATGCCTAGAAATTATGGAATCGTGTTCATTGCACGTTCATATTTAAAATTTTGTGAAGCTTTTTCTCAAGAATTTGTTTTTTTGCAAGAACTCTTAGTGAATACCAATAGTTTTTAAACATATCTATTTGAGCTATAGATGAAATGTAACATGTTCTACCTCTGCAGATCAGTGTGGACATGAGAGTAATGGCAATGAATGGATATTCCACGCTCCCCAGATTTTCAGAACTGAAATCTCAAAACTAGAAGCAATTTAGAGACACTCCTTTTTTGACAGGAGGGTAATAACACTCTGAAAGGATAGAATCAGCAAATTCAAAACTGCGATGACTGGGCGTTAAGGTACAGAGCTGACCATTCTATTCAGAACTGTCATTGGTAGCATTGGTTAAGCTTAAAGTATAAATAAACATATTTTGTTTTGAAACGAGTAACATTGCTCTTTTCTTAGCGGCTTTCAGATTTCCCACGAAACAGATGGATGCAATGTTTTGTCCAGTTGGCTGGGGCTGTTGAATAAACCGACTGCTTTTCTGCAGAGGGGTAAGACCCCCGCCCTCAACGAGAGTTCTGGATATGACACTAAACAATCTGATGGTGAGGTTCCAGTAATGCTGAAGCTTTGGGGAATGCGGAGTACTCCTTCATTGCCATCGCTCCTAGGTCCACTCAGGCCCGGAGTGCTATCACCTAATAACGTCTTATCTATGGATGAAATAGAACTAAACTGAGTCCTTATGCTAAACTGAATTGCTTGATATAGAACTATTTTGATATTTAAACTGCGTATTTATGCTAAACTGAATTGTCTGAAATGTAACTGTTTTCGTATGCTAAAATGGATGCTTTGAAATAGAACTGTTTTTACATTTAACTGTGTGTAAACGAAAAACTGTACTTATGCTCGACTGAATTATTTGAAATAGAACTGTTTATATGTATGAAAATGGATTTGGCATTAAATAACCTGCAAGGGTTGATATGTCATAAATCAAACAAAATAATTTATATTTAATCTATATGTATAAATTGTATTTAGCATTAAATAACCTACAATTGTTGATATGCCATAAAACCCAATGAAACAAGATTCTATATATTTAATATATATATATAAAGACGATTTGGCATTAAATAACCTACAGTGGTTGATATGCCATAAACCAAACCAAACCAGTGGCTGTAATATGATTTCTTGTCTTTCTTAACAACAACCTCAGATCAAGTGTCAGCTGAAATGTTATGCAAATCTCAGAACACAAGTTCGTCTTTATCTGTTTGTATCAAATTGCAACATTATACTCTAAGATGTTCACTGAAGTTCTTCCAAACGGGTTCTATTTCCAATTCACCTAAGTGCATCTTCTTACTTCTTACGTACTTTCAGATCTATCAACACATTAGCAGCACATTATTTAGCACTTTTTAAGGTCAACATATGTATTCGGTTCTCATATAACACTTGAAAGGACTTTAAAATGCGCTGATCCCTAGCATTCTCATCGTTATGAGGCTAAAACCAGGTACGGATGTTGAAAAATGTTGTGCCTTACTAGATTGGAAAAACGAGAATAGATTAGATGACAAGAATAAAAGATTTTTTTTTTCTCTTTTCCAAGTTTGCGTGGTTTAATGCTTTGTGAGGTGGGCTAGCAAATTACACAGGCCCACAGAAAAAAAAGTATTGCCTTGTTGTGAAATCAGACTTGTACGGAGGGAAGGCTTTTATTTATGAATGCCGTGTTTGTTAATCATTTAAGGTTGGTTGGTTGGTTTACTTTACGGAGTATCAACATTTTCGGGTCATTTAACGCCGAATTAAATTTCAAACAATTCAGTTAAGTATATGTATAGTTTTTGTTTAAAAACAGTTAAATATAAAAACAGTTCAGTTAAATGTCAAAACAGTTCTACTTCAAACAATTCAGTTTAGCATAAGTACACATTTTAGTTTTATCTAAAAACAGTTCTATTTCAAACAGTTCAGTTTAGCATAGGTACGCAGTTTAAATGTCAGACCAGTTCTATTTTAAGGAATTCAATTTAGCACAAGTACACATTTTAGTTCTTTTTAAAAACAGTTCTATTTCAAACAGTTCAGTTTCGCATAAGTACACAGTTTAAATGTCAAAAGTGTTCTATTTCAGATTACCCAATTAAATATAGCTACGCAGTTTACTTCTATTTGACCCGTAGATAGGACCCTATCTGGAGCTGCCACTCCAGGTCAGAGTGGATCTGGGAGAGAGGGCAATGAATTGGTACTCTGCATTCCCCAAAGCTCCAGCATTACTGGAACCTCATCATTCATATTGTTTAATGTCATATTCAGAACACTCGTTGAGGTGGGAGGTCTTACCCCTCTGAAGAGAAGTAGTCGGTGTATTCTGCTGCCCCAGTTTGACTTAGTTTTTGTGCTAATAAAACCTAAGTACGATGTACTTTTAATTTCTTTTCTTAATATACAACATGCTCAATGAGTCAATCTAACATTTTGGGAAGAATTTCGAGGTGCTGATTAATCCTTCGCCTTCTAAAAAAAGCAACTCCTTTTTACCAACCACGTCAGGATGTTCTGCTACAGAAAGACACAATTTACTGGAAAAAAAAAGTTCTCGTAATGTAGTGGCTAACGTACAAGAATGCGGCATCGTAGTAAGCGAGTTCGAACTTCAGTCTTACTATTACGTTCACTTTTGGACAAATATCCAGGGGATAAGCAGGAACTCTTTTATTACCACAGCTATGGGTTGAATAGTACCACTAGTTTTCTTTTATAAGGGTGCTGGTGGCATGAAATAACTCTCGGAGGTTGATATACCATTTAGATAAAGAAATCACACCATACCAAACAATCATCTTTCCCCCCATCGTTTTTTTGTCATGTTACTGTACATTAAGTCATATTTAGTTCTTCTGTATTAGAAGTTATAATTTATTAAGCTTTTTGCATGGCACAAGGTCATATGAATGGGGCACCCGGTAAGACTTGAACTCACTCGTGTAGGTTTGCTAGCCCAGCTTGCTAACCATTACACCACCACATGCGCCCTTCTGTATTAGAAGTTTTTCGTAAGATCTTCTGTACTAGAAATTCGGACTAAGAGTTACTTGTCTATGTCCATATGGTTCTCAAAACAAAACAAAGCAGAATCTTTTTTCTTTTTATTCAATTATTGCCGGCAGTTACTTCACAAATATCAACAACGTAAATTTGATTCTTCTTTATTGGTGTAGGTGTTATTTTACATTTCAGTATTCCATGTATATTTTAATTCTGCTTCGTCGATTTGCTCGTTCGCACGTTTTATATACCCTCTCCGTAGCCAAGTGGGATATTTTTCCATTCTCATTTTCGCCCAAGTGGAATAATCTACATCTCCTTGCTGCACTCATGTATGATATAACCCACCCTAAAGTTCAATCAATTGAGATTTTCATCCTCTGTGACGGGGTATGCGACAGAGAGAGAGAGAGAGAGAGAGAGAGAGAGAGAGAGTGGGAAGAGGAGGTCAATATCCTTACTCCTTTATTTGAAACAACAGGCATTAAGACTGACAGTTAGAGTGGTGTGGGAAAGAAAGGGCAGGCTATCTGAACTCCATGCCCTTTGGTCTGTTGAACGAAAGAAGTCAAGGTCAATCCAGTGGCGTGACTCGGCGAGGCGGTGGAAGAGAAAAAGTCGGATGATTAGTCCACAGGCTCTTTGTGCCAAAAAGGCCATCACGCGTCAGAGAAATTTGAAGGAGGATCTTTAATTTGGACAAAGCCAGCGTTAGAACCAGATGGTTGATGTCAACCAGCTCCGGGAAATACGCTCACCCTAAAAAAGAGGGAAAGAAATATGAAAATTGAAAACCAGTCAAAGAGAAGTACAGCTCAAACCGTTTTCCTTCTTCAATACTTAAATATTGAAAAGTTATATGTATTTAAAAAAGAGAAACTGTAAAGGTTCTATTTCACCAATAATCAAATTTATTGAATGAACACTGCTACGCGCCTCATTCCAGCGGTTTAGACACTTTTACTCAAGTAAAAGAAAAAGAAAGAGAAAAAAAAAGGAGAAAGAAGAAAAAGGACTATTGAGAGACATTCTTGTTTGAAGTTTTCCTGCTGACTTAATATTGGCAGTATTTTAAAAAAGTGAAAAGAAAAAAGAACTGTTTCTTTAATCTCATCATTATTTGTTTGGTCGTCGCATATTAAGATTTTCTTATATTTTAAATACACCCTTGTGTTGAAATCTTTTGGTTGTGCTATTTCCTCTGTCGATTTGATTTCTTCGCATGTATCTTGTCTCAGCCTCATACCGCTTTCATTAATTCTCGGTAAACGTCTTATTGCCTCCTTAAACATTACAAGAGAATTTTGGAAACCTCTCTACTGTTAATATTATCTTACTTAGAAGTTGGTTCTTCCGTGATCTGAAGGGGTAGGAAGACAAAGGATTTGGTGGTGTATGTGAAAGTGAATTGGCACCCCGTTACCGTTTATTTTTGTCTATTTATCATACGCCCGAAATAGGAGTCTTGACCGGGATTTATTTTGCGGAGTCTCAAGTGCCAGATGGTCCTCGGTGATACACATTCGACGTAACAGCCTTCTACAGAGGACAAGGACCGAGATGTCGATCTCTTAAGGTTAGAGTAGAATTCAAAGTCATACACATAGATGTTGCTTCTTCATGTCAAACAATATGTAAAAGTGAGTAAAGTTGGCGACCGTAGTCGAGGGCGACCAGAAGGCTCCCTTTTCAATAGCTACTACACCGAGGTGTAGGGGAGGGCGCTACTCCTTTCCCTGTATTGCTCCATTTTACTATTGATATGTACCTTATATTACTGAGGGTTAAGCAAGGAGGTATCAAGTACCATTTTTAAAGTCTTTAGTGTGACACGAGCTGGGATTGAACCCACGTCTCCCGGACCATTTGCGAACATTCTACTCACCAATGTTCACCAATGATCCGGGGACCTGGGTTCAATCCCAGATCGAGTCATACCAAAAACAATATGTAGTATGTATACTTCTTTTGTATTTGAAAATTCAAGCGAAATAGATAATTACTCAACACCTCCTCTTTGAAAATGTTGGCCTATTTCATGGCTTCACAAGAAAAAGGGTTGAAATCTGTTCTAGAATGGATGCACCGAAATATAGCATGAATCAGATAGGAACAGCGGAAAAAAATAATTTAGAGAGAAATAAGACGTGAAGAAATAAATGAGAAACAGAGGAATATCGTCTTTGAGCTAGAGAGATAAAGATAAAAAGAGATAATCTGGAACGTCAAGTATATTTAAAGTCGGATGGACCAAGACAACTAGGAAAAAAGATCATATGCAAGAGGAACGTCATGTATATATAGAGTAGGATATTTTGGCTTGGTTTAGTTTGGTTTTATGACATATCAACCATTGTACATTATTTAATGCCAGATCCGTTTTTATCCATAAGAACAGTTCTATTTCAAACAATTCAGTTTAGCATAAGTACACAATTTAAATGTCAAAAACATTTCTATTTCAAGCTACTCAGTTTAGTCAATAAAGTTAAATGGTTACAAGTATTGGTTTAGTTTGGTTTTATGACACATCAACCATTGTAGGTTATTTAATGCCAAATCCAGTTTTAAACATATAAAAAGTTCTATTCCAAACAATTCAGGTCAGTATAAGAATAGTTTTTTGTTTACACCCATTTAAATGTGAAAACTGTTCTGTTCCAAACAATTCAGTTTAGCGTAAGAACAGTTTATATGTAAAAAACAGTTTTATTTCAAACAATTCGGTTTAACATACAAAAACAGTTCATTTCAAATGATTCAGTTTAACCTAAGTACGCAATTCAAATGTCAAAACAGTCATATTTCAACAATTCAGTTTAGCAGGTGCTACCACTCCTAGCCTGAGTGGACCTGGGAGCGATGGCAATGAAGGGTTTGGTTTGTTTTGGTTTTATGGCATATCAACTATGGTAGGTTATTTAATACCAAATCCATTATTATACATACAAACAGTTATATTTCAAATAATTCAGTTTAGTATAAGTATAGTTTTTCTTTTACACTCACTTAAATGACAAAACAATTCTATTTTAAACAATTCAGTTAAGCATACAAAAACAGTTCCCTTTCAATTAATTCAGTTTAGCATAAGTACACATTGTGAATGCTAAAAGAGTTTATTTCTAGTTGACCCATAGATAGGACCCTATCAGCTGCTAAATCTCCGGGCCAGAGTGGAGCTCGAGGAGATGGCAATAAAGGGGTACTCTGCATTCCCCCAAGCTCCAGCATTACAGGAACCTCCCCATTCGATTGTTTAGTATCATAGCCAGGACACTCGTTGGCGGGGGTCTTATCCCTCTGCAGAGAAGCAGTCCGTGTATTCTACAGCTGACTGGGAAAAGAGCAGGATTGACGTAGACAAGTGGAAATAAAAGATTATATGCAAAAAAGGAACAGATGGATACCAATGAAAAGACGGCAATTCTTATTTATAAAAAATTCCTCTTCTTGTTTATTTATGAAATGGTCGAGATTCTGCAAATGAGAGAGAGAGAGAGCGAGAGAGAGAGAGAGAGAGAGAGAGAGAAAGAGAGAGAGCGCCTAGGAGACGCAGAAACAAAGGATTGCTATATTTGACACCATATCTTCTTAAGTCACGTGGTTCTTTATTCTGAGCCCCACTTAGTACTTCTTTGACAGGGCTAATCAGGGTCACTTCTCAAAACGGAGTCACTGACCCCTAGGGCCGTACCCAAAGCGGCTTCCGTCCTGACTGTTCGCTTCTCCTGACTGCCTGCCTGTCCTGTGGGGGTTGAATTTGTGCCTTATATTATATTCATAACGTCCACACGTTCCTCTTCCGGTTCCCTTGTTTACAAAGGTCCATCCAGTTTACGAAATCTCTTACTGACGGGTCGGACAAAGTTCAACAAGCAACCGAACAGGATGTATATTTTGAGCAAGATAGATCTACACAACTGGAAAGAAGGGATAATATGCAATCAGAAGAAAGTCATGAATATGTAGAGCCGGATAGAGTTGAATAACTGAAAAGAACAGATAATATGCATCAAGAAGAACGTCGTATATATGTAGAGAATGATAGAAATAGACGACAGGAGAGAATAGATAATGAGACAAGTGGAACGCCATGTTTATTTAGAGAAGTAATGATAGGCAGCAAGAAAAGGGAGACAACTTTCCTGACACCGAAGAAGCATATCATCTTGATTGGTTGATTGGATGTTTGTTTTGTTTTACGGCGTATCAACCCTTTTCGGGCGATTTATCGTCGAATTAAATTTCAAACAATTGTCTAGTATAAGTATAGTTTTTGTTTACAAACAGTTAAATGTCAAAACTGTTCAGTTTTAAGATGAAAAACAGTTCTATTTTAAACAATTCAGTTTATCATAAGTACACAGTTGAAGGGTCAAAACAGTCCTATTTCAAGCAATTCAATCGAGTAAATGTCCACTGGTTAGTTGTATTTGACCCGTAGATAGGACGCTATCAGGTGCTACCACTCCGGGCCAGAATAGACCTGGGAGCGATGGCAATGAAGAGGTACACCGCATTCTGCAAAGTTTCTGCATTGCTGGAACCTCACCGACAGATTTAGTGTCATTTAGAGTCAAATCAGGACACTCGTTGGGGGTTGTTTTTACCGTTCTGCAGAGTAGTAGTCGGTGTATTCTACTGCCCCACCAGCCGACTGGGCAACGTATCATCTGGATGGTTGGTTGGTGTCTTTGTTTAATGGCATATCAACCTTTGTAGGTTATTTAATGCCAAAGCTATTCTCCTAGAAGAACAGCGGTGGTACTATTTAACCCATAGCTGGGAGGATAGGGGGGTTCATACCTTTCCCAAGGGTATTTGCCCGAAAGTAAACGTAATCATATTTACCAACTCCTCCGCTCGGGCAGGATGTGACACAAGGTCACTTTTTAAGCGAAGTTTAACAGGTTTGAATTCAGAGTTTTCCTTCTCCTAGACTAGTTGCCTCGCCAAAGCTGAAGAACCTAGTCTGCCGTACTATTTATCCATAGCTGGAGGGAGAATAATTGGATTCATACCTTTCCCAACGGTATTAGTGCTATGTGAAATGCAATCAGTCTCGTCCAGGATTTGAACTCGTGTCGCCGTGTCCATTTTCTAGGATGGTAACGATTATACCACGGGCAAGTGAACGTAATAGCGCGACTGGAGTACGAACTCGCGTACTACGATTCCGCAGTCCATCGCTTTAACCATTACACCACGAGGACACCCCCGTATCATCTTGAGTGCCTCAAAGAAGCATTAGACGTAGAATAGAAAACATGATCTTTTTTTCGTTCAATTGGATTTTTATAGTTCCTTCTCGTTCATAAGATCGGTATTTTGTAAAAAAATTAATCTTGAGATGAAAACTTACAAAAATCAACCCTTCTCATCATGGTATCCAGTGACACGACATTAGTTATGTTTTGCAAATTAATAGCCTATTAATTTATTTTGGGAGTGAATGGAAATTAGATTTGATTACAAGTGTGTGTGTGTGGGTGGGGAGGCGTACATCAAGTAAAAAATTTGAGAAGCTGCGAGCAATATTGAACAAGTCCTGGCGGCAACACCCCACAAGACACCAACTGTACGGCCACCTGCCTCCCATCATGAAAACTATCCAAACTAGACGAACCAGACATGCAGGACACTGCTGGAGAAGCAGAGGCGCCTCTGGTGGTGTAATGGTTAGCAAGCTCGACTAGCAAACCAACACGAGTGAGTTCGAGTCTCATTGGGTGCCCCTTTTATATGGCCTTGTGCCACATCTAAGCAAAATGCTTAGTAAATTTCCACTGCTGGAGAAGCAGGGACGAGCTCATAAGTGATGTACTTCTATGGACCCCCACATATGGCCGGGCAAAAGCAGGGCGACCAGCACGAACATACATTCAGCAGTTATATGAGGATACGGGATGTAGCCCTGAAGACCTGCCAGAGGCGATGAACGATAGGGAGAAGTTGCGAGAGAGGGTCAGGGATATCCGTGCTAGTAGCACCGCATGATGATGATACTTGGTGTGGAAAGAAATACCTCTAATATTTTAATCTATGACGTGCAAGTGAACTTAGGCAAACAGCAATGGTAGCTTCATCTAGCTAATGTCTGATATTTTTCAGATACAGTACGTAAGATTATTCTGACTGTTCGATCAGATAATCCAAAAAGAAAAAATACGTTTATTAGCTGAAAGTATAAGAGATTGCACTGCAGACTGTCTCAGCGTTTCGGTATTTTCAAGAAATCTAGCACATCGAAGTCTTTCAGGTCTTCCAGACAGTTTTCTTTTAATTGATGAACCTGTGCTTTTGGAATTTTCAATCCATAGCACTATTGATTTTCTATCCGGAACAGCATCATTTTTATATAGATATTTTCAACCGGTTCCTTATTTTAGGTTGTATTTATTTCTTAATGCAATTTCGATGCTTTCTCCTAAGACTCAAATTAAATTACGACTGAAAAGATACCACAATACTCAAATGAACAGATAGTTGCTATTTCAAAGCCTGAAAAAAAAAAAGCTAAAAGAAAAGATAAAAAAAAAACCCCAAAGAAAATAAAACAACATCACTCATATTTAATGGATAATAGTCTTAAAGAACAAATTTCTCTTAAAGCAGAAATTTGGAAGAGAAAATCACAATGGGCGTTTCCTCCTTCTCCAGTATTAATGATTTGTGCGTGATTTCCTACTTGCTGTAATGGTTACGGTAATAGTTACTGACTTGACCTGACTCTGGATTCGATGTGTAGTTACAAGATAATTTTCGCTTGAGCAATGCTATTAGAACATAAATCATTAACTTCTACCTATAAGCCGTGCTTAATACAGTTATATAAGACTAACCTTATCGAGCATAATATATAAAAACTCGTTGGATTGCCTGAGAAAGAAATTGGTAGTAAAAATTGATGCAGATTCTTTTGTTTGGTAATTCTTTTCTGAAACTAAATACTTTTTTTTTTAACGTTTTATTCCACAGTGATATGAAACACATGATTAGTATCCTTGATATAGTAGTGAAATGGGAAGTTCACGTGCCATATTCTTATCGAGCCAGATTTTCCGAGGTCTTGGAGAAAGTTTTATGAAGACAAAAAGCATATCTCAAAGACATCAATCATATCGACAACTAAAAAGACACGCCATTTTATTTTACAGTCCGACCAAATAAATGAGGATTGAGGTATTTCAAAATTATCAAGAAACCATGAATGGTATAGGTGCTACACTAAACAATATCGAATGGTGAGGCTCCTATTCTGGAACTCTGAGAAGTATTGCCATTACACCCTGCTCTACTCTGGTCTAATCTGAATGGCGGTACCTCTATGGGTCAAATTCTTACAAGCTGTTGATATGTCAGTACTACGGTATAGTTGCACAACATTGATTTTAACGAATAGCCCGGAGAAAAAGCTAGATCACTCAAACCATACAAGACACAACCGAGTCGGCTGGGTGGGATGGGTTGCAGAATACACTGACTGCATCTCGGAAGAGGAGTAAAATCTCCCCTCCAACACGTGTCCTGGATGTAACATTAAACAATCTGATGGTGAGGCTCAAGTCTTGGAGCTTTAGGGAATGTGGAGTATCCTTTCATTGCTATTGCTTCCAGGTCCAAGGAGTGGTAGCAGCTGTTAGTCCTATCTATGGGTCAAATAGAACTGTTTGACATTTAAACTGCGCGCAAACAAATGACATACGATTTGGTTGTTTGGTCGGTTGTTTGGGTTTTATGGCATATCAACCTCTGTAGGTCATTTGACGCTAAATCCATTTTTATGAAAATAGTCAATTCTATTTCAAACAATTCAGTTTAGCATGAGTACACAGTCTATTTATCAAAAACATTTCTTTTTCAAGCTATTCAGTTTATTCAAACAGTTCCAATTCAGCCAATTCAATTTAGTATAAGTACAGATTTTGTTTACACACAGATGTCAAAACAGTTCTACATTAAACAATTCAGTTAAGTGTAAGTACAGTTTCAATGTCAAAAACAGTGCCATTTTAAACAATTCAGTTTAGTATAAGCACGCAGTTTAAATGAAAGTACAGTTTTATTATCAAAAACATTTCTGTTTCAAACTATTCAGTTTAGTTAATCAGTTCTAATTCAAACAATTCAGTTTACCATAAGTATGTAGTTTAGTTCTATTTAACCCATAGATAGGGCCTTATCAGGTGCTACCATTCCGGACCAGAGTGGACCAAGGAGCAATATCAATGAAGAGGTACTCCGCATTCCCCAAAGCTTCAGCATTACTGGAACGTCACAATCAGATTGCTTAGTGTCATTATCAGGACACTCATTGGGGGGGTCTTACCCTTCTGCAAAGGTGCACTCGGCGTATTCTGCAGTCCCAGTCGATTGGGCAAGACTTATATGAAATTGAATTGTCAGAAATAGAACTGTGTGACCATCTAACTGAGAATAAACAAATGACTGATATTTAATTATTACTGGTACATATGCCAAAAAACCCAACCAAACCAAATGATACATATCTAATATCTCCTAATAATATAAACCACAAGTGGAGCGTTCTGTGTGTACATCTGTGTGTCTGTACACATGATATTAAAAAAAGAAATCAATAAAAGAAAGAAAAGAAGAAATAAAAAACGGAAGGAGATCTCTGTCGTTGTGAAAAAGAAGCAAAGAAAGAAACAAAGAAAGAAACAAACTAAGAAAGAACGAACCATATGATTTGTAGCTTGCCAATTTGAAAGAGAGAAGAAAAGAAAAAAAGACCTAGAGTCAAGTCAGCAGTCGTAACAGCAGGCTGACTAGAGAAAGTGAAAAAGAAAGAAAGAAAGAAAGAAAAAATGAACCATGTGATTTGTAGCTTGCTACATCGAAAGAGAAAAGAAAGGAAAAGAAAGCAGATCAGGTGTCAAGTCAGCAGTCTTAAAAGCAGGCTGACTTAAGAAAGAAAGAAAGAAAGAATGGAAGGTGAGAATTTTTCTATTATTGTTTTAATCATTAAAGAAGTTTTTTTTTTAAAAAGAACGAAATAAAAGAAAGAAAGGAAGAAATAAAGAAAGAACGGAAAGTGATATAACAGACGTTTGTTGTTATAATCTTGGCATTTGGTATTAAACAACCAAAATTGTTTGACGTGACATAAAACCCAACCAAACCAAATCATATATATTTAATATATATGTAAAAACAGGATTTGGCATCAAACAATCAACAATAGTTGATATGCTATAAAACCAAACCAAACAAAATCAAACCAAACCAAACCAAACCAAACCATACAAGACAAGCTGAGCATTGCTGATAAAGTAATAATAAACTCCTAAGTGACCTTCTTCTTTGAACTCCTAAGTATGGACCCACGAATGTAGGTCGACTATCAACAACTTACTTTCATCGGACACTTGATGATACTATTTACCCAACCCCTCCGCTCGGGCAGGATATAACACAAGGTCAATTTTAAAGCGGAGTTTAACCGGTTTGAATTCAGAGTTTTCCTTCTCCTAGACTAGTTGCCTAACCAAGGCTGAAGAACCTAGTCTGTCCTACTATTTACCCATAGTTGGAGGGAGAATAATTGGATTCATACCTTTCCCAAGGGTATTAGTGCTATGTGAAATGCAATCAGTATCGTCCAGGATTTGAACTCGTATCGCCGTGTTCATTTCCTACGGCGATAACGACTACACCACGGGCACCTCCATTGATGATGCTTAGAGGACTTGCCAAGAACGATGGCTGATAGCGGCGGATATATATATATATATATATATATATAGAGAGAGAGAGAGAGAGAGAGAATAAATGGGGTATGTACCGTCGGCACGCCTTGATAATGATGATGAAGATGAAGATTTATAAATGAAATGATGTATTCACCATGAAAAGTCTGCTGCTAAGAGCCCGAACAATCGCCGTATGTGTATTTGGTTGACTGATAAATTTTTTTGTTTTTTGTTTTCAGAGCAACTAGATTGTTGGTTGGTTGGTTTGGGTTTTATAGCATATCAAACTTTGTAGGTTATTTAATGCCAAATCCATTTTTATACAAATTAACAGTTTTATTTCAAACAATTCTAGTTTAGCGTAATTCCGTGTATAATTGTCAAAAATATTTCTATAGCAGGCTATTCAGTTTAATCAAACAGTTCTAAAACAAACGATTCCATTTATTATAATTATAGTTTTTGTATACACACAGATAAATGTCAAAACAGTTCTATTTCAAACAATTTAGTTCAGTTAAGTACAGTTTCAATATGAAAAACACTTCCATTTCAAGCGATTATGTTTCGCATAAGTACGCAGTTTAAATGTCAAAACAGTTCTATTCCAAGCAATTCAGTTTAGCATAAGTACGCTGTTTAGTTCTATTTGATCCATTGATAGGACCCTACCAGGTGCTACCACTCTGAGCCAGAGTAGACTTGGGAGCGATGGCAATGAAGGGTTACTCCGCATTGCCCAAAGCTCCAACATTACTGGAACCTCACCATCAGATTGTTTAGTTTCTTAACCAGGACAAACGTGGGCGGTGGGGGGAAGAGTCTTATGAATCTGCAGAGACGCAGTCGGTTTATTCTAGAGCCATCCCCCAGCTGACCGGGCAAAAGAGGAACTTGAAGATAAAACAGATACGTTAATTATTCTCCAACTGAATTATTTCTATCCTCGGTTCCTTCTTATCGAGCATCTAGGCGATAATAATCTCTTTGACTACAAATGATTGTTAGTCAATACTTTTTAGAGAGAAAATGAATAATTATCTCCTTTGTATTTAGGAGGCATGATCACGTGAGAATCCCAGAACCATTTTTAGCCTCCATCGTCCTTATTCGTTGAACGAATAAGACAAAGTTTTTAAATATCCATTGAACAGAAGAGAGATTTTAACTCCATCACCTGCCGTGAACTTTGTGTCTTCTTGTCATAAAACCCACATCGCAAAACCCTCAAGACAAGTTAGACTTTTACAGATTTTGCAACCCTTTTATTTATACCTCATCCATAAAAGAACATGCGTACATATTATCTGTTGGAATACGTTGGTGTATTCTTGTAAGGACTTCTTGAATGTTTATTATTAACATGTATTAAATGTTCGTATATGTTTATCGGAGTTTACCTTTCTTTTCCTTGTTTATTCAGTGCTAGTGTATCAATGGATGTGGTTGTAGTCGAAGGTGACCCAAAGGTTCCCTTTTTAATAGCTACTACATAGAGCTATGGGAGAGGGCGCTACTCCTTTCCCTGGATTGCTCCACTTTACCCTTGATCCGTGCCTTATAATACCGAGTGTTAAGCAAAGCAGCATAAAGTACCCTTTTTGAGTCTTTGGTATAACTCGAGCTGGGATTGAATCCCGGGAGAGAAGATGCAATTAAACATCCTCCATAGCATCAACCACCCAAATACTTTCTTCTATGTTGATTACCTATTGTATAAAAAGGGTTAATGATAATATACATTTCGATTAGTTTATTTTTACCACCAGGAACTGACACTGAAGAATCACATTCATTATATTTATTGTTATAAGATGGTATTCTTTCACATGCACACAATGAATAAACAATAGCAATAAAAATAAAATTACTCTTGTTCTGAGAGAGCAATGTTTGGTTGGTTTCGTTTCGTTTCGTTACTTTCTTTAATGGCATATCATCCTTCGTAGGTTATTTAATGCCGAAACTATCCTTGTAAAAGAACAGTAGTGGTACTAATTAATCTCTCACCTTGTTCAGTCTTAGCCCATTGGACCGGGACAAAGTTCGACTGTGTTCACTGGTACGCAGATCAGGTCGGGTGTGTTTTGGCGTGGTGGCAGTTAGCTGAGGCTTCCTGATGCGGGTGCCGGGGAAGTTCAGCATGCGTGTTTCGCGATGCCCGTCATCATAGGCTCAAACCCTCTTCAGAGCGAGTAGGTTTATCGTCTTGTACCTGAGGCATGCCGACGGTGATCAAGGCATTTTTGGAACCCCGAGGCGTATGTGGGCTACGTTTCTGCGCTTGGTACCCATAATAAAAAGCCTTGTGCCAAATTCGCGCGTACCAGTGGTACTAATTAACCCTTAGCTGGTGAGGATAAAAGGGTTCATGCTTTTCTCAAGGGTATCATCCGTAAATGAAACCAATAGCATGACTAGAGCTCGAACTCGCTTACTCGGATATTACAGTCCAGAACATAAGACATTACGTCACGGGGACTTTCCCTTTTTTCAGACAGTAATGTGAAATTACTTCTTAACAAAAAAGAGATGAGGAAATAACGTTATTATGCATTTTTTGTTTGGACTACTGTCTCTATCTTCGTTCTTCTTGTTGGCTGGTTGGACGGTTTATAGCGTATCAACACTTGCAGGCTATTTAATAGCAAATACTGTTTATATATATATATATATATATATATATATATATATATATATATATATATATATATTAGATTTATATATTTAATGCCTTCATGTTTACAAACAACAATCATCAGGCAGATAATGTTATTATATAATAGTTCTATCTCAGATATTGACCACTCTCCAAATTATATCGAACTTAGTTCGCCACAAAACCAGAAAGGGAATTAGTGACAACCAACACTGTTATAATATATATATATATATATATATATATATATATATATATATATATATATATATATATATTGTTGTAGGTCTGAAGAGAGAAAGAAATATTTTTAAATGAGTCGGTGCAGGAAGAGATTTGTATCTTTTTAGGATTTATATATATATATATATATAATATATATATATATATATATATATACATATATATGTGTATGTGTGTGTGTGTGTGTGTGCATTTACCAACCTCTCCACACAGGTAGGATGTGAGACAAGGTCAATTTTTAAGCGGAGTTTAACAGGTTTTAATTCAGAGTTTTCCTAACGAAGGCTAAAGAACCTAGCCTGCCCTACTATTTACCCATAGCTGGAGGGAGAATAAGTGGATTCATACCTTTCCCAAGGGAATTAGTGCTATGTTAAATGCAATCAGCCTCGTCCAGGATTTGAACTCGTGTCGCCATGTCCATTCCCTATGACGTTAAGCATTACACCGTATATGCATATGAGGGCGCCTCGGGTAGCGTAACGGTTAGCAAGCTAGACTTGCAAACCTACACGAGTGAGTTCGAGTCTCATTGGGTGCCCCATTCATATGGCCTTGTGCCACATCTAAGCAAAAAGCTTAGTAAATTACCACCGTATTCATATGATTTGTAAGTAAATAGTTTGTCGGTAACTATTTTTGAACGAGTTGTTAGAGCTCATTTGTTTGTGCACAGTTAAATGGTTTCGAGTATTGCTATTTAACATGTATAATTCCATCTATCAAATATTCCTATTACAAATAATTTGCACACATCTGTGTGGTTTGAAATCATCATCATCATCTTGTTGTGCCACCAGCATGGATATACCTGACACTCTCTCGCCACTCCTCCCTATCGCTCATCGCTTCTGGCAGGTCCTCAGGGCTACATCCCGTATCCTCACAGAGCAGCTGTATGTAAGTTCTAGCTGGTCGCCCGGCTTTTGCTCGGCCATGTGAGGGGGTCCATTGGAGAACATCACTTATTAGCTCGTCCCTGCTTCTCCAGCAGTGTCCTGCATGTCTGGTTCGTCTGACTTTGATAGTTTTCGTGATGAGTGGTAGGTGGCCGTACAGCTGCTGCTTTGTGGGGGGTTGCCTCCTGGACTTGTTCAATATTTTCGCAGCATTCTTGTGTAGTTGCCATCAAGCTTTTTCTCCATCTGTTTAGTTAGCATCCATGTAGTGC
>OY757921.1:78173304-78305804 GCA_963585895.1 Sepioteuthis lessoniana | reverse complement strand
CATAGATAGGACCCTATCATGTGCTACCGCTCCGGGCCAGAGTGGACTTGAGAGTGATGGCAATGAAGAGCTACTTTGCATTACCGGAGCCTCACCATCAGAATGTTTAATGTCATAAACAGGACACTCGTTGAAGTGGGGTTGTTCACCCGTCTGCAGGGATGCAGTCGGTGTTTTCTCCGGCCCTATTATACTGGGCTATCCAACTTGTTAAGCATACACTTCCGAATTAGACAACATCATACGATCATTTACCGGCTCAGTGGCCTAATGAGTAGAGTGTTCGCCAATGGTCAGGGAGACCTGGATTCAATCCCAGGTCGCGTCATACCAGATGGATAGATAGATAGATAAAAATTTAAAAATGGCACGTGATACCTCCTTGCTTAACACTCAGCAATATAAGGTATTTATCAAGGGTGAAGTGGAGCAATCCAGGGAAAGGAGTAGCGCCCAGCCCTACACCTCGGTGTAGTAGCTATTGAAAAGGGAGCCTTCTGGTCGCCCTCGACTACGGTCGCCAACTTACTTTTACACGATTATCCGTCCGGCCTTTAGATTATACTCAGTGTGAAGTATCAGCGCACCAACTACCACGATACTATCAAGTACAGCAAGTATCTACCATGGCTTGAACTGGTTAAGTCATGTGATATATGCACCGCAAACTATTCGGTGATTAAAAAGTATCCCCCAATTTTAAAATACTTATATTTAAATTTCTTGTAAGAATTATAGTCAAATTATAAGACATTTTAGGATGAGCAGTTACTTTTCAAATACCCTGTAGAACGTGCCAAAATACTGCAAAACTTTTGACTCACCCAAGTTACTTGTGCTGTATGAATTGTTGGCATCGAAAGAAACTCGTACTGATTACAGAATTGCTTTAAAAAATAACTGAAGTCAACGTCAACGTTTGACTAAAAACAAAAGAAACGAGAAAAAAAAAGCATTGGATTTCCCTAAAGAGTGACAATAAGAAAATGAAAAAAAAAAAAAAAAAAAAAAAGGTTTTAGTATTCATTGGAGTTAATTTGACGATTTTTCTTTCATAGAAAGATTCATATATAGTTGAAATATTTTATGAACTAATTTCATAAAATTGATGCAGATAAAGAAAAGAAAATTCTGAAATAACCTACAAAAAAACAAAAAACAAAACAAAACAAAAAAACAAGAAACAAAAAAATAAAATAAAATAAAAGACAAACAAAAGGAAATAAAACAAAACAAAAATCAATCACAATATATGAGGAAAAGAGAAAGACCTGGTTTCAAGAGATTGTTAACTTAAAAATATCCGCCTTAAAATCCCCTTCTATCAATTTCCCAAATTACATATATGCCTAATCATATTCTATTTATTGTAGCTTTTTTGCATTTCTATTATTCTTATGCACTTTAGTATATATATATATATATATATATATATATATATATATATATATATATATATATATATATATTTATATATATATATATATATATATTTATATAAACTGGTGATTGCCGAAAAACTGAACAAAAATAGGCAATAATTTGATAAGCTTTCAGTTGGTGACAAATTAGAAGAAAGTTGGACAAAAGAAGTAGTTTACAAACGCAAAAAAAAAAAAAAAAAAAAAAAAATCATATTTTCCACTGTTTTACAAATTGCTTGAAGGCTATAAAGTTGTTTTTAGAAAAATATTGACAAGGAAGTTAGGCAAATTTGGCATTCATCTTTATTGCAAATCTTAAAAATCTTGTTATTTTTCTTATAAGTCATGTGCTTGTTTATCCCCACCAAATGTATGAGGGCCATTCAATAAATAGGTGGAATCTATCTATCTATCTATCTATCTATCTATTTATCTATCTATCTATTAATGAGGGCCATTCAATAAATAAGTGGAATCTATCTATCTATCTATCTATCTATGTGGATCCTTCAATAAATCAGTGGAATTTTTCTGAAAAATTAAAAATATATCCTTTTTTCAGAATTTTTTTTTCTATAAATATAAACTCATCCTTTTTTGAAAATTGTTTAGAACAAAATTTATTTTAACCTCACAAAAGTATTTGTTTTGAGGATATTCCAAAAGGCAGCAAATCAATCCGAGGGCTCCAATTCTGAACAGAGATCTGTTATTAAAGTTTGGTGGCTGAGAACTGCAAACCATGTGAAATTTACCGAAGAATATGTGATCTATACGGAGAAACGTTTTAGTAAAATATCTTTACGAATGGGTTAAACATGGGTTTTCTATTACGAATCTGAGTCGAAACACACTGACTCTCCAGTGAATAAAAATCCCCGGGCGCAGTATTCAGTAAAGAGGGTCATGCTGACCGTCTTTGGAGATAGGAAATGACTAGTCAGTATTTCCTTGAAAAAGGTGCAATTGTAAACAGTTCTTCCAACTGCTCATACCATGGGCAAAATTCACCTTATTTATTGAATTGTATATATATATATATACAGAGAGAGAGAGAGAGAGAGAGAGAAAAAAAGAGAGAAAGAGAATCAGTAGGGATTCTGTTTCTCTTTCAAATCGTCTCTATACAGCCATTTACTCCTCTATTTTTTTCTTTGCCCCTGTATTTTGAATATTTGACGGGTAGTTTGTTTCTAATTTTTGTATTAATTCTTGTGGAGTTTTCTCTGAATTCAAATTCATACATCTTCGAAAGTATTTTATTTCTTTTTCATTATCATAATTTTCCTTTCTCTATTTCTCTCATGAATCTTATTACTACATTAAAAGCACTTATTAATTAGAAATATTTTCGACAGTTTTGGACAAAAAAAAACCATCAACGAGAATAAAACAACAAAAAAAAAACAGACAAAAACGGAAACATCTATTATTATTGCCACGAATTTCAAGTAAACCTTACACACACATAAGTAAAGAAGGATCCCTTTTCATTAGTTACTACACCGAAGTGTTGGGGAAGGCGCTACTCCTTTCCCTGGATTGCTCCACTTTACCCTTGATACGTACCTTATAATGCTGAGTGTTAAGCAAGGCGGAATCAAGTACCATTTTTTGTGTCTTTGGTATGACTCGACCTGGGATTGAACCCTGGTCACCTGGACCACTGGCGAACACTCTACTCATTGGGCCAATGGCCCGGTGATTATTTTCCTTGATTATTGTCGTCAAAGTTCTCTGGATATATAAAAATTTTATCATGTATTTTCATTCTTTGACGTTGACGCTTGTGTGGAGTAGGAGAGCAATCGGAGAGGGTTCGCACACACTAAGGAACTCTTGGGAGTCGGAACTGCCAGCGGGAACTGACTTCAGCCAAAATTCTAGACCTTATATAATCTAAAAATTTTCACTGATCCACATGGCCTCTAATTTTCACCTACACAACGCTTGTTTTTCATTTGTCATGGCTTACACCTACACATTGCTTGTTTTCCGGTAATCACTTTGTTGATTTTATCTACGGCCGGATTAATCTGCCAGCTACATCCGCCAGATTCATCGCAAGTCAAGGCAATATATTACATTCTTAGTTATAACGAAAAGTCATAGAGGGAGGTGCCCGTGGTGTAATGGTTATCGTCGTAGGAAATGGACAAGGTACTATTTACCAACCCCTCCGCTCGGGCAGGATATGACACAAGGTCAATTTTTAAGCGGAGTTTAACAGGTTTGAATTCAGAGTTTTCCTTCTCCTAGACTAGTTGCCCCACCAAGGCTGAAGAACCTAGTCCGTCCTACTATTTACCCATAGCTGGAGGGAGAATAAGGGGGTTCATACCTTTCCCAAGGGTATTTGCCCGAAAGTGAATGTAATAGCGCGATTGGAGTACGAACTCGCGTACTACGATTCCGCAGTGCATCGCTTTAACCATTACACCACGAGGACACCCCGGAAATGGACAAGGTACTATTTACCAACCCCTCCGATCGGGCAGGATATGACACAAGGTCAATTTTTAAGCGGAGTTTAACAGGTTTGAATTCAGAGTTTTCCTTCTCCTAGACTAGTTGCCTAACCAAGGCTGAAGAACCTAGTCTGTCCTACTATTTACCCATAGCTGGAGGGAGAATAATTGGATTCATACCTTTCCCAAGGGTATTAGTGCTATGTGAAATGCAATCAGTCTCGTCCAGGATTTGAACTCGTGTCGCCGTGTCCATTTCCTTCGACGATAACGACTACACCACGGACAAGGTGACACGAGTTCAAATCCTGGACGCGGCTGATCGCATTTCACATAGCACTAATACCCTAGGGAAAGGTATGAATCCAATTATTCCCCCTCCAGCTATGGGTAAATAGTAGAGCAGACTAGGTTCTTCAGCATTGGTTAGGCAACTAGTCTAAGAGAAGGAAAACTCTGAATTCAAATCTGTTAAACTCCGCTTAAAAAAACTGACCTTGTGTCATATCATGCCCGAGCGGAGGGGTAGGGTAAATAAGGAAAAGTCATTATTTTTTAAGAAGGAAATTCTCAGAAATCTCTTAGAATTTTTTTCTCCTTGATTTGACATCCTAATTTCTGATTATTCCTTTCCTAATGGTTAGTAAGCTTGAGAAATTTTGAAAAAAGGGCAAATTGTGGCAACAATCATTATGTTCTAACATTTTGCGATTTTGCAAAAAAAATTGAATCTTCATCAATCATCAATTAATATTTTTCTTGAAAAATTATTAGTAAAGTAAAAATTATCGTGAAAAAGAAGGTTGTCGTCACTAGAAAAAAAATCACTGCATCTGAAAATACAAAAATTGTTTGAACAACAAAGCAACAGCAGACAGCAACATCATAATTCAAAGATAAGTTGAAATCAATAACATTTTTTCATGCCAGCTGTCTGATTTTACTGTTGTTATACATAAAATACAATATAATCAGCACAGTCGGGTAGGGATGTAAAATATACCAAGTGTATCTCTGCAAAGGGGTAAGGCCCCCAAACGAGTATCCTATATATGACATTAAACAATCTAATGCGAGGCTCTAGTAATGCAGCAGCTTTAGAAAATGAGGAGTACTCCTTCATTGCCATTGCTCCCAGGTCCACTCTGACCCGGACTGGTAGTAACTGATAGGGTCATATCTATAGGTCAAATAGAACTGTCTGATATTTAAACTGAATGAAAACAAATGACTTATACTAAATTGAATTGTCTGATATAGAACTGTTTGATCGTTTAACTGTATGTAAACAAACGATGGAATATTTATTGCTGCCTCTCACCAGACAGGATTTTACACAATTTCCTTTTTATAGTGGGGTGTAATAGATTACTGAGAGTAAGTATGTGCGTATTGAAATGTGAAACTGATCCAATTATTCACTCCATATTGCGCTGACTCACTGACCACAAATATCAGAACGAATCTGCCACCCTGAACCTCTCCCACACTTACATTCTCCTCCAGGCAAACTCAAAATTTGCATATTAATATCGGTCTCGCAAAGTCTTGCGGGACCACTATTTACATATTCTCATGGTGGCGGCCATGTTTTTTCTTGAAATATACTCTGCATGTGAAATATGTGCGTTGCCGTTTCTTTCGACAATTATTACATGGAGATTGTTGGGAAAGCTTGACTATGTTGGTTATAGGCTTACTAGGTGCAATGTGAGCCAGATGACCCGGCTGGAACTTGGACTCACTAAGTGCAATGTGAGTCCGGCACGTATGCCTGCTCATAGCTTGAACTTGACCCGAACTGTGCCGTCAATGATTGATCGCCTATCCGAAGTTAGTCTGGCAGAAGTAAATAAATGACTGATAATTAATAGAAGGACTAATGATATATAGCAAAACTTGGAACCATTTAACTTCGTTGATTCATGGTAAATTGAATTGTTAGAAAGAGAACTGTTTGAGCATTTAACTGTGTGTATCTACAAAATGTGTATCATGTATTTAATATATATGTAAAAATAGGATTTTGCATTGAATGACCAAAATGGTTGATATGCCATAAAACCAAACTACAAGATAATCTTATCACAGATTAATGAGAATTTTGTTATCGACTGAACACAATTTTGTAACCATATCTACGTGATTTCTCATTGACCAAGAGTAAAACAAAATTGCTATTACATTGAAAAAAAGCTTTGTATAAACCTTCAAAATTAACCGTATTTGGATTGAAGATCGATTTTAATACAACAAATTAAACAAACAAAAATATCATAAACAAACACACTATCGCTTCTCAGCCTTTTGGCCAGAGCGAGGCTCCATAAAGGAACAATGGTAGACTTGAGGCCGTAAGGCTCCCAGGTTTGACTGGGCCACATTCGGGTGGGCAAGCTGCATCTTTGTCTCCTTTTGACCCCTGCGTATAACCCCAGACCTCAGGTGTGGTCTAGTTTAAGCTATGAGCTGGCATCCTTGCTCGGACCCAGTTTTGGGTTCGAGAAACAGCTTGGCTCTTTAGACCCATATTGCACTTAGTAGGTCGATGATCAGCAGGGTTCGAGCTTCGATTCGTTCCCGACCTACCCCTCATCTAATCCCCACTTAAATCACTGACCTTGTGTCAAGCTCTGTCTGGTGGGAAGCAGCGGCAAATATTGCTTCTTTGCCTTTTGATAAAGATCAAAGTGTAGTATCTGTTCCTATAAGCTTAATATCTGATACGTCCCTGGTATAGGGACCACGATATTGAATTGTTTGAATTAGAACTGTTTGACTAAACCGAATAGGTTGAAATGGAAATGTTTTTGACAATTAAATTGTACTTACATTTAAACTGCGTGCTTATGCGAAACTGAATTGTTTGAAATGGAACTGTTTTTGACATTGAAACTCTACTTACACAAAACTTGATTGTTTAATACAGAACTGTATTTGACATTTAACTATGTGTTAACAAAATCTATACTTATACAAAACTGATTCAGCAAAATTAGAACTGTTTGAATAAACTGAATTTTTTTAAATTGAAATGTTTTTGACATATCAACTGTGTACTCATACTAAACTGAATCTTTTTTTAAATAGAACTATTTCCATAAAAATGCATTTGGCGTTAAATAACCAACAAAGGTTGATATGCCATAAAAACCAACCATCCAACCAATCAACCAACCAACCATAAACAAACAAAGCAAAAAAAACAAACAAAAATACAAAAAACTCCCTCACCCCCCCCAAATACTAAAAAAGCACCAAAAAGAAAAACCAGAAAACAAGAAATGCAAAAAAAAAAAAAAAAAAAAAAATTTAAATGAAAAAACTATAAAAAAATCAGGCAAATCTTATTTCAAGATATATGCGTTTTTGTGTTTCTATTATTTCATTCGTTGCATGGTTTTCACACCAGTTTTATCTGGTGGTATTTCACAAGAGTTTAAGTGACAACAAGTGTCCTCAGGTCTCCAGGACTCTTCTAAGTATTCAAACTGAACTTAACAATTCTGTGATCTGTATGGCCTCTATTCTTCCTCTGATCTCCAATTCCTCCACTCTCCATTCCAAATCCTTTCGAACCGTTCCAAGTGCCTCATCTACAATTAGTATTACCGTCAATTTCATGTTCCATACCTTTTTCAACGCAGGCAAAATCCAGGTACTTATTTATATTTTAATTTTCTTTTATTTTCACAGAAAAACCTACTGGGTGACATGCTATTTTTTCCTTGTTAATAAACATTAGCTTTGTCGATCTGTTTGTGTTATATCGTAAATGATGGACAATGACAGACTATTCTGTGTGGTAAAGAATAGACAACACATTAGGTAGGTATAACAAGAAGGCAGGTTTATTCGTACGGGTGTGCAAATATAAATAGATTAGTAGTCATATTACTATCCTCGCAAGGGTAGTATTAAGTCCAAGCAAATGGTCGATCACGTGAGTCTCACGCTAAAGTCCTACGCTGAGAGTCCTTCTCTTAAATTCCTGCGCTGAGTGATCTGTGTGTACGTAAATAATAATTAGTATTACTAATATTGTTGGGGTACGGGAAAGATGGGTCATTCCATTATATCAGTTTGTATCTTAGAATTGTAATATACCATTTGTCGGTATGGTCAAATGTTAATCTCTTACAATATTTAGCGGATCACCTTTCCCACCCAGTCATACGTAACCTTCCACTCATTTTATGTCACTCTGCTGTATTCGCTTATAATGTGATTAAGCGTTTCTTGTTTGTCTTTACATAATCCATTATAATGACAATAGTAATAATGATATTGATCGTTGGAACAAGAAGTATATGTAGAAACCAGAATCTGTCCGGGAGAATGAGACGCACAAACTTCTATGGGATTTGGAGATATAAAGAGATCGACTGACAACCAAACAGAGAGATTGTCAACAAAAAATTAAAAGAAAGAAAGAAAGAAAGAAAGAAAGAAAAGGGAACGTGCCTAATGGTGGATTTTACCGTCCAGGGGAACAAAAAGTAAAATTAAAACACCCGAGAACTAAAATAAAAAAACACTATGAAACGTGAAGGTGACGGTGATACCAATTGCAATTCGTGCACTCGGATCACTCTCCAGGGCCTTGGCAAGAGGAGTTGAAGATTCAGAAATCAAAGGATAAGTGGAGACCATCCAGACCATAGCATTGCTAAGATCAGACAGAATAGTAAGGGGGGTGTCCTCGTGGTGTAATGGTTAAAGCGATGGACAGCGGAATCGTAGTACGCGAGTTCGTACTCCAGTCGCGCTATTACGTTCACTTTCGGGCAAATACCCTTGGGAAAGGTATGAACCCCCTTATTCTCCCAGCTATGGGTTAAATAGTACCACTACTGTTCTTCTAGGAGAATGGCTTGGCATTAAATAACCTAAAAAGAGTTGATATGCCATTAAACAAAGAAACCAAACCAAGAATAGTAAGATGAGTCCTGGAGACTTGTGGAGACTTGCTGTCACTCAGACTACAGTGGAAAACTATCGGCTAACGCTGGTGTGAAAAACTCTCAAAAGCTCGGCTAGAAAACCAGACCTTATAATAATCAACAACAACAACAACAACAACAACAAAAAAGAGAACTTGCAAAATTGTGGACTTTGCTGTACCGGCTGACGACAGAATAAAACTGAAATAAAGTGAAAAGAAGGATAAGTACCAGGACCTTGTTAGGAAATGGAAAAAAATATGGAACATGAAGGGGACAATTATACTAAACGTGATTGGTGCTTTCCGTACCGTAACTGAAGGATTATTAAAAGGACTGGAGGATTTTGAGGTAGGAGGACAAGTGGAGACCATCCAAACTAAAATATTATTTAGATAAGCCAGAATACTGAGAAGAGTCCTGGAGACTTGAGGAGACTTGCTGTCACTCAAACTCCAGTGAAAAACCATCAGCTAAAGCCAATGTGAAAAACTCTCAAGGTGTAAATAATAATAATAATAATGATAATGATAATAATCTGAGGTTCAATGTTAATTTAAAGCTATAAAATATTTTAAGGTAATTATAATCTTTTAAATTTATTCTTTTTAAATATGACATATTTGACTTGGATAATCTTATACCAGTTATGGTCATAGGAAATGGATACGGAGACCCGAGTTCAAATCCTAGACGATGCTACTTGCATTTAACATAAGGCTAATACCGTTGGGAAAGGTCTAAATCCAACTATTTTACCCCCCATCTATGAGTAAATAGTTGGACAGAATGGACTCTTTAAACTTAATACAGCAAGGATAAGGAAAACTCTGTATTCAAAGCAATTGAACTATGCTTAAAAATTGACCTTGTGTCACACCCGTTCGTATGGAGGGGTTAGGTAAATACATTCTGCACATTGATGTCAGTCTGAAAACCGAGGAGATAGTTTCTGATCCTAGGCATAAGTTTCGGTGAGCAACATTCTGATCCAAAGCACATAATACAAATAGAACAACAAGGCAACATGCCGATCAAATAGGTAAATATTGGATATTAATTACAGAAAATGACATTTCAGATGAAGCGTATAGGGTCAACATGGCTGGAAAATGAATATTTGAAGATAGAAATCGTTTTCCTATTACTGATCACACAGAACAATCTTATAAGAACGAACAACATGATAGCTAAGAGGCAGCACACGACATATTAAATGCAAAGTATATGACGATAGAGGCGGTGTATCAATCATATTCTAAGCAAATACGGCAAGTTGACCCAGAAGAGCAAAGATAAGTATAATGGAGCGGGAACAAATATTTACCGGGAACACCACAAACGAGTGAGAATTTTATCATAAAAGAAGAGAGAGAGAGAGAGAGAGAGAGAGAGAGAGAGAGAGAGCAAAAAACAATTTGCTCTAGTCAGATAGTAATATAGTATGAAATAAAATTTCCTGGTGTTTTGATCCTACACATAAGCATTCAATCCGAACAAGATTAGATGCCATTACAAGGAGAGCAAAGTTTGTTAACTCAACTCGAAATCCAAAGATCAGGTAAAAATGAAAGGAAGAGAAAATTTTTGAAAATATTTCAACTTTGCCTAAGACCTGAAAAATAATGGAACATCAATATTTTACTTAGATGGGTTTGTAAAAAGGATATTTGGAAAAAAAAAGAATATGTACGTATATATGTGCAGATATGATGATCATTCAATTCCTATTGTACCTGATTAATTAATTAATCGTTTCCTACATAACGAGTTTGTTTGTTTTGTTTTACGACATATTAAGTAATTTACGAAGCTCTTTGATTCGATGTGGCACAAGGCCGAATGAATAGGGCGCCCAATAAGACTCGAACTCACTTGTGTAGGTTTGCTAGTCTAGCTTGCTAACCGTTACACCACCAGAGGTACCCTTTTACGACATATTAACCTTTTCCGGGTTTTTTAACGCTTAATTAAATCATTTTGGTTTGGTTTTATGGCATATCAACCATTGTAGGTTATTTATTGTCAAATCCATTTTTAGACAGATTTCTATTTCAAACAAGTTCTATTTCAAACAAATCAGTTTAAAATAATTACGCAATTTAGTTCTATTTTAAATCGGCTCATTGGCCTAGTGGGGAGAGTGTTCGCCAATGGTTTTGGAAATCTGGGTTCAATCCCAGGTCGCGTCATACCAAAGACTTTAAAAATGGTACTTCATACCTCCTTGCTTAACTCTCAGCAATATAAGGTACGTATGAAGGGCAAAGTGGAGCAATCCAGGGAAAAGATTAGCGCCCTCCCCTACACCTTGGTGCAGTAGCTATTGAAAAAGGGTCCTTCTGGTCGTCCTCGACTAAAGGGAGACAACTTTACTTTTACTTTACAAAGTTCTATTTGACCCATAGAGACAAGATTAGCATTTCAGTGGACATAGTAACCGATCGAAAGTACACGAAGGCGTGTACATCCGCTCTCACCGGTTGTCACAAAAAGCCAACCAGTGAAGGATCTCGCTTCTCTCTATACTAGGAAAAGTATTCGCCCACATAATGTCCAAAAGACTATCTACCTTGTGGAGGTTTTCCATCCGGAGGCACAATTTGGGTTCTACGCAAATCAAAGGACCATGAACATGTTCTTGCGACAAAACCAGGAAAAATGCATTAAACAGAATATGCCTTTCTACATGATATTTATCGACTTGATAAAAGCCTTTGACACTGTGCACGAGGAAATGCTATAGAACATCTTTCGGAAACTAGGGTGTCCAGACCACTTCGTCAGGTTCCATATCTACCGTGCCTACAGGAATGAAGGCATCTGTCTGCTTGAGAGAAGAACTAGAATCCATATGAGTTTGGTAACAGAGTGAAACAGGGTTGTGTTCTTGCTCCCTCGCTGTTCTCGATTTTCTTTCTATGGTTTTGTCAGATCCCTTCACTGATTCCACCCAAGAAGTATCGATACAGGATAGACTGGAGGCAAACCTGTTCAATGCCAGACAATTTAAGTCTGCATGAAAGACAAGAAATGTTCTGCTACGTGAGCTTATGTATGCTGACGACGCTGTCTTCAGGGAACACAACCAATATGAGGCACAGGAAATAATCACCCGTTTCAAGAAAACTGCAAACGTATTTAGGCTGAAAAGTAACCTCAAGAAAACAGAGGTTATGTTGTTGCCCGAGACATACGGATGAGGAGCCAGGTATTACTAATTCAAGTAAACAAATTCAAATATTTATGCTCCATTGTTGACAACAGACAAGATGCAGAACTAGATACACAGATGGAAAATGCTTCCAAGCCTTTTTGCTGGGCTGAAGAAGTGAGTCTGGTGTAATAAAGATTTCATAAAAACTAAATATGCACTGTACGGTGCAGAAATTTGGACGGTATACAAAACAGATGTATCATTTGCATAAAATACTAAATGTCAAGTGGTGGTAAGATATCCTAAATAAATTCAATCTGGAAAAATCTATACTCCCTGGCATGTACGATATACTCATCAAACGCAACCTCAGATAAGCTGCCAAATTGAATAAACTTGATTGGTTTGGTTTAGTTTTATGGCACATCAGCTATTGTATGTTATTAATACCAAATCCATTTTACACATATAAACAGTTCTTTTTCAAGCAATTTAGTTGAGCATATGTACAAAGTTTAAATATCAAAAAGCAGTTCTCTTTCAAACAATAAAGTTTAGCATGCAAAACATTTCTATTTCAAACAATTCAGTTTAGGATAAGTACACAATATCAAAGTAAAAAATAGTTCTATTTCAAACAATTCAGTTTAGAATTAGTCCACATTTTCAAAGTCAAAACCAGTTCTATTTCAATCAATTCAATTCAGCATAAGTACGTAGTTTAGTTCTAGTTGACCCATAGATAGGACCCTATCAGGTGCTGCCACTGCGGGCCAGAGCGTACCTTGGAGTGATGGCAATAAAGTGGTACTCCGCATTCTCCAAAGCTCCAGGATTACTGGAGCCTCACCATCAGATTGTTTAGTGTCATGTCCAGGACATGCGTTGGGAGGCCTTACCCCTTTGCAGTGAAACAGCCGGTGTATTCTACAGCCCCAGCCAACCGGGCAAGAATAAACTTGCGGATCGCAGATTATCAAAGTAGATTCTGTACTCTCATCTAAGAGAAGGGTCACGTAAAACAGATTGACCGAAACTTAGGTATAAGGACAACATTAACAAAAGGATAACCTGGGGTCTTGATTAACCCTTTAGGCAATTAGCAAGACCTTTCCAGAAATCGTAACAACTGAAGGAAAAAATTTTCTGGGTGGCATCATCGGATACGATGGAAAGCTAATAATAGTAGTTGTATATATTTATGAAATTATACTTCAGTCGAGTCCAATGGAGAATGAAGGACTCCTTCATTACATCCAAGTGCACTAAGAACTGGAGTGTTAAGGTCCCGTCTATGGCCTGAATAGAGCTGTTTGGAAATTATTCATATTCGATTGGACCTTGTGCAAAAAAGAAAAAAAAAACTAAAGAAACAACTACTCAACCAATGTAAATATAAACGTACAAAGAACATAGAGAAAGAGTTAAGTGCCCTTGTTTAGAATTCATTATCTTCCTAAACAGTGGCCATTCATTCAAAAAATTCGTTAATCGTTTAACTTATACCAGATAAAAAGTCATATAGACTTTACTTGTTGTATAGCCACATAATACATATGCAACCATACACATATTTAACACAATAATAATGACGAATGGACACAATTCTTTAGAAAAATATGCCTCTCACTTTATTCGAAAGGGTTGTGTGTGAGAGGGAGTTGGAAACTGAACAAAGACTGCAACATATTAACCTCGCCAGCTCCTCCGGACATAGCAGTGTGTCTTTCTCGTTCTCCTGGGCTGCTCAACCGGAGGCCTGGGGCCCAGCTCTCCGCTGAGAGTTGGTTCTCACTGCTCGATCCTGAACACTGCTTCAAAACTCTGATCTCCAACTGCAACTGCTCAATCGGGGGCCTGAGGGCCCCCTCTGCTGGGTGCTGGTTCTCTCTACCGCATCTTATCTCCAACTGATCTGAACTTCCTGTCGCCGGGTTTATATAAGGATTTGGCACCCACCTACTTCCTGTGAGCGTCACAATTTTGCACTCAATTCAAACCCTCGACAGTCAAGGTCGCCCCTGATCTCCTGATATCTTCGACTGGATGCACCTGTTATTGACACAGGTGCGTTTCTTCTTTTGACAGCTTGCCCGGTCGGAGGTCAATATGCAACATACTATTAATGCTACTTCTTGGAGGTTCCCAAGGTGTAATGGTTACTGTTGTTGATAATGGACTCGGCAAGCCGAGTTCCGATCCGGTACAAGACTATTTGCTAATACCCTTGTGAGAGGTATGAATCCAACTGTTCTCCCTCCAGCTATGGGAAAATAGTAGGACAGACTGAGCTTTTTAGCCTCGGTATGGCAATTGATCAAAGCGAAGGAAAACTGGGATTTCAAACCTGTTAAACTCCGCGTAAAAAAAATTATCATTATGTCACATCTTACTTGTGTGGAAGGGTTTGGTAAACACGTATTATTAATGTTTCTCAATTTTTTTTTGTAAAGCATACTGATTGTTTGGCCACCCAAGAAAGCAAGAAAACAGAGGCTTTGTTAGTTTAGACACTGATTGTTAATCAATGCGAACAAGTATCTCTCAATTAAGATATTGTCTTATTGCTATTCGGAGTTGAAACCCACAGGAAACTTTTTGAATCATCAACTGCGGTGTAATGTCTCAGTTTGAACTCGTTATGGATAAGTTTCCAAATTAGACGTCCTTACACGTCCATTTGTGTTGCTTTCGAATCATATACGGAGTGAAGTAATGCACAACGTGTCAGCGCACCAACTAGTATAATACTAGCAATCGCAGTGAGTAATTTTCCATGGTCTGCACTAATTTGATAACGCGATACAAGCAAAATAAGGGAAAAAGCAAAAAAAGCTAAATAAGGGAAAAAGCAAAAAAAAAAAAAAAAAAGAAGCAAAATAAGGGAAAGAGCAAAATAAGGGAAAAAGCAAAAAAGTATAAGGGAAAAAGCAAAAAAAGCAAAATAAGGTGAAAAGCGAAATCAGGGAAAAAGCCAAAAAAAAGGGGAAAAAGCAAAATAAGAGAAGAAGCAAAATAAGGTGAAAAGCGAAACCAGGGAAAAAGCAAAAAAAGGGAAAAAGTAAAATAAGGGAAAAAGCAAAATAAGAGAAAAAGCAAAAGTAAGGGAAAAAGCAAAAAAAGCAAAATAAGGGAAAGAGCAAAATAAGGGAAAAAGCAAAAAAAAAAATGAAGTAAAATAAGGGAAAGAGCAAAATAGGGGAAAAAGCAAAAAAGTATAAGGGAAAAAGCAAAAAAAGCAAAATAAGGTGAAAAGCGAAACCAGGGAAAAAGCAAAAAAAGGGAAAAAGTAAAATAAGGGAAAAAGCAAAATAAGAGAAAAAGAAAAAAAAAGGGGAAAAGCAAAAAAGCAAAATAAGGGAAAGAGCAAAATAAAAGAAAAACAAAAAAAAAGGGAAAAGCAAAATAAGGGAAGAAGCAAAAAAAGCAAAATAAGGTGAAAAGCGAAACCAGGGAAAAAGCAAAAAAAGAGAAAAAGCAAAATAAGGGAAAAGGCAAAAAAAGCAAAATAAGGGGAAAAGCAAAATAAGAGAAAAAGCAAAAATAAGGGAAGAAGCAAAAAAAAGCAAAATAAGGTGAAAGCGAAACCAGGGAAAAAGCAAAAAAAGGGAAAAAGCAAAATAAGGGAAAAGGCAAAAAAAGCAAAATAAGGGAAAAAGCAAAATAAGGGAAAAAAGCAAAATAAGGGAAAAAGCAAAATAAGAGAAAAAGCAAAAATAATGGAAAAAGCAAAAAAAGAAAAATAAGGGAAAGAGCAAACTAAGAGAAAAAGCAAAAATAAGGGAAAAAGCAAAATAAGGGAAGAAGCAAAAAAGCAGAATAAGGTGAAAAGCGAAACCAGGGATAAGGCAAAAAAAGGGGAAAAGCAAAATAAGAGAAAAAGCAAAAATAAGGGAAAAAGCAATAAAAACAAAATAAGGTGAAAGCGAAACCAGGGAAAAAGCAAAAAAAAGAGAAAAAGCAAAATAAGGGAAAAGGCAAAAAAAGCAAAATTAGGGAAAAAGCAAAATAAGGGAAAAAAGCAAAATAAGGGAAAAAGCAAAATAAGAGAAGAAGCAAAAATAAGGGGAAAAGCAAAAAAAGAAAAATAAGGGAAAGAGCAAACTAAGAGAAAAAGCAAAAATAAGGGAAAAAGCAAAATAAGGGAAGAAGCAAAAAAGCAAAATAAGGTGAAAAGCGAAACCAGGGAAAAGGCAAAAAAAGGGAAAAAGCAGAATAAGGTAAAAGGCAAAAAAAGCTAAATAAAGGAAAAAGCAAAATAAGGGAAAAATTTTGACTTACACTAGAAAATTTTATAAATCCTTTTGGCAATTTCTTTTACTTAGTTTTTCCTCCCGGAAATATCATAAGCAAAAGATATCAAAAGGTAACTGCCCCGATTAAGCAAAATATGCAAAACAATTTTGAGATGCACTTGTAATATTGATAAATCCTTACGGCAATTTTTTTTTTACTTTATAATTGCCTGGGATTTTTTTATAGTGTCTATGTCAGATTTGTGGTAGAATGTGTGTATTTACCAAACCCCTCTGCGCGAGCAAAATGCGACTCAAAGTCTGTTTTTTATGCGCATTTTAAAAATTCAGAGTTTTCCTTCTTCTAGGCTGGTTGCCATACCAGGTTTAAAGAGTCAGTCTGCCTTACTATTTTACCCAGAGTTGGATGGAGGATTGTTGGATTCATACGAGGTGCATACGATAAGTTTCCAGACTTTTTCGTATGTGCACCTTTATTGATAGTACACACATAAAACTCTAGTCCTCTTCGAAATAATCTCCTCCAACTGCAATGCACTTGTACCGTTCCAACAACTTCTGGAAGGGTCCATGGAAGTACTCTTGTGTAGTACTCTTGAATCTCTTATGCCACTCAAAAACTGATGCTCGATTAATGCAAGATGGTCTAAAAGCAGTCTGAAGCATTCCATACGTTTCTGTGGCATTTTTTCCAAGTTTAAAACAGAATTTTATTGCATATCGTTCTTCTAAAGAGTCAGATTGCATTTTTGAAATTCACCAGCTGTGACAATCAGGCTTTAGTAGGGTGTAGCTGTTCATTTGAACCAGAAATCATAAAAATTGGTCAGTTATCTCATAAGATGTATAGCAATAACATAGTGAATTTTCAAGATTCTACGACAATTTTAAATGCCCGTTCGAAAAAAAGTGTGGAAACTTATCGTATGCCCCTCGTACCTTTTCAAATGGTATAAGCACTATGGGAAATGCAAACAGACTTGTCCATGATTTGAATTCGGGTAGCCGTGTCTATTTTCTATGACGGTAACCATTGCACCATGAGTGCCTCCATATCATTGTAGAATGCAGCTGACATTAAATTAGGAAAGCAAAGAGAAGAACATTGCTTTAAGGCTTTGTTTGACTTCGATCCAAAATGTTAATACGCATAAAACGTGAAGCGTTTATGAATAAATGATAAAAGAATTTTTGTCATTCAGTAAGAAAAAGCTGATGTTGTTTATCAGGCGTCTCTATAGCAGAAAGAGCATCTTAGTATTATCGAGATCTTATCTTTTATTAATTCCTGCTTGTGCTGTTCTTTCGGTGCTCTGCCATAAAGTGTTTACGAATGATGTGGAAAAACCTGATCACATTGCCAAGAGAAGAAATATATTACCCAATTGAAAACCGCGAATTTCTTCCCTATCAACTGAATGGATGACACTAAAAAATAGGGGCTCAACTAACCTATTGATCAACATTTGATTTAGTTTCTTTGTTTAATGGCATATCATGGGTTATTTAATGCCAACAACATCCTTTCGGACACAGCCGTGGGCAAGGTATGAACACCCTCATCCTCTCAGCTATTGGTTAAATAGTACTACTACTGTTCTTCTTGGAGGATGGCTTTGGCATTGAATAGCCTACAAAGGTTGGTATTCCATTAAAACAAAGAAACCAAACCAAACACCATCCTTCTAGAAGAACAGAGGTGGTAACATTCAACCCCTGGGTAGGATAATAAGGAACTTCATACCTTTATCAAGGGTATTAGTTTGAAAGTGAACATAATAGCATAACTGGAATTCGAACTCGCTTACTACGATATCACAGTCTAGCTGGTTAGCCACTACACCAGGGGTATCCCTCTCCAACTAATACCAAAAGAAGAGCAAACTTGGAAGAAAATCCTTGCCATGGCATGGATAAACTACAAAAAAAGTGTATGTCATAATCCACTGTCATAGGTCAACGAAAAACAAAAGAAATACCTGAACCTTAACAGAGCGCTAAAAAGATTGTAGAACGTAACGGTGACAGTGATACTAATCATAGTTAGAGCACTTGGAACAATCCCCAAAAAAGAAAAGAGAAAGGAGAATTGAAAATCCAAGAGAGAAATTGAGAATAACACTCGCTCATACTTGACACGAGTTCAAATCCTGGACGAGACTGATTGCATTTCACATAGCACTAATACCCTTGGGAAAGGTATGAATCCAATTATTCTCCCTCCAGCTATGGGTAAATAGTAGGACAGACTAGATTCTTTAGCCTTGGTGAGGCAGCTAGTCTAGGAGAAGGAAAACTCTGAATTCAAACCTGTTAAACTCCGCTTAAAAATTGACCTTGTGTCATATCCTGCCCGAGTGGAGGGGTTGGGTAAATATGATAACACTCGCTCATACTTGTACGAATACTACCAGTCACAGCTGATGTAAAAACTCATAAGCAGCATTCTTTTAAAGGTTTTTCTTGGGAATTGTTCAGGAAATTGAAATGTGTCCAGACAGTTAAATGGTATGCACACAAGCCAGAATCCACCCAACCGAATTAGACACATAAAATTCTCTGGAATCTGGAGATACAAACCAATTAGCTTATTCCATCCCGAATACCAGAACTAGTGAATTTTGGCGCTCTGGTGGACCACATGGTTAAATAAAAGTTAGCCGTCCATTGTCGTGGGCGACCCGAAGGCTCGCTTTTCAATAGCTACTATACCGAAGTATAGGAGAGGGTGCAACTTTTTTGCCTGGATTGCTCTACTTACCCTTGATACGTACCTTATAAGTAGTATTTTTTAAGTCTTTGATATGACTCGATCTGGAATTGAACCCCGGTCTCCCGGACCATTGGCGAACACTCTGACCATTATAACTAATAGACCTTAGCAGATAAATTAAAAAAAACAGTGACGGTGACAACAATTGTAGTTGGTGCGCTTGGAACTCTTCCCAAATGGCTGGAAAGGAAAACTGGAGGAATTGGAAACCAATGGAAGAATCAGGATATTGGAAATCCCAACATTGTTAAGATCGGCTAAAATACTCAGAAAATCCCGGATACCTGAGGAGTCACCGAGGCTCCAGTAATATTTGGTTTGGTTGAGTTTGGTTTAGTTTTATGTCATATCATCCATTGTTGCTTATTAAAGCCAAATGCATTTTTATACATATAAACAGTTCTATTTGAAACAATTCAGTTAAACAGTTTAAATGACAAAACATTTCTATTTGAAACAATTCAGTTTAGCAAAAGTACGCACTTTCAATATCAAAACAGTTCTATTTGAAATGATTCAGTTTAGCAAAAGTACTCAGGTTAAATATCAAAACAGTTCTATTTCAAACGATTCAATTTAGCATAAGTACACAGTGTAGTTCTATTTGAACCATTGAGAGAAACCTATCAGGTGCTACCACTCCGAGCCAGAGTGGACTTTGGAGCGACAGCAATGAAGGGGTACTCCGCATTGCTTAAAGCTCCAGCATTACTGGAACCTCACCATAGGATTATTTTAGTGTCATATCAAGGACACTCGTTGTAGGGGGGGGGTCTTACCCCTCTGTAGAGAAGCATTCGGTGTATTCTACAACTGAGCAAAACTCCAGTAAGAGTTCACCAGCTAATGCTAGAGTGAAAAATTCTCACTGAACCAGTGTGGTAATTTACTAAGCTTTTTGCTTAGATGTAGCACAAGACCACATGAATGGGGCACTCAATGAGAACCAGTGTGTATGTTGGTATTGTATTTGTCACTGCCTCCCACCAGACTGGACTTGACACAAGGTCAAAAGCCCGAAGGCCGATTAAAGTTGGGATAAAGAGGAGGGGAAGGTCGGAAACGAGCCGAGACTCGAACCCTGCTGGTCTGTGCTACTCATCGACCCACTAAGTGCAATGTGGGTCTAATGAGGCAAGCAGTTTCACGAATCCAAATTTGGATCCGGGCACGTATGCCGGGTTATAGCTTAAACTAGACAGCAAGGTCTAGTGCTATACATAGGGGACAAAGGTTGCAGCTCGCCCACCCGAAGGTGGTCCAACCGAAGTTGGGGGCCTTTCGGCCTCGAATCTGCCATTGGTTTCGATACCCCATCCGACATGGTGTGTATGTTGGTATGTTTGGATTTTAAAAGGTGTTTTGAACAAAAATTGATATTGTTTGAGATGTACAGGATATTTCAGAATTTATGATATCATTCAAGAGTCTAATCACTAGAACAATTCTTGTTCAAATGATTTCAAATTTTAACCGTACATATAAACAAACTCAGAAATCTATATTTAATGTTTAAACGCCTTTTCTTTTCCGGTGAATGATATTTCTACACACAAAAAGAAAAACATAGAATTTTGTGAGGTTTCTATACAAATCTGAAGTAATTTTAACAAGAATTAATCACGAACTAGAAAACGAAATGATATGAAATTTTCTGAAAGACGCTTTACATCTCAAATGATTTCTATTTTTTGAAAAAAAACCCTGTATTATTCATATTCCTTTGTTGGAAATTTATCATTTTGAAGCTATTATCATCTGTTAGGAAAATCTCTCTTTTTATAAAAGCACCCGGTGTAAATCAATTGTCAGTAAAAACCCACTTCCGAAAACCCTTGAAGGCTATATTAACTGGACTAAGAAGTCGAGAGCCATAATGAGCAATGTTTGATAAATATTCTCTCATGAAAACTACGATATTGATTTATGGAAACATTATCGATTTGGACTGGACTTAGAATATGAAATTGAACAAGAATTTGAAGCTAAGAATTTAAAATTACAGATCTTAGAATTTAGATCTACTTAATTATATTTAGTTTCTTTCTTTCTTTCTTTCTTTCTTTCTTTCTTTCTTTCTTTCTTTCTTCAGTTCATTTCTTTCTTTTTTTCTTTATTTAGTTCATTTCTTTCTTTCTTTCTTTTTTTCAGTTCATTTCTTTCTTTCTTTCTTTCTTTCTTTCTTTCTTTCTTTCTTTCTTTCTTTTCCAGTCTTTCTTTCTTTCTTTCTTTTTTCAGTTCATTTCTTTCTTTCTTTCTTTCTTTCTTTCTTTCTTTCTTTCTTTCTTTCTTTCTTTCTTTCTTCTCCAGTCTTTCTTTCTTTCTTTCTTTCAGTTCATTTCTTTCTTTCTTTCTTTCTTTCTTTCTTTCTTTAGTTCATTTCTTTCTTTCTTTCTTTCTTTTTTCTTCTCCAGTCTTTCTTTCTTTCTTTTTTCAGTTCATTTCTTTCTTTCTTTCTTTCTTTCTTTCTTTCTTCAGTTCATTTCTTTCTTTCTTCTCCAGTTTTTCTTTCTTTCTTTCTTTTTTTTCAGTTCATTTCTTTCTTTCTTTTTTTCAAATATTGTAATTATTACCCAATAGTCTTTTAGTGGCAAAACTATTTGCTTTCCTTTGTTAATATTATTTCTGATTTGTTTCCCTTATTTTTAATAACCCCTGGCGATTGGAACCAGCTGCCCCAAAGCAAAATCGTTTTCTTTTGGGCGTATTTCAATTAAGATATCAATACATCAGTAAGGAAATGGTTTCCCTCACAGAAGATATTAGATTGCATTCAAGCAAATCTCAAAACGAAAGAGGCTATGTATCTATGAGACTCCACGCTCCTTCTTTAAAATTTATTTCACTGTCTACAAAATCTGTTCGCAGCCAAAGATTGATGTGTGATTCTCATATTTGTTATTAGTGATTGGAATAGATTTCAGGCTTACGATAGGGAAGTTCTTAAGGCCCATACGTGAAACCCCACCAATGGTTTACACCTAATTTCCATTGAGTTAGATCAAGGGGAGAAAAATCTTAAGATCTTTTTTGTGAGAATTTATGACGCTTGAGGTTTGTCCCAAACTTCGAAAGAATAGAAGTTTACAGTTCTGATTTTAAAACATGAGACCTACTTGATTTCATCTTGACTATATGGTCTTGTGGGTAGAGTGTTTGCCAATGGCTCGGGAGACCGGGGTTCAATCTCAAGTCGAGTCCTACCAACAACTCAAAAATCGTTCTCGATACCGGCTTCCTTAAGACAGCATTATAAGGCGCAGATCAGAGGTAAAGTGGAGCAATCCAGAGAAAGGAGTAGTGCTCTCACATACACCTTGGTGTAGTAGCTATTGAAAAGGAAACCTTCGGGTCGCCCCCGACTACGGTCGCCTATATTACTTTTACTAATATAGAAAAAGTATAGGAGAGTATTTCACCTCTGTTAAGTTAATCTAACGCTTCTATTGAATACACCGACTTAAGACAAATATTTGCTACGTTGCTGGAGCAGGCAGCCAAAGGCATTAGTCTCCATTACAAACTCAGATAAAAAAGAGTTAATATATTTTATTGAAAACAGTTCCCTCTCCTCATTAATTGGAAAGCCTCTAAAGTTGATAGACCATTTCATATACCTCGGCAGTAATATCTCATCAACTGAAAGAGATGTCAACGTATGAATAAGTAAAGCGGGGTCTGCTATGAACAGGTTATTGACCATATAGAAACCTGGTCCCTCTGTTAAAACAAAATGAGAAATCTTCCCAGCAGTAGCCGTGTCAGTATTTTTGTATGGCCGTGCTACTTAGTTTTTAATGAAGAGCTTGGGAAAAAAAAGTCAGAAAAAAACTACTCAAAGACGCTGCATGCTGTTTTGATCAAATCCTGGAAGTAACACCATACAAAACAGTCACTATACCACCACTTATCCCCTCTCCTATCTCACTAGAATACTTATAAATGAAATTACAGATTGTTGGAGTGTCCCCTATAGATGGACTCGTTCTCATGTGACATATACCAACTGAGCTCTCTTCTGCGCAGACGCAGTCTCGGTCGCAGTCTCAGCGAGCCGTTACCAAGAGCGGTAATATTCCTGATTGTTAAGCTGAGGAGGGGTTTCTCCCAGCTATCGTTTGTGTATGTATTATTTGCCTTCAATTTATTCCTTATCTCTTATTTCTGTATTGTGTCATCATTTGAACCTCCCATTGAACATAACACTAATGTTAAATAGCAATGCTTGAAAACATTTAACTGTATGCAGAGAAATAATTGATATAAAATATTAATATTAGTGTTCGATTGCAATTCTTGAAACCGTTTAACTATGTGCAAACAAATGATTGATATAAAATATTGATATTACAATTCGATTGCAACTATTTAACTGCAGAGAAATAATTGACATGATATATAAATATTAGTGTTAGATAGAAATACTTGAAAGCATCTATTTGCAAACAAATGATTAACATAAAATAGAATTATTAGTATTTGATAGCAATACTTGAAACCATCTGTGAGCTGTAACAAAGTGCAAAATTATTTTACCTACAAACTATTTTCTTGCAAATAATCTCTCTCTATATATATATACATATAAATATATATACAACGAGGTTTGGTATTATTAACCCACAAGCGTTGATATGACATAAAGCACCAACCAACCAACCAAGCCATTCATCAACAAACCGATTCCTTCGACTCTCTCTCTCTCGCCATCTCTCCCTATCGACCTTAGCAACTGGTAAATCCTCAAGACGGCACCTAGAGTCTGCACAGAGCTGATCGATCAATACTGGTGTGTCCATGTACTGGAGTCCATAGGCAAACGTGACTATTGTGTTCGTCCTTATTTTTCCAGCAGCGCCCAGCATGTCTTCCACGTCTTCCATGGTTTGTGAGATGGGTGGTACGTGGTCGTACAACTGCTGTTTCATTGGGTGCTGCTGTCAGGACTTGTTCAGAATAGAATCCTTTTGTAGTTCCTATTTGATTTTTCTAAAGGCGTTTCGCTAGAGTCTAAGTGGTGCAACTATTCAGCAGTACTGCCATTGCAACTGTTGGTAAGTATTCCCATTTTATTTTATCATGTAATTGATAACCTCAGGGGCAGTCTACGCTTTACCTATGTGTATGTTGAAATCGCTTTCTGTTGGTGAGATATTACTACCGAAGTCTACTAATTTCAGAGGCTTGCCATTTATTGAGAAGATGGCACCATCTAATTTAAAACACATGGACTCTGTTTTATCTGAGTTCTCGAAGAGACCGATTCCTTCTGCTGCCTACTCCAAATCTGTGGTAGAATATATTGTAGACATTCTGGTTTTAATGAATGATTTCTTTGTTTCAGTGGCATATCAACTTTCGTAGGTTATTTAATGCCAAAGCTATCCTTGTAGAAGTCGTACAATTCAACCGATAGCTGGGGTGATAAGAGGGATCATACCTTTCCCAGGGATATTAGTTCGAAAGTGAACGCAATAGCGTAACTGGAGATCGAACTGACTTGCTACAATGTTGCAATTCAGAACGCAAGCCACGATATCATGGGTTTTCCATCTTGTTTCAATAAATTTCTGTCACGGCAATTTTTTTCCTCTGTAAGTAACTTTTTAACTTAATATTTGCTGTGAACGACTTCATTTTTTAGTACTGCTTGCAATCTTATTGGCGTTGACATCGCTAGATCACCGAATATTGTCAGTAAATCGATAAAATAGTTAATATCATATTCAATATAATATTCTATTACATTAAAAATGAAATATTTGTCCCAGGAAGGCGCATATTTTTGCCTGGACATATAAATATAAAACTTAAAATTTCTTGTGATATATATCCGGTTAAATTATTACGTACCTTCTCCACAATGACTTACAAATAGACTTTATGTTGTAGCCTAACAAAAAGGTTTGTGAATGTGAAAATAACCCAAACGGGGATTGAAAAGAAAAGGAAATCTTTATAATATTAACAAAATACAATACTCGCCAGCGGCGTGAAGAAGGTAACCACTACTAGTAGTGACTAGTAAGTATATTTTCCCTATTATCAGCGTGCGCCACCAAACAGTCAAGTACGGCAAAAGGCCTTTTAAAGGTGGGTCAGAGCCGTAACCCACACACGCCTGGCAGCTCCAAAAATGCTCCTGGCCCCGTCGGCATTCCCATAAAACTGGATGCCCAGGCGATAAAACTAGTCCTTCCAAGAAGGGTTAGAGCCTGGGGGAAGGCTACCTTAGGCTCGAGGAAGGGCGGCCGCGTGACGTAAATGCTTGGCTTCCTCAGTACCCACATCACCTCGACCGAGTGAAACACCGCCGCCAAAGGCAGTTGTGATATTTTCATCCCCTCACAATATTGTCCCACGTATTTATGAAGAATGGGACATACCATTAAAGTTCATAGGTAGGCTATATAACACTTTCAGTAATTTACCTTGGATATTTTTGTTTAGATTGTTTTATAGCATATCAACCTTTGTTGGGTATTCAATGCCAAATCCTGTGCATATATATATATATATATATATATATATATATATATATATCAGTAAAGTTGGCGACCTTAGCCGAGGGTTACCCGAAGGCTCCCTTTTCAGTTGCTACTACACCGAAGTATAGTGGAGGGCGTTATTCTATTCCCTGGATTGCTCCTCTTTACCCTTGATCCGTGCCTTATAAAGCTGAGTGTTAAGCAAGGCGGAATTAAGTACCATTTTTGAGTCTTTGGTATGATTGAACCCCGGTCTCTCGGACCATTGGTAAACACCCCACTCATTAGGCTAATGTACCGGGACACACACACACACACATATATATATATATATATATATTAAAATCAAGAAACCGGAGAAAGGGTGTTAATACAATAAGCAGAACTTCCAAGGTAAGAAACAGGTTAGAATAGTCCCACCAAGACCGAACTATTGGTATCTAAGGACCTAATACAGAGAAATACGTCTAGGTTACTAAGTAGCCCTAAATATAACATGTGGAAAAACTCTGCGGATATTCTCGATTGGTTTAAAAACCTTAAGAATAAAAAATTGTCCACATTCATTCAATTCGATATCATAGAGTTTTATCCGTCCATTACTAGAGAATTGTTACCAAAAAGCCTGGAATATACGGACATTACTGACGAGGAAATAGAAATTATTCTTGCATGTAGGAAATCTCTTTTATCCAATAATCGTAGAACTTAAGAGAAAAGTCACGTGGACAATTTCGACAAGCCCATGGGCGCTTACGACTCAGCTCAGGTAGCTGACTTAATAGGGATTTATATCTTGGACACGTTGGATCGTATTGTCAACTTAGAGAAGGAGGGGCTTCACCGGAATGACGGAATTATCTTCATCCCGGACAGTAACAGCCCCAAGACCTCAAAAATACAGAAGAAGATTATTAGGGCATTTAGATAACTAGGTATACGAATTCAAATAGCCTCAAACTTAAAGATAGCTGACTTTCTTGACGTCACACTCAATTTAAATAACGGCGCCTTCAAACCTTTTGATAAGAACAATTCCGCGTCCACCTACGTAAATATTGACTCTAACCACCCAAGATCGTTACTGAAGCAGATTCCTAATGCCGTGAACCAGTGGATCAATAGACTATCCTCGTGTAAAAGAATTTTTGAGGAGAACGAAAGTATTTATGATGAAGCCATCAAAAACAGCGGATTCCAAGGTAGACGAGTATGTGAACCCAGTGACCGCCGGCTCTAATGGTAGAAGTCATAGTAGTGGAACCCGCACACTCGTCAAGGTAGGTGGCACCAATAATAATCCTTCAAATTGACGAGGAAAAAATAGAAATAGAAAAGTAATCTGGTTTAGCCCACCATTTAGTAAACTTACCAACATTAACGTAGAATGTCTGTAGTGGAGGTGCCCGTGGTGTAGTTGTTATCGCCGTAGGAAATGAACACGGCGATACGAGTTCAAATCCTGGACGAGACTGATTGCATTTCACATTGCACTAATACCCTTGGGAAAGGTATGGATCCAATTATTCTCCCTCCAGCTATGGGTAAATAGTAGGACAGACTAGGTTCTTCAGCCTTGGTTAGGCAACTACTCTAGGAGAAGGAAAACTCTGAATTCAAACCTGTTAAACTCCGCTTAAAAATTGACCTTGTGTCATATCCTGCCCGAGCGGAGGGGTTGGTAAATAGTACCAACATTAACGTAGGTAAATACTTTCTAAACCTCATGGAAAAGCTCTTTAATAGGGACAATCCATTAAGAATCTTTTTTAATAGGAACACAGTAAAAATTAGTTACTCTTGTACAAAGAATATGCATAGTATCTTAAATAACAATAACTGGAGGTTACTAGACGAACTAAATAGAAATGGTGGGGGACCAGATGTGGAATCTTGTAACTGTAGAAATAAAGGGAAATGACCCTTGGGCGGACGATGCAACTCGAAGAACGTCGTATACCAAGCGTGTATTTCCTCCATGGAACATAATAATGATGAAGAGAGGGTGTATATAGGTATATCCGCTGGGAATTGGAAACAAGGACTGTATAATCACAGACATTCTTTCTCCAATCCACGACTTAGAAACTAAACGGTTCTATCTAAATATTTTCGGAGTCTTAAGGATCAGGGGCTAACCCCCTCCTCCAATAAATTAGAAAATACTCAGGCAGTCTTCAACCGCGATTTGCTTCAATGGTAGATGTAACTTGTGTATCGATGAAAAAATTAGCATAATCAATATCAAAGATCGCAGACTACAGTTAAATGAACGGAACGAGCTTGAATTTAAATGTAGACTTATAAGTAAATTTAGATTATCCTGACTAGGGGCCACCGAGGCTCCTGCTCTAGACATTAGCAGGGATATTGATGCTGGATGAGTTATATTGGAATTAACAACATTTATTTCAGTATTTGATAGTGTTATATGTCGGGGAGATTTATGTAGCGGAGGAGATTTTTGGAAATTTAAATATTAATTCAAAATTAGGGTTTTTAATTTCTGGAGTAGTTACTCCGCCTTGATCATTTTTAGGGATAATTAAAGACACCTGGTGGCTGCCGAAAGGTTTTTAAAATCTTTATTTTATTTTTATATTATTTCAACTTTTTAGGGGGAGTCCAAGACCACGTTAGCTGAGGGAATTAACATATGTATAAGAAATAAACGAAAACTAAACGAAGATAATCATTTAGTTTACAAGCTTACATTATTCAGAAGATTCCACCTGCTATGGAAAATCTAGCATATGTTCAAATTAGGATGGGTTGATTTACAGGAACCTCCTTTCTCTGGTTTCTTAATTTTTCTAACACTTTATTGTTTTGACCATATTTACACTCGCCTGAGAATTTAAAGTTTATGGAGGTTTTTTCCTTTTTTTCATAAACATATAGACTTTAATCCATATTTGCTGTTTTTCAACCTCAAGTTAAACATGTACTGTCATCTGATGAGACGGAGAGTGTGATGATATTCTCCGGTAAAATAAATTTATGATAACAACTTTACCAGGTTTGAGTTGCCTTCAAACTGTACTGTATACGGTCAGTATGTGAGACTTGTTATATAAACCTGGATGCGAAAAATATGTAACAATAGCCATTCATCGAGCACTCCCTGAGATCTATATGATATTCCTGATATATTCTATCCGCGAATAATCCACACCTACCGTTTTCGGACGCTAACTGGATATATATATATATATATATATAAAGAATATAAAAAGAAACTAATCCAAAAAGGATGAATTTATTATAAAGGAAAGTCAACGTTAAATCGTTTGAGTTTTTCTTTTCGTCTTCTTTTTCTTTTCTTTTCCTTATTTTTTCTCTTCTTTTCACAGGAGTGTTTTGGTAAATTTTTTGTTTTTATTATCTCTGAATCCGTTGTATCTCCTAAAAGTTCCATCCATCATCGCCTGCGCTTATCATTTGATAATTTTTCGAAAAAGAACGCTTATTGACAGATTGAACGTTTACATGATCTTTCTTTGTATATATATATATATATATATATACAAAGAAAGATCATATAAACGTTCAATGGGTACTTGAATAAAATACAATAACGATGGGATATATATATATATATATATATATATATATATATCCTAACCGTTATTGTACTTTATTCAAATACAATAACGGTGGGATATATATATATATATATATATATATGTAAGTAAAAGTAAAGTTAGCGACCATAGTCGAGGGTGACCCGAAGGCTCCCTTTTCGATAGCTACTACACCAAGGTGTAGGGGAGGGCGCTACTCCATTCCCTGGATTGCTCCACTTTACCCTTGAACCGTACCTTATAATGCTGAGTGTTAAGCAAGGTGGTATCAAGTTCCATTTTTAAAGTCTTTGGTATGACTCGACCTGGGATTGAACCCAGGTCTCCCGGGCCATTGGCGAACACTCTAACCGCTGGGCCAAACCCACCGTTATTGTACTTTATTCAAGTACCCATCATCGTTGCAGCAATCTTAAAATCCTCATGAATGTTTACTAAAACTAAAATGTTTTAATGTTGACTTTCGTTGATAATAAATTCATCACTTTTGGATTTCTTAGTTTTTTTTTTCTCCCTACTCTCGGATTCATTTACTTACATTATTTACTTCCTTCCATATATATATATATATATATATATATATATGTGTGTGTGTGTGTGTGTGTGTGTGTAATTTGCAAGTGAATCGTTCGTTGATAACATTATTTTTAAACGAGTCAGAGCTCATGTGTTTGCACACAAATGCTTTCAAGTATTGCTCTTTAACACTTATAATTCTCTTTAATATTAATCATCGTTTGCCAAAGTTAAGATCTTTCAAATATTAGTAAATGATTAATTAGTCCTATTTGACCCCATGAATGGGACTTTTAAAGGTACTATCACTCCGGGTCCGAGTGGACCTGAGAGTACTGGCAATGAAGGTGTATTTCACATTCCCCAAACCTCCAAGAGTGGAGCTTCACCATCTAATGTAGTTTATTCTCATACCTAGTACATTCATTTGGAGGGGGGTGTCTTACCCATCTCCGGAGGTGCAGTCTGTGTATTCTACAACCCAAGCGGACAGGATGACCTTAATTGTTTTAAATATGAAATATAAAATAATGTGGCTTGTTTTTACCAAAATGTTTAACTCGTCGGTAACAAAAAATGCAGTAAAATAAAAAAGAAAGAAAAAGAAAGAAAGAAAGAAAGACAGAAAAAGAAAAAACGAAAAAGAAAAATATCTTATCATGGTCGTAGAATTTTGGTAAATATTTTCTTCAGCAGGTAAATTTTCTCTTCATCTACAGAAGAAGATTTCGATTCCACCCAGCAGCTAACGAAAGTGAAGGTTGTGATCTGATGAGATATATATGTATTATCTACCCTGGCAAGCAGCTAACCATGTCAGACCGTACTACATATGTATATCTACATCGGCCAGCAGCTAACCAGGGAAGTCACACACATCGCCGAATGTGAAAGGAGCACGAAGAGAAAAGACTTGACGAGATTTTCTTTCAACAAATCGTAGCGAAGCAGCGGTGGGGGAATTCTCAACAGTTGAAAAGATATGCGGGTAAGAGATTGGGGGGTTAAGACTATAAAGCAGAATCTTCAAGTTTAATAACACAAACAAACAAACAAACAAACAAATAAACAAACAAAAAACAAGTAAAAACAAAATAAAACTTGGCTGAGTTAAAAGTTTTGCAATATTTCGGTACGTTCTAGTTTGTGACGTATAGATCACGTGACCGTCGCTGTTGAAGCGGTGGTAAAGTATACGCGTGTGCTTGGTATTCTCTTTCTACTTGCTGCGTTGACAGATTGTGCATCAGTTTACTTGGTGTGTGATTTGAAAGCTGCATAGATGATAAATGTGGTGTGCAGTCTAATGAGTGAACTTGTACTTTACGGGTTCGAACTTAGCCATAAGCACCGAAAAAAATTAATGGTGCAAAAGTTGAAGGTGCTGTACTTGAATAAAACCAGATGGTTCAAGAAATATCGTTTGGGTTGCAACAACGTGGACTATTGGATACGATCAGGTAGGTCTGGTCCATATGTCTGATGGTTAGAGTGTTCGGCAATGGTTCAATCCCAGGTCGAGTCATACCAAAGACTCAAAAACATGGTACTTGCTGCCGCCTTGCTTAACACTCTGCATTATAAGGTAAGGATCAAGCATGAAGTGGAGCAATCCAGAAAATGGAGTAGTGGCCTCCCCTACACCTCGGGGTAGTAGCTATTGAAAAGGGAGCCTTTGATCACCCTCGACTTAGGTCACCAATTTACTTGGGTCTAAAAGTACAGATTCTGAGGCTGTGCTTCAAGCCATAGAAGCAAAACTGGCCGGTGGCACACAGAGAGTATCAGGCGAGCTCAGTATCTCACAATTCCTTGTGGTTCGTTACCTTCATACTTTTAGCAAAAGCACCCGGAGCTGCATAACTGCGCCTAATCTTACCAAAATATTGCAAAACTTTTGACTCACCCTTTTGCAACAGTTTGATGTATTGGCATAATATGTGATTAAACGTTTCTTCTTCTTCTTCTTCTTCTTCTTCTTCTTCTTCTTCTTCTTCTTCTTCTTCTTCTTCTTCTTCAGTTTTAACTGATGTTTTTTCACTAAAACCTGAGTATCTGTAAGTTCTCCAGGTATCCAGAACTCTACTAAATATACAAGCTGATTTTAACAGTCTGGATGGTCTCGATTCTTCCTCTGATTTTTAGTTGCTATAGTTTCTTTTCTACGCCTTTAGGGGACTGTTCCAATGGTTTTTCTCACAATTGGTCCACCGTCACCTTCGTGTTTCAGATTTTTTTCAGCTCTCTTGAAAGATTGAGGTATTTGTCTATTTTTTACTTTATTTTATTTTCACTCTGATCTCTTGTCACAATTAAATTTTGTCACACAATGAAATTTTGGACTAATCCCATTGGGACAGATATGAACCTTTCTTATCGCCGCCCAGCAATGTGTTAAAGTGTACTAATACTGCTCGTCTAGAAGGATGGATTTAGCATTAAATAACCCATAAAGTTTGATATGACATTAAACAAAGAAATCAAAACCTTAACGATTCTTTGGAATGGCAACATCCACATGATTGCAAATTGTTTTCTTCTATTTATCAACGCTTGATTTTGTTTGGTTTCTTTATTTAATGGCATATCAACCTTTATAGGTTATTTAATGCCAGGGCCATTCTCCTAGAAGAACAGTAGTGGTACTATTTAACCCATAGCTGGGAGGATAAGGGGGTTTATATCTTTCCCAAGGGTATTTGCCCGAAAGTGAACGTAATAGCACGACTAGAGTTCGAACTTGTTTACAACGATTCCGCAAGTCCATCGCTTTAACCATTACACCACGAGGACACCTCCGCTAGATTTTGTCTTGTGGCTGGAATTCGGTGATCCGTTTGTCTCTCAAAGCCCCAAAGAATTTAATGTGTCACATTTTCTTAGACAGATTCTGTTTTCGGCATAAATCATTTGTCAGCGTGGCCAAATCTTAATCCCCTAATAAGACATACAAAAGACTGAATACAGGTGGATTAGAAAAGATAATGACCGTTTTCCTAAATCTAGCAAGGTTATTACTCGCTAAGCTTTGCTTAGATACGACACACAGGTCTATGGTTGCTTTCAGTACCTGCTGTTGCTTAATTGGTAACGCATCTAAGTATTGAACAGGTTCGTCGATGATCTAGCGGCAACGAGTGCTTTCTGCGTGACTTGACACTAAGTAACAGATCTAGTGAAGTCAACGCCTATAAGATTGCATGCAGTATTAAAAATAAAGACGGCCATAACTTCTTTCGTTGAGGTGTAATTTAGACTACTAAACATTCATATTTTTTGGTTGCAGTTTCAAAGTTTCGTAATATATCATTCCTAATAGTATACACTTTGATCAAATAAGGTTCTACGAGAAATAATGAAAGTCTTTTACCGTTGGGTTAGAAGAAAATTAATATTTTATAAAAAACAAACAAACAAAATAAAAACAGATTGGTTAGGCTATACTTATTGATTGAAAGAGCATATTACAAGCAAAAAAAGGTTCCGTTATTTGGCTTTATTATATTAAAGGCCAGTTATTGTGGTGTTGTGGCTAACATGATGGATTGTAGAATAGCAGTATGCGAGTTCAAACTCCAGTCAAACTGTCTTTATTGTGAATCCTTTTGAGATGAGGCTTCTTAATCTGGGAATGAATTTTTTATCTATTGCGGACTTTTTTCCTTTATTTTGGTAGTTTCTTTTCACTACATTTCGGCCAGATTTCACCTCTGGCCTTCTTCAGGTGATTAACCGTGACCTCGGATAGAAATGCTGAGTCTTGTAACCATATCCCCAGTAATTACTGCTTTCTATAGTTGTTGTCAATCGCACCAGGTTTTTGACCAAGTAAACCTCTGGCCGGCTTGGGTTGGAATTGAAGCCGCTCTCTTCTGACAATGCTCACCTGGAACCGTAGAGACTCAACGCCTCTGGTTGGATTTTTTGGTCTTATAAATCCAATTATTTGTTCTCCTTATCTGGTCTTCCATAGTCGGGTCCGTATCGAATTTGTAATTGTCTTTAATGTGAATCCTTTTAAGATGAGGCTTCTTAATGTGAGAATTAATTTTTTATTTATTGCGGAATTTTTGTCCTCATCTTGGTTGTTTTTTTGTTGTTTCTTTTCACTACGTTTCGGCTAGATTTCACCTCTGAAAAAAAAATTAATTCTCAGATCCAGTTACACTGTTACGTTCATTGATATACACCATTAAACAAAGAAAATTCGAACTAACCCATACAAACCTGGATGTGTCGTAGAGTAATGGTTATCGTCGTTCGAAATGGCGACGGCGATACGAGTTCTAATTCTCGATCAGACTTTAGATTTTACACAGCGGTAATATCTTCGGGAAAAGAATAAATCCAATTCTCCTTTCAGCTATAGGTAAATAGTAGAGCTAACAGTGTTCTTTAGCCTTGGTTAGGCAACCTGTCTAGAAGAAGGAAACCTCTAAATTCAAAACTGCTAAACTTCGCTTAAGTTTTTTTCACTTGCTGCCCGTGTAGGAAGGTTGATAAATGCGCACATAAAAACTTTCAAAGAACATCAACTGATATTTTAATTGCCTGTAACTTCAAGATTGAACGATTTAACGTGCTGACTGTGAGATCGAAGTAAGCGGGGGTAGGGAGGAGTCCCTGTGGTGTAATGGCTAAAGAGCTGGACTAAAAGATCGTAGTAAGCGATTTCGAATTCCGGTCACGCCATTACGTTCACTTTTGGACTAATATCTTTGGAAAAGTCTTTAATTGGAATCATTTTGAGATGAGGCTGCTTAATCTGAGAATTAATTTTTATTTATTGCTGACTTTTTGTCCTCATCTTGGTAGTGTTTTTTTTTTTTTTTTTTTTTTTTTTGTCTTGTTTCTTCTTTCACAACGTATCAACCATAGAGACTCAACACCTCTATCCGCTGCGCCACGGTTCCAGGTGAGCATTGTCAGAAGATAGCGGTTTCAAATCCTACCCAAGCCGGCCAGAGGTTTACTTGGTCAAAAACGTGGTGCGATAGACAACAACTATGGAAGGCAGTAATTACTGGGGATACGGTTACAAGACTCAGCATTCCTATCCGAGATCGCGGTAAATCACCTGAAGAAGGCCAGAGGTGAAATTTGGCCGAAACGTAGTGAAAGAAGAAGAAAAAAAAACAAAAACAAAAAAAAACTACCAAGATGCGGACAAAAATTCCGCAATAAATAAAAATTAATCCTTGGAAAACGTATTAACTCTCTCATTCCATAAGCTATAGGTTCATTCATACTTCTTCTTTTCTTCTACGAAAATTACTTTGGGATTGAATAACCCATAGAAGTTGATATGCCATTAAGCTAAGAAACAAAACCCAAACTTTCAAAACAGTTTCTTTCAATTTATTGGTTTTGTAGTTTCTTTGGTTGGTTAAAGGTTTTGCAAGTGAATATAAACTCTCTTGCATAGCCTGGAGAATCGGCATCTACATGAACTCAGATACAGCAAAATTCATGTGCTTTGATAAAATTGGTGCTCTGTATTAAATGAGAAGCCTCTGAACTTAGGATATCAGATTATACACCTCGGTAGTAATGTCTCATCTACATAAAGTAATGCCCACTTACGCGGGAATAAAGTATGCACTGCTGCTGAAGTAAAACAAGAATTCTTTTAAACTGTTGCCGTGTCAGTACTATTGTATCGTTGCACTACTTGAACTCTTGCGAAACGCCAGAAGAAAAATGTTTCGAGGAAATATGAAAGGATGCTTCAGGCTGTTTTGAACAAATCCAGGCAGTAGCATCGTAAAAAAGAAAAAGAAACAGCATTTGTACGACCATTTACCTCCCATCTGACTGACCATTCGAGAAAGGCTAGTAAGGCATGCTGGGCAATAGTGGTAAGTAAGAACGAACTCACAAGCGACCTTCTCTGATAAACTCCTACACATGGCCGACCAGCTAAAGCTTACATTCATCAGATATGTACAGATGCACTGGATGCTCTTTAGAGGGCGGATGGCGTGAGAGAGTAAAGGGAATCTATGCTCTCTGTACACTTTGATGGTGATGATGATTTAAGCCCTATATTTCTGGTTCAGAGAAATCACATAAGAAAGATATTAATTATAAAAAGCTTTATGCAATGACCGTTTCGTTTTTCTCTAACTGGGATAATGAGATGGGTTTAAACAGAAATGTTTGCACCTTGCAGCAAAGGTTATTTCATAAAAGAAATTTATGAGCTGTGCTACAGGCTATATAAGAGCCAAGGTTTCATAGAGTTCATTATTTAGATAAGATTTACGACTTTTGTAAAAATTCTTTTTGTATCTTACGAAACACACCCAACTTATAACGGCCTATGCTTTTATAAAAGTATTTTATCATAATCAATTGCCTATAAACATTGTTTAATTTTTTTTTTACTTAGTAACGAAAGATATCTATTCAATATTAGTCCTCACCAACGAGTGTCTTGGATATCACACACTGTTTGTTGGTGAGGCTTTATTCCTGGAGCTTTGGAGAATATGGAGTACACCTTCATTGGCATTGCCCCTAGGTCCACTTGAATTGGAAAAATAGCACCTGATAGGGTCCTATCTATGGGTCAAATAGAACTTTGACATTTAAACCGCGTGCTAAAAAATGACATGTTGAATAGAATTGTTAGAAATAGAACTGTTTGACTATTTAACTGTGTTGAAACAAATAACAGATATTTAATTTAATTGTTAGTGATACATAGCAATACTTGAATCCATTTAAATGTATGCAAACGAGTGATTTGGTTGGTTTAGTTTAAGTTTCATGGCATATCAACCTTTGTAGATTATCTAGTGCCAAATCCATTTTTATACAAATAACTAGTTCTATTTCAAACAAATCAGTTTAGCATGAATACACAGTTTAATTGTCAAAACATTTCAATTTCAAGCTATTCAATTTAGTAAAACAGTTCTAATTCAAGCAATTCAGTTTAGTATAAGTACATATTTTGTTTACACAGTTAACTGTCAAAATAGTTCTATATTAAACAATTCAGTTCTGTGTAAGTACAGTGTCAATGTCAAAAACAGTTCCATTTCAAACAATTCAGTTTAGTATAAGCACGCAGTTTAAATGCAAGTATTGTTTAATTGTCAAAAAACATTTCTATTTCAAACTATTCAGTTTAGTCCAACAGTTCTAATTCAAACTATTCAGTTTATCATAAGTATGCGGTTAGTTCTATTTAACCCATAGATAGAGCCCTATCAGGTGCTACCATTTCGGGCCATAGTATACCAGGAAGCGGTGGCAATGAAACTCCGGCATCACTGGAACCTCACCATCAAATTGTTTAGTGTCATAAGCAGGACACTCATTCGGGAGTGGGGGTCTTACCTCTCTGCAGAGGTGCAGTCGATGTATTCTACAGCCCCAGTCGACTGGGAGAGCATTTAACTGTGTTCAGATAAAACTTCGTGTGGAGTATTTGAAACTGTTCAACAGTATGCAAAATAGAATTATTAGTATCAAATAGCAATATATAGAATTATTTAACTGTGTGCAAACGAATGAATACTGTTCAATAGACACGTGTTCAATAGCAGTGATTTCAACCACTTCACTGTGTGCATGATTAATATTGTATTGAAGGATTTGTGTTAGATAGCAATAAATAAAACCACGTGGAAAAAATATCTATACAGGTAGACAAAAAAAGTGTGTTCTAAGTCATTTAAAAATAAAAATATTTACTAATCATTTAAATGTGAGCAAATAAATGATTGATATTTAAATAAATTGTTACTGTTACATAACAATATTTGAAACTGTTTCACTGGGGAAAATTGAGTTCAGGCTCGTTTAAAAATGTTATCTACAAAATGTGTTAACAAACCATATATATCTAATATATATATATATATAGATGTATTAATGTTATATGATACCGGACATTTTACTTATTAATGTTTTATAACCATGATACAACTATACGTACACATATACATGCGGAAACATAATCAACAAAAATGACGAACGAACACACTTCTTTAGAAAAATATACCCCTCACACTTTATTCTCGAAAGGGTTGTGAAAGGGTTGATGTTGGTTATGTGTGAGAGGTGAGTTAGAGACAGGGAGAGACTGCCACATATTGACCCCAAGTTCCTCTGACCATAGCATCACTCCTTCCTCATTCTGCTGGGCTGCTCAACCTTGGGTCCTGAGGGCCCAAGCCCTCTGTCTGAAGCTGGTTCTCACTCCGCGGGCATCCTATCTCCAACAACGACTGGAACTCGAATTCCAAATGACTGAAACTCGAACTGAACTCCCAAGCCGTCTGTGGCACCAGGTTACATAATTGTTTGTCGTCCACCTGCTTCCTGTGGGCGTACGCATCTGCACCAAATTCAACCACGTCCACAGTTCAAGGTTATATTCCGATATCTTCGACCGGATGCACCTGTTATTTACACAGATGCATGTCTTGATTGACGGTTCGGTCGAGGACCAATATGCAACATTAACAGGGTTTGGGATTAAATAACCTCCGAGGGTTAATATTCCTTGTAACTCAACTAACTTAACCAAACATTTCAAAATAAACTTTGCTGATCGAGAGTAATAATTTCTATTTGATTATAGTCAGTTGTTTGCACACAGTTATATGGTTTCAAGTAATAATTTCTATTTGATAGAGGTCATTTGTTTGCTCACCGTATCAATTCCAGGTCGAGTCATACCAAAGACTTTAAAAATGGCACTTGATACCTCCTTGCTTGACACTCAGCAATATAAGGTACGTATAAGGGTAAAGTGGAGCAATCCTGGGAAAGGAGTAGCGCTCTCCCCTACACCTCGTTGTAGTAGCTATTGAAAAGGGAGCCCTCTGGTCGCCATCGACTACGGTAGCCAACTTTACTTCACTTATATGGTTTCAAGTAAAAATATCTATGTGATAATATTTGTTTTCACAAAGTTATGCAGCTTCAAGTATTAATTTCTATTTGATAATATTTATTTGTTTTCACACAGTTAAATGGTTTCAAGTAATAATTTCTATTTGATAGAAGTCATTTGTTTGTTCACAGCATATAGTTTCAAGTTATAATATCTATTTGATAATAGTCAGTTGTTTGCACACAGTATATAGTTTCAAGTTATAATATCTATTTGATAGAAGTCATTTATTTGTTCACAGTATATAGTTTCAAGTTATAATATCTATTTGATAATAGTCAGTTGTTTGCGCACAGTATGTAGTTTCAAGTTATAATATCTATTTGATAGAAGTCATTTGTTTGTTCACAGTATATAATTTTAAGTTATAATATCTATTTGATAGAAGTCATTTGTTTGTTCACAGTATATAGTTTCAAGTTATAATATCTATTTGATAGAAGTCATTTGTTTGTTCACAGTATATAGTTTCAAGTTATAATATCTATTTGATAATAGTCAGTTGTTTGCGCACAGTTATATAGTTTCAAGTTATAATATCTATTTGATAGAAGTCATTTGTTTGTTCACAGTATATAGTTTCAAGTTATAATATCTATTTGATAGAAGTCATTTGTTTGTTCACAGTATATAGTTTCAAGTTATAATATCTATTTGATAATAGTCAGTTGTTTGCGCACAGTTATATAGTTTCAAGTTATAATATCTATTTGATAGAAGTCATTTGTTTGTTCACAGTATATAGTTTCAAGTTATAATATCTATTTGATAGAAGTCATTTGTTTGTTCACAGTATTTTGTTTCAAGTTATAATATCTATTTGATAGAAGTCATTTGTTTGTTAACAGTATATAGTTTCAAGTTATAATTTCTATTTGATAGAAGTCATTTGTTTGTTAACAGTATATAGTTTCAAGTTATAATATCTATTTGATAATAGTCAGTTGTTTGCGAACAGTTATATAGTTTCAAGTTATAATATCTATTTGATAGAAGTCACTTGTTTGTTCACAGTATATAGTTTCAAGTTATAATATCTATTTGATAGAAGTCATTTGTTTGTTCACAGTATATAGTTTCAAGTTATAATATCTATTTGATAGAAGTCATTTGTTTGTTAACAGTATATAGTTTCAAGTTATAATATCTATTTGATAGAAGTCATTTGTTTGTTCACAGTATATAGTTTCAAGTTATAATATCTATTTGATATAAGTCATTTGTTTGTTCACAGTATATAGTTTCAAGTTATAATATCTATTTGATAGAAGTCATTTGTTTGCGCACAGTTATATAGTTTCAAGTTATAATATCTATTTGATAGAAGTCATTTGTTTGTTAACAGTATATAGTTTCAAGTTATAATATCTATTTGATAGGAGTCATTTGTTTGTTCACAGTATATAGTTTCAAGTTATAATATCTATTTGATAATAGTCAGTTGTTTGCGCACAGTTATGTAGTTTCAAGTTATAATATCTATTTGATAGAAGTCATTTGTTTGTTCACAGTATATAATTTCAAGTTATAATATCTATTTGATAGAAGTCATTTGTTTGTTCACAGTATATAGTTTCAAGTTATAATATCTATTTGATAGAAGTCATTTGTTTGTTCACAGTATATAGTTTCAAGTTATAATATCTATTTGATAATAGTCAGTTGTTTGCGCACAGTTATATAGTTTCAAGTTATAATATCTATTTGATAGAAGTCATTTGTTTGTTCACAGTATATAGTTTCAAGTTATAATATCTATTTGATAGAAGTCATTTGTTTGTTCACAGTATATAATTTCAAGTTATAATATCTATTTGATAATAGTCAGTTGTTTGCGCACAGTTATATAGTTTCAAGTTATAATATCTATTTGATAGAAGTCATTTGTTTGTTCACAGTATATAGTTTCAAGTTATAATATCTATTTGATAGAAGTCATTTGTTTGTTCACAGTATATAGTTTCAAATTATAATTTCTATTTGATAGAAGTCATTTGTTTGTTCACAGTATATAGTTTCAAGTTATAATATCTATTTGATAATAGTCAGTTGTTTGCGCACAGTTATATAGTTTCAAGTTATAATATCTATTTGATAGAAGTCATTTGTTTGTTCACAGTATATAGTTTCATGTTATAATATCTATTTGATAGGAGTCATTTGTTTGTTCACAGTATATAGTTTCAAGTTATAATATCTATTTGATATTAGTCAGTTGTTTGCGCACAGTTATATAGTTTCAAGTTATAATATCTATTTGATAGAAGTCATTTGTTGGTTAACAGTATATAGTTTCAAGTTATAATATCTATTTGATAGGAGTCATTTGTTTGTTCACAGTATATTGTTTCAAGTTATAATATCTATTTGATAATAGTCAGGTGTTTGCGCACAGTTATGTAGTTTCAAGTTATAATATCTATTTGATAGAAGTCATTTGTTTGTTCACAGTATATAGTTTCAAGCTATAATATCTATTTGATAATAGTCAGTTGTTTGCGCACAGTTATATAGTTTCAAGTTCTAATATCTATTTGATAGAAGTCATTTGTTTGTTCACAGTATATAGTTTCAAGTTATAATATATATTTGATAGAAGTCATTTGTTTGTTCACAGTATATAGTTTCAAGTTATAATATCTATTTGATAGAAGTCATTTGTTTGTTCACAGTATATAGTTTCAAATTATAATTTCTATTTGAAAGAAGTCATTTGTTTGTTCACAGTATATAGTTTCAAGTTATAATATCTATTTGATAATAGTCAGTTGTTTGCGCACAGTTATATAGTTTCAAGTTATAATATCTATTTGATAGAAGTCATTTGTTTGTTCACAGTATATAGTTTCAAGTTATAATATCTATTTGATAGAAGTCATTTGTTTGTTCACAGTATATAGTTTCAAGTTATAATATCTATTTGATATTAGTCAGTTGTTTGCGCACAGTTATATAGTTTCAAGTTATAATATCTATTTGATAGAAGTCATTTGTTGGTTAACAGTATATAGTTTCAAGTTATAATATTTATTTGATAGAAGTCATTTGTTTGTTCACAGTGTATAGTTTGAAGTTATAATATCTATTTGATAGAAGTCATTTGTTTGTTCACAGTATATAGTTTCAAGTTATAATATCTATTTGATAGAAGTCATTTGTTTGTTCACAGTATATAGTTTCAAATTATAATTTCTATTTGAAAGAAGTCATTTGTTTGTTCACAGTATATAGTTTCAAGTTATAATATCTATTTGATAATAGTCAGTTGTTTGCGCACAGTTATATAGTTTCAAGTTATAATATCTATTTGATAGAAGTCATTTGTTTGTTCACAGTATATAGTTTCAAGTTATAATATCTATTTGATAGAAGTCATTTGTTTGTTCACAGTATATAGTTTCAAGTTATAATATCTATTTGATATTAGTCAGTTGTTTGCGCACAGTTATATAGTTTCAAGTTATAATATCTATTTGATAGAAGTCATTTGTTGGTTAACAGTATATAGTTTCAAGTTATAATATCTATTTGATAGAAGTCATTTGTTTGTTCACAGTGTATAGTTTGAAGTTATAATATCTATTTGATAGAAGTCATTTGTTTGTTCACAGTATATAGTTTCAAGTTATAATATCTATTTGATAGAAGTCATTTGTTTGTTCACAGTATATAGTTTCAAATTATAATTTCTATTTGAAAGAAGTCATTTGTTTGTTCACAGTATATAGTTTCAAGTTATAATATCTATTTGATAATAGTCAGTTGTTTGCGCACAGTTATATAGTTTCAAGTTATAATATCTATTTGATAGAAGTCATTTGTTTGTTCACAGTATATAGTTTCAAGTTATAATATCTATTTGATAGAAGTCATTTGTTTGTTCTCAGTATATAGTTTCAAGTTATAATATCTATTTGATATTAGTCAGTTGTTTGCGCACAGTTATATAGTTTCAAGTTATAATATCTATTTGATAGAAGTCATTTGTTGGTTAACAGTATATAGTTTCAAGTTATAATATCTATTTGATAGGAGTCATTTGTTTGTTCACAGTATATAGTTTCAAGTTATAATATCTATTTGGTAGAAGTCATTTGTTTGTTCACAGTATATAGTTTCAAGTTATAATATCTATTTGATAATAGTCAGTTGTTTTCGCACAGTATATAGTTTCAAGTTATAATATCTATTTGATAATAGTCAGTTGTTTGCGTACAGTATATAGTTTCAAGTTATAATATCTATTTGATAATAGTCAGTTGTTTGCGCACAGTATATAGTTTCAAGTTATAATATCTATTTGATAGAAGTCATTTGTTTGTTCACAGTATATAGTTTCAAGCTATAATATCTATTTGATAATAGTCAGTTGTTTGCGCACAGTTATATAGTTTCAAGTTATAATATCTATTTGATAGAAGTCATTTGTTTGTTCACAGTATATAGTTTCAAGTTATAATATATATTTGATAGAAGTCATTTGTTTGTTCACAGTATATAGTTTCAAATTATAATTTCTATTTGAAAGAAGTCATTTGTTTGTTCACAGTATATAGTTTCAAGTTATAATATCTATTTGATAATAGTCAGTTGTTTGCGCACAGTTATATAGTTTCAAGTTATAATATCTATTTGATAGAAGTCATTTGTTTGTTCACAGTATATAGTTTCAAGTTATAATATCTATTTGATAGAAGTCATTTGTTTGTTCACAGTATATAGTTTCAAGTTATAATATCTATTTGATATTAGTCAGTTGTTTGCGCACAGTTATATAGTTTCAAGTTATAATATCTATTTGATAATAGTCAGTTGTTTGCGTACAGTATATAGTTTCAAGTTATAATATCTATTTGATAATAGTCAGTTGTTTGCGCACAGTATATAGTTTCAAGTTATAATATCTATTTGATAGAAGTCATTTGTTTGTTCACAGTATATAGTTTCAAGCTATAATATCTATTTGATAATAGTCAGTTGTTTGCGCACAGTTATATAGTTTCAAGTTATAATATCTATTTGATAGAAGTCATTTGTTTGTTCACAGTATATAGTTTCAAGTTATAATATATATTTGATAGAAGTCATTTGTTTGTTCACAGTATATAGTTTCAAATTATAATTTCTATTTGAAAGAAGTCATTTGTTTGTTCACAGTATATAGTTTCAAGTTATAATATCTATTTGATAATAGTCAGTTGTTTGCGCACAGTTATATAGTTTCAAGTTATAATATCTATTTGATAGAAGTCATTTGTTTGTTCACAGTATATAGTTTCAAGTTATAATATCTATTTGATAGAAGTCATTTGTTTGTTCACAGTATATAGTTTCAAGTTATAATATCTATTTGATATTAGTCAGTTGTTTGCGCACAGTTATATAGTTTCAAGTTATAATATCTATTTGATAGAAGTCATTTGTTGGTTAACAGTATATAGTTTCAAGTTATAATATCTATTTGATAGAAGTCATTTGTTTGTTCACAGTGTATAGTTTGAAGTTATAATATCTATTTGATAGAAGTCATTTGTTTGTTCACAGTATATAGTTTCAAGTTATAATATCTATTTGATAGAAGTCATTTGTTTGTTCACAGTATATAGTTTCAAATTATAATTTCTATTTGAAAGAAGTCATTTGTTTGTTCACAGTATATAGTTTCAAGTTATAATATCTATTTGATAATAGTCAGTTGTTTGCGCACAGTTATATAGTTTCAAGTTATAATATCTATTTGATAGAAGTCATTTGTTTGTTCACAGTATATAGTTTCAAGTTATAATATCTATTTGATAGAAGTCATTTGTTTGTTCACAGTATATAATTTCAAGTTATAATATCTATTTGATAGAAGTCATTTGTTTGTTCACAGTATATAGTTTCAAGTTATAATATCTATTTGATAGAAGTCATTTGTTTGTTCACAGTATATAGTTTCAAGTTATAATATCTATTTGATAGAAGTCATTTGTTTGTTCACAGTATATAGTTTCAAGTTATAATATCTATTTGATAATAGTCAGTTGTTTGCGCACAGTTATATAGTTTCAAGTTATAATATCTATTTGATATTAGTCATTTGTTTGTTAACAGTATATAGTTTCAAGTTTTAATATCTATTTGATAGGAGTCATTTGTTTGTTCACAGTATATAGTTTCAAGTTATAATATCTATTTGATAATAGCCAGTTGTTTGCGCACAGTTATGTAGTTTCAAGTTATAATATCTATTTGATAGAAGTCATTTGTTTGTTCACAGTATATAATTTCAAGTTATAATATCTATTTGATAGAAGTCATTTGTTTGTTCACAGTATATAGTTTCAAGTTATAATATCTATTTGATAGAAGTCATTTGTTTGTTCACAGTATATAGTTTCAAGTTATAATATCTATTTGATAATAGTCAGTTGTTTGCGCACAGTATATAGTTTCAAGTTATAATATCTATTTGATAGAAGTCATTTGTTTGTTCACAGTATATAGTTTCAAGTTATAATATCTATTTGATAATAGTCAGTTTTTTGCGCACAGTATATAGTTTCAAGTTATAATATCTATTTGATAATAGTCAGTTGTTTGCGCACAGTATATAGTTTCAAGTTATAATATCTATTTGATAGAAGTCATTTGTTTGTTCACAGTATATAGTTTCAAGTTATAATATCTATTTGATAATAGTCAGTTGTTTGCGCACAGTATATAGTTTCAAGTTATAATATCTATTTGATAATAGTCATTTGTTTGCGCACAGTATATAGTTTCATGTTATAATATCTATTTGATAATAGTCAGTTGTTTGCACACATTTATATAGTTCGAAGTAATTAATAATAATCTTTAGTAAACGATTGTAGCGTCATGTGTTTTTCATTTGAAAAAAGAGAAAACAATAAATGTAACGATTAAGGGTTAAGTAATTGTTAGAGATGCTGAAAAACCACGTTGTTTAATACGGATAAGGAAATTACAGTCACCACGCAACGTCAATACCTATGCAAATAAAAAGAAAACATTATCCAGTCAAAGGGGAGAGAAATATGACAACTTAATGAAAGGAAAGAAAGATTTTTTCCCGTTTTTTTCTACTTTGTAATAAATACGTTGATATAAATATGTTTTTTTTAGCCATATATAATTGGTTTCCAGTATATATAGAGTGTCTTTGTAAATCACAGGTATTGTTATTAGCTGAGAGTTAGAGGTTTTCATGGTGGAGAATAAATATGATATAAGAAGGTTTTGTATGAAAATAAAGTCAAGGTTGTAATGATGTCTTATGATACTTATTTGAAATTCTTTTTGCTTCTGACATGGTAAAAAGTACATCGCCAAGTGATACCATTTCAACCGAAAAGAATTTTGGCACAACTCTGAATGAAACGTTAGTTCCCACTTATCATCTACAATTATCTTGTACTTTTCGAGTTCTCGAGCAAGAATAATTTAGGGACTTTCAAAGAATCAAGGGACAACAAGTTTGATAATGGTTTCGTTTCTTCCTTGGATTGCCGCTAGCGTTAAAGTGCAGAACCTGTTCTTCTTTCAAAATTATTTTTATTCACCCCTTTTCGAGTTTTTCCCGCCAGCGTTAGCCGATGTTTTCTCACTAGAGTTTGAGTGACAACAAATCTCTTCAAGTCTCCAGTATTCTGGCCGATCTCAATAATGCTGTAGTTTGGATGGTCACCACTCGTCCTTTTATTCCCAATTTCTCCTGTCCTTGTATCAATTCTTTGGTGATTATACCAAGTGCACCAATTATAATTGGTATCACCGTCACTTTCATGTCCCACAGTTTTTTCAGTTCTCTAGCAAGGTTGAGGTATTTATTCTTCTTTTTGCTTTCTTTCAATTTTACTCGGTTGTCAGTCGGGATTGCAAAGTTTACGATTCGGCAAATTATTTTTTTATTGATTATTACAAGGTCTGGTCGTCTGGCCGAGATTAGGTGATCCGTTTGTTATAATTATGATTATTTTATTTTTTAAAGTGTTCTATATACTAGCGTTAGCTGACGTTTTTTCACTGAAGTTTCAGTAACAACATATCTCATCAAGCCTCCAGGACTCTTCTCAGTATTCTGGCCGATCTTGATAATATTGTAGTTTGGATGGTCTCCACTTATCCTCATATTTGCAATTTTTCCAGTTCCATTACTAAATCTTTGGGGATCTTTTAAAATGTACCAGTTACATCACCTTCACATTTATGTTCTATATTTTTTTTTTAGTTCTCTTGCAAGGTCTACATACTTATATCTCCTTTCGCTTTCTTTTCTTTTTTCTTTTTTTTTTTTTTTGGTCCGCCGGGTCGGCAAAGTCCATTATTGGACAGGTTCTCTTTTTTTTTTTGAATATCACAAGGTCTGGTCATCTGATCGAGATTAGATCTGTTTGTATATCAAAATCCCCGAGAAGTTTGTCTCTTTCTCTAGGACAGATTCTGGGTTGTGCATATACCACTTGTTCGTATGGTCATATTTCAATTTCTTGCACAATTCCAAGTGGATCATCTTTCCCACTCTTTTGTGTCTTGTTTTATACTCTTTTTGAGCTTAGTTGTTGCATTCACTTATAATGTGATTGATCGTTTCGTCTCTATCACCACATAACCTACACAACACCATTTTGTTGCGTCGTATCTATTTTTGCTTAAACATATTTGGTCCTTATGGCGTTGTTTTGTGCTGTTTTTAGATGTGATTCAGTTTCTCTCTTGAGATTTTCCTTTCTTAGCCATGTCCAAATCTTCTCGCAGGAGATTTCTAAGTTTTTTTTTTTCATTTTTGTCGTCCTCTGCACTTTTTTTTCTCTTGGTTTGGTTGTTCTATTAATTCCGTCATTTGTCGTTTCCCGCTTCTCATTGAGAGCGAGGCGTATTTTTCTATGCCAAATTCCATCTCTATTCTGACTGTATATTTTTAATGTCTTTATCAGGGTTTCCATTTCTTTTTCATTTTTCACAAAGAGTTTGATGTCGTCCATGTTCATGAGGTGATTGATCTTATCTTGCGATTTATTAAGTTTTTATCCACATGTATATTTCTTAAGTATATGATTGAGTGGCTTCATCGCTATCACAATTACTAATTGTGATAGTGCATCTCCCTGAAAGACACCTCTCTGGATTTTCACCATAGCTAAGCTGTAAATTCAACTCTCCAGTTTTCCATGTTTTTTTTCGATAAAATTTATGACTTCGTCGAATATCTCGGATTTTTGAGATAGTCTATTATCCAGCTTTGTGGAATCATATCGTATGTTTTTTTGAAGTCAATCGACGCCATAGCTACAGTTTCCCGTCTCTTTTTCCTCTCCTTGAGTATGTATTGATCAATATATTGAAGCTTTCTCGTTTCTCTTGTTCCCTTGCAGCATACTTTCTGTTTTTCGTCCGTGGCTTATTAACGAGTTGTAAATCTCCTTCCTCATTTTTGCCACATTATAATATAATGGCTGAGGGATTTCGTTTTATATATCTTGCCTTTGGGTTTTGTTAGGCTGAGAACCTTTCGGCTCAGCACATGGGTTACTTAGGTGCAAACTTGAGCACAGGTGTTGACGCGTGCGGGGAGGATGTGTCGTACACAGATATCAAAATAAAAATCCAAGAGAGATGATGTGACCAGGGATGTGAATGACGTCATGCACCGGAAGCGTGCGCGGAGGATTTGGGGAGATTTGAAAAAGTCAGTAGTTGAGAACTAGACTCCGAACAGGAAGGGTCGACTTTCGGGGCTCGCTGAGGCCAGACGAATTTGTGCGCTACGGGCGCCGCACGTGATGATTTGGGGCAGATGAAAAAGCCAGAATAGAAAGAATGTGTATCTCTCTCCTTATGTCGAAAAACCTTTTAACTCAAAGGTAATAAAAAGTTTCGTACCTGAACTAAGAAGTCGTAAGTGTTTTTCGTGTTTCGGGATTCCTATGTTCTATGTATATATGTTATGAACATTCTATGTACGTTTCACATATTCATGTATGACTATGTTACAACATTATCGGTGGCACGTTATGGGTTTATAATTGTTTTGGCGCTTCATTTAAATGGTTTTCATGGATCATGGCGGTCTTTCCTTTTGTCATCCATTCAGGTATGTCTGCTTCTTCTAAACATCTATTGATTTTTGTCATGGATGAAAGTGAAATTTTAAACCAGAATCCATGTATGCCATCATGGTTTGGAGTTTTCCAATTTGATATTTTTAGTGTTATTCTACGAGAATCACGGTGTAATTTTTGCCTTAGGGCCTTCTTCGAGTCCTTGCACCTTTTTTTCCATGTTGTTTATCTATCCGGCTTTTCTAAGATTTCTACGTTTTCATATTTTGCTCAAAAATTGTTTTTGTCTCCTTTGTATCTTGTTCTTTCTTGTCTCCGTGCATTCTCCCCGTATTTGCCGGTAGATTATTTTTTCGTTGTTTTGGAATGTTTTGTTTTGTCTGTATTGTTTGATACTAATTAGGTTTTAATCTTCCTTCTTTTGCCAGTACCTTCTGATTTATATCTTGGTCTTGTATCGTTTATTCTAATTGTATTACTTTGCTCTTTTCGTCCTCATCGTATTTTGCGTCTTTTTTTTTTTTTTTTTTTTTTTTGCTTTAGCATTTTTGCTTGTTGTCTCTGATTTCCGATCTTTGTATCCGGTCTAATTTCCCATCCAGGTTTTAAATTTCTGTTCGTGTTTTTTATGGAAACTCCGATTTTTTCACAGACTAATTTCGCTCCTGCTCGTTTAATTCCGTGATGTTTGTTAATAATTTGTTTATTTTTTTCAGTTTCTACTTTCATTATTTTCCAGTCTTGGTTCCTGAGAGATGATAATATGGTCTTAATATTATTTTTTTACTCCTTGGAGTTTTTCACATCAGCTAACGCTGATGGTCTTTTATAGGAGTTTAAGTGACAACAAGTCTTCCCTAGTCTCCAGGACTCTTCTCAGTATTCTTTCCGTTCTCAACAATGCTGTACCTTGGATGGTCTCCTCTCTTCCTCCAACTTCCAAGTCCTCCAGTCCTTTTAATAATCCTTTAGTTACTGTAACGAATACACTAATCACGATTGGTATAATCGTCACCTTCATATTCCATAGTTTTTTCTATTCCCTAGCAAGGTCGAGGTACTTTTCCTTCTTTTCACTTTCTTTCAGTTTTACTCGGTGGTCAGCCGGTACAGCAAAGTTCACAATTTTGCAAGTTCTCTTTTTTTTTGTTGATTACTACAAGGTCTGGTCTTCTGGCCGAGATTAGGTGATCCGTTTGTATGTCAAAGTCCCATAAGAGTTTGTATGTGTCATTCTCCAGGAGAGCTGCTGGGTTGTGCATATACCACTTTTTCGAATGATCTAATTTAAATTTCTTGCACATCTTCCAGTGGACCACCTTGCCCACCCAGTCGTGTTTAGTCTTATGCTCCTTCTGGGCTAATTTGGTCCATTTGCTTATTATGTGATTGAAGGCTTCGTCTCTATCACCTACATTTGCTACTTTTTTTGCGTCTTATCTATTTTCGCTTTGATTTGATTGGTTCTTATGGCGTTGTTTTGTGCTGCTATTAGAAGGAATTCTGTTTCTCTCTTAAAGTTTCCTTTTCTTGGCCACGTCCCGGATTTCTTGTGTGAGTTGTTGTTTATTAGTCGTTTAAAGCGCCCATCGAGTTGTTTTTCTTCCTATTTTTGTTTCCTAATAATTGTCTTACTTTTGGTCATCGTGTTATTATTATCCTTATTTCACACTTTGCAAGTTTTTCACTGGAGTCTTACGAAAAAAAAGTCTCCTCTGGTTTCTAGGACTCTTTTGAGTATTTTAGCCAATCTTACCAATGCTCTGGTTTGGATAGTCTCGATTCTTTTTCTGATTTTCAGTTCGTCCAGTCTTTTTTTCCACGTCTTTGAAGATAGTTCCAAGCGCACATATGTATTTGGAGTCTTTATGATTCATCCTTCTACTTCTTATCGTCAAAACAAGAACAGGTGGATAGTTATTATGCTGAAGGTGATTTGGTGCTGTATTTAATATTCAGACACTAAATCTTCTTAAGCTTTAAGTTGACAAGTTTACAATGATTTAATATACATATATATATATATATATATATATATATAAGAATTAATTTTTTTTATTTATTGCAGACTTTTTGTCCTCATCTTGGTAGGTTTTTTTTGTTGTTTCTTCTTTACTACGTTTCGGCCAGATTTCACCTTTCGCCTTCTTCAGGTGATTAACTGCGACCTCAGATAGGAATGCTGAGTTTTGTAACCGTATCCCCAGTAATTACTGCCTTCCATAGTTGTTGTCTATCGCACCACGTTTTTGACCAAGTAAACCTCTGGCCGGCTTGGGTAGGAATTGAAACCGCTATCTTCTGACAATGCTCACCTGGAACCGTATTGACTCAACGCCTCTATCCACTGCGCTACGGGCCCAGAAATTAATTCTTAGATTAAGAAACCTCATCTCAGAAGGATTCCCACTAAAGACATATATATATATATATGTGTGTGTGTGTGTGTGCATGTGTGTGTATGTGTGTGTGTGTGTATGTATATATGGTTTGATTTGTATTTCTTTGTTTAATCGAATATCATACTTCGTGGGTTATTTAATGCCAAAGCCATCCTTGTAGAAGAACAGTTGTGGTACTAATTAATCCATTGCTGTGGAGATAAGGGAGTTCATGCCTCTCCTAATGTTATTTGACAGAAAGTGAACGTAATACTGTGACTGTAGTCTAAACTCGCTTACTATCATATTGCAGTCGAGCACGTTAGCCACTACACCACTCGAACTTAACTTTTGAGCGGTTGTATATTACGAACAGGCACGTTAAAATCGGTTGTGTGGAATGACACGTAATGGTACTCGTTGCATTTAATATTCATACGTTAAATCGTCTTGAGCGTTAAGTTAATTATAATGATTATTGTCACTTAACATTGATTTTATATATGCGTTATTGTAAGTATATTTGTAAGACTGTAAGTATGTATGCAAGTATACACGTATTCATGAGTGTTTGTGACATAACGGTACTGAATAGACATTCGTACTTCTAGGACCCTGTTGTGACTATGCCGTGGTAAAAGTTGACGAACGTAAGAAACTCTGCATAACTATCCTAAGGTTTATTTACTACAACGAATCGTAGGTAGTCGCTGGAAGAAAGAAAGAGAGTATGGACACTTAGACGACCGCGTTAGCTAGGCAAAAAACAAGCAACATATCACGGTGAAAAAGAAACAGCAGACACAGACTTTGATTTTTTCCTGGTTTTCCGTGGTATTTCTAACGTGCTTGTCCGCTGGGTCATGTCTAGTCTAAGGCGCCCTTTGGAGAGCACCTCCAGAATTGGGGCTCGTAGACGTTCGTCTCCTTACATCTACGTGGCTGGTATTCATCTGTCTGTCTTTAACTCATCACATCTCGCCAACAACTCCTCAAAACGAGTCGCCCCCTCCCTTCCGCTTGGTGTTTGTTGGACGAAAATCCGCTTCCTCTGTTTATTTGTCGCTGCCTCCCACCAGACACGACTTGACACATGGTCAAAAGCCCGCAGGCCGATTAAAGTGGGGATGAAGGGGAGGGGAAGGTCGGGAACGAGCCGATTCTCGAACCCTGCTGGTCTATGCTGCTCATCGGCTCACTTGGTGCAATGTGAGCCTGATGAAGCAAGCAGTTTCACGAACCCAAATGTGGGTCCGGGCACGTATGCCGGGTTATGGCTTGAACTAGACACCAAGGTCTAGTGCCATACTTAGGTTTCGAGAAAGTCCGCGGGAACCTCTGGCTTCACATATGCATACTAGATCTTTTTTTTGGGGGGGGTGGACCTCCAGTTTCCCCTTGTAATTTCTAATTATAACAAGAGCTTTGGCCTGGCCGTTCGGAGAATGTCTGCTTTTTTATTCGTTAATTGGTTAATTTTTTCGATTATAATTTTCTATGAGCCGTTCAGTTACATTATATCTAAGTAAGTGCGAATATATGTATGTATGCAAGTGTGTACGTAAGCATGTATGTATGTAAGTATCTATATAGTATGTATGTATGCATGTATGCGAGTAAATATGTATATATGTAAGTATGACTGTATTTATGTATGCAAGTATGTATGCAAGTGTTATGTTTTGATTTTTTGACCCGGCCAAAAATGCCATTCAAGGTGGTGCACCGGAAGGAAGTGACACATCCCGGTCGCTGGAAATCGGAAGAGGTTGCGTAGGCGTTGAGGCGTGTCTATATTATTGCGTGGGAGTTTGAAGGTAATATAAGGCCGACGAATTGAGGACAGTGGGAGATAGGCGAGAAGGAGGGCAAGCAGTAGAGTGGAAGACGGAAGTAGACGCGATGTAGTAGGGAAAGCCAGCACACAGAAGAGTTTACTCCAGGGTCCGGTTGAGCAACCATGGAGAACGAGAAAGACACAACGCTGACGGCCACAACTTCGGGGTCAAAATATTTCAGTAATGTTCGGTCCCCAGCTACCTCTCACACGCAAACTTTGAGTAACCCTTTTCGAAACCTTACAAATAAAGTGAGAGGTAAAATATTTTATAAAGAAGTCTTCCTGCGTCTTCTTTCCTGCGTGCGTCGTTTATTCCTGTGTCTTTATCATCGGGCGTCTTAATTATTATTGCATCGGTATGTATCCAGCATATATATGTATATTTCTGCATGAATCAGCAGATGACTATATAACACAAGTATGTATGTATGTACGTATGTAAGTTGGTATATATGCAACCTTGTATATATGTAAGTATGCAGGTATATACAAAAGTATAGTAGACAAATTCGCTTACCTAGGAAGCAGCGTCGAATCAACCGAAAAGGACATCGAAACGAGGTTAACGAAAGCATGGACAGCTATCAATAGGCTATCGATTATATGGAAATCAGACCTAACCGATAAAATGAAACGCAGTTTCTTCCAGGCAGCGGTCACATCGATACTGCTATATGGCTGCACTACATGGACGTTAACAAAACGGCTGGAGAAGAAGCTAGACGGCAATTACACAAGAATGCTGTGTGCAATCCTGAACAAGTCCTGGCAGCAACACCCCACAAGACACCAATTGTACGGCCACCTGCCCCCTATCACGAAAACTATTCAAGTTAGACAAACCAGACATACAGGACACTGCTGGAGAAGCAGAGATGAACTCATAAGAGATGTACTCTTATGGACCCCACACATGGCCGCGCAAAAGCAGGACGACCAGCACGAACGTACATTCAGCAGCTATGTGAGGATACGGGATGTTGTCCTGAAGACCTACCTAGGGCGATGAACGATAGGGAGGAGTGGCGAGAGAGGGTCAGGGATATCCGTGCTACCAGCACGACATGATGATGATGATGATGTATGTAAGTACACATGCAAGTATGTATGTATGCATTTAGGCAAGTATATATGTATGCAAGTATGTATGCATGTATGCATTCAGGATGTATGTATGTACATATGTAAGTAGGTATATATGCAATCATGTATGTATGCAAGTCTGCGTGCTTGTATGTATATATGTCAGTATGCAAGTAGATACGTAAGGATGTAAGTATCTATATAAGTATGCGTGTATGTATATTTGTAAGTATAAATGTATGTAAGTGTGTATGTATGCATTTATGCAAGTATGTATGTATGTGTGTATGTAGGTATGCACGTAAGTCAGTATGTATGTATGCAAGAATGTATTTTTTAAGTATGTATGGATGGATGTATGCATGCAAATAAGTGTGTATGTATGGAAGTAAGTATTTATTTACGAAAGTAAGTATGTATATATGAAAATATGTATGTATGTATGTATGTATGTATGTAAGAATGTATTTTTCAAGTATGTATGGATGGATGTATGCATTCAAGTAAGTGTGTATGCATGCAAGTAAGTGTGTATGTATGGAAGTAAGTATTTATGTACGAAAGTAAGTATGTATGTATGAAAATATGTATGTATGTATGTATGCAAGAATGTATTTTTTAGGTATGTAAGGATGGATGGATGCATGCAAGTAAGTGTGTATGTAAGGAAGTAAGTGTGTATGTATGGAAGTAAGTATTTATTTACGAAAGTAAGTATGTATATATGAAAATATGTATGGATGTATGTATGTATGCATACATGTATATAAGTATATATGTATTTCTAAGTATGCATGCATGTATGTATGTATGTATGTATGTATGCAAGAATGTATTTTTAAAGTATGTATGTATGTATTTTTAAAGAACGTATGACTGTATGTATGCATGCAAGTATGTGTGTATATAAGGAGTAGTGTATGTATGTCGGTAGGTATGTAAGTATGTATGTATGTATGCATTCGAGTAAGTGTGTGTGTATGTATACAAGTAAGTATGGATGCATATAAGTACGTACAAATGTATTCGTGTATGTATATATAAATACATTTTTGTAAGTCTGTATGTATGTCTGTATGCAAACACATATATATATATATATGTATATTTACACAAATATGTAGGAATATATATATATGCATTCATGCAAGTATTTATGTATGCAAGTATGTATATGTATGTTTTTAAGTATGCATGTACGAAAGTAAGTATGTATGTATGTATGTATGTATGCAAGTATGAATGCAAATATATACGCGTGTATGAATGTAAGAATGTACGTATGTATGCATTTTTATGTATGTATGTATGTATGTATGTATGTATGTACTGAAGTATGTATGTATGCCAGTAAGTTAGTATGCATACACATAAATCATCATCATCATGTCGCGCCGCCAGCACGGATATCCCTGACCCTCTCTCGCCACTTCTCCCTATCATTCATCGCCTCCGGCAGGTCTTCAGGGTTACATCCTGTGTCCTCACATAGTTGCTGTATGTAAGTTCGAGCTGGTCGTCCTGCTTTTGCACGGCCATATGTAGGGGTCGATAGGAGTACATCGCTTATGAGATCGTCCTTGCTTCTCCAGCAGTGTCCCACGTGTCTGGTTCGTCTAACTTTGTATAGTTTTCGTGATGGGGGGGGGGGCAAGTGTCCGTATTGTTGGTGTCTCGTGGGGTGTTGTCGCCAGGACTTGTTCAATATTGCTCTCAACATTCTTGTGTAGTTTTCGTCTAGTTTCTTCTCCAGCCGTTTAGTTAGCGTTCATGTAGTGCATCCATATAGCAGTATCGACACAACCGCTGCCTGGAAGAAACTGCGTTTCATTTTGTCGGTTAGGTCTGATTTCCATATGATCGAGAGCCTATCGATAGCCGTCCATGCCTTCGTCAGTCGTGTGTCGATGTTCTTTTTCGGTTGATGAGACACTACTTCCTAGGTAGGTGAATTTGTCTACTTGTTTCAGAGACTCCGTCTAGTGTGGCAATGTTGCCTGTTTGGTTGTAACACATATATTCATTTTTGTGTGCATTGACATGGAGGCCAATGCCTGCTGCGGCTCGTTCCAGACTATGCAGTAGTGTCTCTGCTTGATTAGGTGTATTCGCCAGTAACGCCAAGTCATCAGCGTAGTCGGCGTCGGTGATTGTTTTTGCGGGGTATCTTTTGCTTCTTTTCTTAGTCAGCTCGAAGCCATTTTCTCTGATTTTGTCGATCGAAGTTCTAAGCACGTAGTCTAGACAGATGATAAAGAGGTACGGGGCTAGCGTGTCTCCTTGTAGTACTCCTGCAACAATGTCGAAGTATTCCGTGTCTCCATCTGGTGAATGTACTTTCACTTTGGTGTTTCTGTAGAGAATCATTATCGCTGCTACGGTTTGTATGTATATGTATGTAAATAAGTATGTATGTGTGAAAGTATGTATATATGTATGCAATTATGCATGTATGCAAGTATGTATATATGTATTCATATAAGTATGTATATATGTATATTTTAAGTATGTATGTATTTAAGTATGTATTTACGCAAGTATATATGTATGTATGCAAGAATGTATTTCTAAAGTATATACGTATGTATTTTTAAGTATGTATGGATGTATGTATAAATTCAAGTCAGTGTGTATGTATAGAAGTATGTATGCATATATGTATGTATGTGTAAATGTATGTGTGTATGCGTGTATGCATTCGAGTAAGTAAGTCTGTATGTATTCAAGTACGTCTGCACACGTGCAAGTAAGTATGTAAGTATTCACCGAGGTACATATTCGTGTATGTATGTATAAATGTATGTATGCAAGTATATATATATATATATATACTTTAAGAAAAACAACGAAACCGGTTACATAGGATTATAAATTTATTTCAATCCTGTTACGCATTTTTGAAATTTCCAAAAACACGAAAAAAGTAACAGGACTTCTTCAGATCTTTTGGATTCACCAACTGTACGGCCACCTGCCCCCTATCACGAAAACTATTCAAGTTAGACGAACCAGACATGCAGGACACTGCTGGAGAAACAGGGACGAACTCAAAAGAGATATACTCTTATGGACCCCCACACATAGCTGTGCAAAAGCAGGACGACCAGCACGAACATACATTCAGCAGCTATGTGAGGATACGGGATGTAACCCTGAAGACCTGCCGGAGGCGATGAGTGATAGGGAGAAGTGGCAAGAGAGGGTCAGGGATATCCGTGCTGTACGTATGAAAGCAATTAAATATGTATGCATATAAGGACGTACGAATGTATGTATGTATGTATGCGAGTAAGTATATATGTACGTATGAAATCAATTAAGTATGTATGCATATAAGGACGTACGAATGTATGTATATATAAATGCGAGTACGTATATATGTACGTATCAAAGCAATTAAATATGTATGCATATAAGGACGTACGAATGTATGTATGTATGTATGTATGTATGCGAGTAAGTATATATGTACGTATGAAAGCAATTAAGTATGTATGCATATAAGGACGTACGAATGTATGCATGTATGTATGCGAGTAAGTATATGTGTACGTATGCAAGCAATTAAGTATGTATGCATATAAGGACGTACGAATGTATGTATGTATGTATGCGAGTAAGTATATGTGTACGTATGCAAGCAATTAAGTATGTATGCATATAAGGACGTACGAATGTATGTATGTATGTATGCAAGTAAGTATATATGTACGTATGAAAGCAATAAAGTATGTATGCATATAAGGACGTACGAATGTATGTATGTATGTATGCAAGTAAGTATATATGTACGTATGAAAGCAATAAAGTATGTATGCATATAATGACGTACGAATGTATGTATGTATGTATGTATGTATGGGAGTATGTATGTATGTACGTATGCAAGCAATTAAGTATGTATGCATATAAGGACGTACGAATGTATGTATGTATGTATGCGAGTAAGTATATATGTATGTATGCAAGTAAATAAGTATGTATGCATATAAGGACGTACGAATGTATGTATGTATGTATGCAAGTAAGTATATATGTACGTATGAAAGCAATAAAGTATGTATGCATATAAGGACGTACGAATGTATGTATGTATGTATGCAAGTAAGTATATATGTACGTATGAAAGCAATAAAGTATGTATGCATATAATGACGTACGAATGTATGTATGTATGTATGTATGTATGGGAGTATGTATGTATGTACGTATGCAAGCAATTAAGTATGTATGCATATAAGGACGTACGAATGTATTCGAGCATGTATGTATGTATCTATGTATGCTGAATGATGCAGGTAATTATGTATGTATGTATGCATGGGAATCATCTCAAATGTCCATCACCAAATTATCAGTAATTGCTTAATAAAGGGGCCCGAAATCACACGAATCTAAATCGAATTAATAAATATATTCCTAAAGATTCATAAATATTTAAATTTCCAAATCTATTATAAGAATTACATCCCGTGAAAGACGATTAAGCTCAGAACCTCATAGAAGAAGTCAACACTTTGCTATATCTCAGATCATCATCATCCTCATGATCAAGGTGTGCTGACAGCGCAGATTCATTTGACTATCTCTAACCACTTACATGTTTTGGGGTTATTTGTAAAAAGCATTGAACATCGGAGTGTGCGAGTTCGTACTACATTAGCAATATTGCCTTCACTTTTGTACCAAGATCCTTGATAAATGTATAAAACTCCTCATCTCAACCAAATATGAGTTAAATCAGCAGCTGTAAGTCTGCTTACCTCCTATCTAACAAACCATCTATATAAGACTAACAAGATATGCCGGTCACTCGTTGTAAAGAAAGGACGAATTCATAAGCAACGTTGTCTTATCAACTCCCACTCATGGACGTGCCAGCACATCAACTGCCAGTGGATACTGGATACAAAAATAAACAAAAAAAAAAAAAAAGAAGGATTTTTGCCTGAATTTGTCGGTTAGTCTAGCTGTGTGTACGATTTAAGTCTTCACTCTTAATCCAACGTAGAGGGGTATTTTTTGTTTGTTTGTTTTGGTTTTAGGGCATATCAACCTTTGTAGGTTATTTAATGCCAAACTGGTTTTTATGAAATTAACAGTTCTATTTTAAACAATTCAGTTTAGCATAAGTACACAGTTTAATTATTAAAAACATTTCTATTTCAAGCAATTTAGTCAAACAGCTCTAATTAAAAAAAATTAGTTGAGTATAAGTAAAGATTTTGTTTACACACGGTTAAATGTTAAAACAGTTTTTATTTTAAGTAATTCAGTTTAGCGTAAGTACAATTTCAATATCAAAAACAGTTTTATTTCAAACAATTCAGTTTAGCATTATTACACAGTTTAGTTCTATTTGACCTGTACATAGGACCCTATTAAGTAATACCACTCCGGGCCAGATTGGACCTGGGAGCGATGTAAATAGAGGCATTCCAAAATCTCTGACATTTCTGGAACCTCACCATCAGGTGTTCACGCGCGTGTGCGCGGGGCAGACGTGTCACTCAGAGATGTCACAATAGCCAGGATGGGAAACGGGGTTACACAGTGCGAATGACGTCACACACCGGAAGCGCGCGGAGGATTTTGGGAGATTTGAAAAAGTTAGTAGAGTTGAGATGAGACCTGCCTCGGGGGTAAAATGGTTGGTTTTTGCTTGCTCGCAGAAACCTTTGTGGTGGGTGCCACACGTGTTGGGGGAGGGGGAGGTGGAAAAGCCAGAATAGAAAGATTGTTCCTCTCCCTCCTTATGTCGAAAAACCTTTAAACTCAAAGTTAATAAAAAGTTTCGTACCTGAACAAAGAAGTCGTCAAGTGATTTTCGTGCTTCGAGATTCCTATGTTCTGTGTTATATATTTATGGACATTCGATATACGATTCACACATAGCCATATCATGGCTATGGTACAGTAGTAGCAATTGAAAAGGGAGCCTTCGGGTCGCCCTCGACTACAGTCGCCAACTTTACTAACCTCTTTGTCCAGAACTTTTTGTTTACCGAAGAGTCAGTGTATTGCTAATCCATTAACTGTTTTTTCGACTCAGGCTTCGAAAGGAATACTTAACATTTGTAAAGGTTTTTTTTTGTTTTTACTAAATCATGCTACTCAGTATACATCACACTTTCTTTGGTAAATTGAATTGCATTTCGTAATCACTGCTCAAGCCTGGAACACTCTGCTTTACCGCCATTTTGGATAGTCACAAAACAAATATTTTTGCGATTTTGAAATAATTTTTGCTGTAAACCAATTCCAAACAATGTGAAGCATATATTGATGTGTGTTATATCGTGGTAAGGAAAAGATACACAGTGAAATAGATTTAATTATTTATTAACTCAAGTGGTACAGTTCGACTAGTACTATAAGTCTCGCGCTGTTGGTGTTACGTCCGAAGTTGGTCTTACAACTGACCGACGTTCTTTCAGAGCTGTCTCTCTGCTTCTCTTTCTGCTTCTGCCTCCCCCAGAGCTTAAGAGACACGACGTCTTTTATACTTCCGTGATACCGGAAGTCATGTGGTACGAGCCCCTATTCAACCATGTGGAAAAATTCTGAAAAAAATTAAAACATATTTATTAATTTTTCAAAGGAAAATATGTAGAAATGCTGGTTCCCAGGAGCTTTCGTGCCCCTCACGGGCCATTATCAGGGTGTGTAAATATTGCACCAGTTAAATACAGAAAATTTGTTTGCCAATTGCAGCCGGATATCAAAATAACTGTACGGCGATTTGAAAAGATCGAAACAAAAATACGTTGATCAAGGATGTCTATAATATCTAATAAAATATGCCTCAATGAGGAAATACTCCCCTTCCCTTATGTGTATGATAAGAATATGTGGAAAGTTGGATAAATCCATTTATATATATATATATATATAAAGATGGTTGTTGTAGGTCCAAAGAAAGAATAAGGATATATATTAAGATAAGAAGGTCCACGAAGAGACTTGTATTTTTTGAATGTATTTATTTTGTTCTTACATACGTGTTATATATATGTGTGTTTCCAGCTTGTTGCTTTCGTCAGAGAACATATGTGGCACAAGGTCTTTTTAATGGGGTACTCAATGAGACTTGAACTCACTCTTGTTTCCATTATAAATGATCTTTGGTTGGTCAACTGATTTATATAGGGTCATTGTTCCTCTTCCTGGAGTGTGTTTACTTTGGTCTGCTTTACCCGACATTGATATTTGATATATTCATAGTTGTGTGTGCGTGTGTGTGTGTGTGTGGTGGCGTTGGATTGATTTGGGGTTTCACAAATGGGTTTTTGGTGTGTGTAAGTGAGTATCATGGGGAGTTTTGTGGTTTTAAATTTACTGGTAGTTCTTTCTCCTTTTTTATGTTCTCTGACAAAAGCAAGAAGCTGGAAACAGACATATATATAACACGTATTTAAGACAAACTAAATTAGAAAAATACAAATCTCTTCGTAGAGCTTCTTATTTAATATATATATATATATATATATATATATATATTCAGACACACACACACGCACACACATACAGACATATATATATATATATATATATATATGCATGAGGAGTGTCGGAAAAGTAAAGGGACTTGTGTCGTAAATAATTTATTTCAATTCGAAACATAAAAAAATAGATGGTTTCCCCTTTAAAACGATCTCTTCGACTGCAAGGAGGATTCGTCTAAGAATCTCCTCAGATTCCTCGGTAAGGCCCCTTGGATGGTTTCCACGCCTTCAAAACGGGCCTCCTTGATGATCTTCTAAAGCTTAGGAAAAAGAAATAAATTCACACAGAGCAATATCAAGGGAACAGGGGAGTTGTTCCACTACGGCAATGTTTCTCTCGGCCGGGAACTTTCAGATGCTCAGGGCGTTGGGAGCAGGTAGATTCTCGTGTGGAAGCAGCTGCAAATTGTCCTGCCACAACTCTCATCTCTTCTCGTGCACCGAGTGAAGCAAAAATCGCGATATCTCCTTGTAAACTTGTTAATTGATTGTCTGGCTCTGTGGCAAGAACTCGCTTTTGACGATACCTCTTACCTCAAAGAACAGAAATTATATGATTTTGAATTTTGACTTTGTTTTGCTTTCTTCAGTCTACGAAACAAGTCTGGTTCAGTTTGAAGACGTTCGATGATGTTCTTGCACACTTGCATGCGGTACTTCTGATCTTCATTCGGTTGTCTTGACACCAATTTGGTGCACACTTTCTGCATGTCCAAATCTTTAGTGAGAAACTTCCAAAATTGATTCTTTTCATGTCCAGCTGATTTGCGGTTATTCGAACGGTTAACCAACGATCACCACACCCCGACTGATTTATCCGTTTTACGTAAAAGACCTTCTGCTCTTCAATATAACTTTTACCTGCCCGTGACCTTCTTAGAAGTTTTGTGCAAGTCAAAAACACGTGTGCGTGACTTGTTGTTTTCTCCATACACTTGCTGATAAATTTCAAGTCCTTGTGACAGAATTTTTCTTAACTGGACAAAAAAAAAAAAAAACTGGTTTCTTTGTTCCTCTTTTCTCTTTGCTGAACAGTATGAAAAAGAGGAGTAAAAAACAAAACAAAACGTAAAAATAGTTTTTAAAAAAGCTTGGATTACTCAAGATATGTTAGATGATAACAATCCGTTTATTCCTCATTCCTCTATAGCTCAGATATCACATTCATTTCCGCTAGTTTTCAGATAAACAACAATATATATATATATATATATATATATATATATACATATATATATGCGTATATATATATATATATATATATATATATATATGCGTATATACATATATATGTGTATTCATGTACATATACACACATATACACACATATATATATATATATATGCATGCATATATGTATATATATGCATAAATATATGTATTTATGTAAATATATAGTGACCGTCTATATAAGTATATGTACAATATACTATATATATATATATACGTATACATATGCATACATACGCACACACACACACATATATATATACATATATATATATACATATATGTATATATAAACATAAATATATATATTTATGTAAATATATAGTGACCGTAGGCAAAGTCTATATAAGTATATATACATATACTATATATATATATATAGTGACTTTCAGTGGAGTCCCCACGGTGTAAGTGAGTTCGAGCTCAGGCCGTGCTATAATATTCACTTTTAGACTAATACTCTTAGAAAAGTTATTAACCCCCTTATCTTCCCAGCTTTGCGTTAAATAGTAACACTGCTGTTCTTCAACAAATATGGCTTCGACATTAGATAACCCAGGAAAGTTGATATACCATTGAATAAAAAACCAAACAATACCATAAAGAAAGAAAAAAAATGTGATTCAATTTGCATAGAAGCTGTTTAATCATCATTAAATGCTTGCTTGATTTTAACGGCATGTCAACCCCTCGATGGTCGATAATATACAATACTATATTATACTCTACTGTATTATACACTAATCCCAGTTATGGGTTAAATACTATCACAGCTGTTTTACAAGTATGGCCTTGACATTAAATAACCCACGAAGGTTGATATACCATTAAACAAAGAAACCAAAGCTAATCATTTCCTCAATCCTGTAAAGGTCACCCGTTGGCACGCATTGGTTACCTTATTACAACTTTATTCTTTCATGTCCTGTCGCGTATGAGATGAGCAAAAGACTTCCCTTTGGCGTTGAATTTAACTTCGTATAATCTCGTATGGTTTCTAAGACCAGCAGCCGACCCATATACTTTGTGACGGAATTGACACGAATAACCTGTAGGTTGCAGTGGAAAGACGCGGGATTGTTTGCAGTCATAAGATCTCATATGACAAGCAAGTCGTATTTAGACTTATCGAAAGGTTAATACGCATTTGATCACAGTACAGTAAACAAATGGTTGGGTTGCAAGAACCTCGACGACGATCGGGCAAGGTCAGGTAGTCCTAAAAGCGTAGATTCCGAGGCCGTGCTCCAAGCCATAGAGACAAAACCGGTAAGCAGCATCTAGAGAGTATCAGGTGATCTCACTGTCCTATGACGTTCATCCCTTTGATGACCTCAGCCAAATCATCCAAGTTACCGAATTGGCCCTCACGTTAACAAAATATTGCAGATTGTATCTCACCCTAGCATATAAGGGGGTGTCCTCGTGGTGTAATGGTTAAAGCGATGGACTGCGGAATCGTAGTACACGAGTTCGTACTCCAGTCGCGCTATTACGTTCACTTTCGGGCAAATACCCTTGGGAAAGGTATGAACCTCCTTATCCTCCCAGCTATGGGTTAAATTGTACCACTACTGTTCTTCTAGGAGAATGGCTTTGGCATTAAATAACTTAAAAAGAGTTGATATGCCATTAAATAAAGAAACCAAACCAATCCAAACCAAACCTAGCATATATTAGAACTATCGATATGTGTGGGCTCAGCAAACGCAAAGAAACGAAATAATGGCCATTTTCTTAATAGCTTTTTTGCTGAGCCTTTTCCTAAGAATTTTTATCGTTTTATTGTGTTCATTCTGACAGCTTACTCTTTCTTTCCCTTTTTCCTTCTGTCAAACTCGACTTGTCAAAATGTTTTGTGGCTTTAGAAACCGGACATTATGTAAAAAAAAAAAAAATAGGAAAAAAACTTATGTCAAAAATGTGAAAAATTAAATGTAGTTTTTGTTTTTATTTTTATTTTTCCTTTTCGATCCATATTGTCGGACGGCTGTAAGTACGTCAAGGCATCACAAAGTATTACTTTTTTTAAAAGCATGCCAACAAAAGATTCGCTACGTTCGAGGGCTTAGTAAATATTTAGAAGAATAGTATCAGTTTCGCATTGATTGATTACATAAAAAATGTTTTTGCTGATTCCTTGAACTAATCGAACGTAAGGCTACTTTAAAAATTCCACTACAGACGACTAGTTTTTATTTATCATCTGTGTTTGTTTTCTTTGAAGGATATTTTCACTAGAGACAGAAATAGATCTTGCTGTAATATAATTGCCGAGGGATTTCGTATGATGCCTTTAGGTTTAGTTAGGCTGAGAACCTTTCGGCTTTGTGCATGGGTTACTTAGGTGCAACATTAACACAGGTGTTTACGCACGCGCGCGGGCGCGGAGCGGACGTGTCACTCAGAGATGTCACAATAGAAACCCGAGATGGGAAACGGGGCAAGCATGTGCGAATGACGTCACGCACCGGAAGCTCGCGGAGGATTTTGGGATTTTGAAAAAGTCAGTGAGTTGAGTTGAGATCTGCCTCGGGAGAAGACGGTTGACTTTCGCTTGCTCGCGGAGGCCTTGGGCAGGTGTCGCACGTGATGGGGGGGGGGAGTGAAAAAGCCAGAATAGAAAGAATGTGTATCTCTCTCCTTATGTCGAAGAAACTTTAAAATCAAAGGTAATAAAAAGGTTTCGTACCTCAACTAAGAAGTGGTAAGTGTTTTTCGTGTTTCGAGATTCCTATGTTCTATATATATATATATATATATGAACATTATATGTCCATTTTGCATATCCGTATCTGGCTATGGTACATTGCCTATCACTCAATATGTCCCGGCTCTAACTAATAAAACAGTTTTTTTTTAAATTCCGCTTTATTTATTAACATAGTCTTCTTCTAGGGTGATACGCTGATTTCAATGCTTCTCTAACAATTCGATGCCTTTTTTGTAGAACGATTTGTTTTTGACCTCAAAATATGCCTCAACTCCCGATATCACTTCTTCATTGGAGCCAAATCTCTTTCCCTGGAGCATTCTTTTGAGGTCTTCAAACAGCCAGTAGTCACTAGCGGGGAGGGGGAAATCTGAAGAATAGGGAGGGTGCAGAAGCAATTCAAAGTACAGTTCATGCAGTTTTTCCATCGTTCCGATCGACTTATTATACGGTGCATTGTCTTGGTGAAAGAACCCTTTTTTTTCTTTATTTCTGGCCGTTTATTGGCGATTTCCCCTTCTTCAAACGCACGAATAATGCAATATAATATTCCCTATTGATGGTTCTGACTTTCTCGAAGTAATCGATGAACAAAATACCTTGCGCATCTTAAAATACGGAGGTCAAAACTTTACCTACTGATATTTGCGTCTTTGGCCATTTTGGTCGGCTTTTACCTACTGCTGTCCACTCAGCTGACGCACAATTTGACTCTAGAGTGAAATGGTAGATCCATGTTTTATACATTGTCACATATTTACGCAAAACTCCCTTTTTGTTGCGTTGAAACAGTTGCAAACAGCGCTCTGAATCGTTGACGCGTGGCTGTTTTTGATCGACTGTGAGCAAACGCCACATCCACTTTGAACACAGTTTTCTCATTGACAAATGTTCATGCAAAATGATGAATACACTGCCTTCTGATATCTTCAACTTCTGTGCTATCTCAAGCAACTTCAATTTACGATCGGCCAAAACGAGTTGGTGGAGTTTTTTTGGTGTTTTCCGGGACAACTGCCGAATTTGGGTGACCTGAGCGTTCAGCATCAATTGTGTCTATACGACCACGTTTATAGTCAGCATACCACCTCTTAACAGTTGTTTCCGATGGAACAGTATTTTTCCCATCAGAAAGTAATGCTTTATCAGCACACGAAATTCAGATTTTTTCATTGTTTTCAAAATTTGCAATAGTAACTTCACCTAAATAACGGTAATTTGTAAGCTATTGGGCTCAAATTTTAACATTGTCATTTGAAGGTTAGTACTTCATAAAAATCATGTGGACTTTTATTTATCTATATATCTGGCCTCGGACTTATTGAGCGATGTTTAAAAAGTCAAAAAATGTGTTTTGTTTCTCAATGGATGATGATGATGATGATGATGATGATTGCTTCATTTTTACGGATGATTGGAGTCTCTTGATTCTCCAGCATTGTCACTTCGACTGTATTCTCTCGGATGATTTGATCATCAGCAGTCCATACAACTTTGAAGCAGAGATGACAAACAGAGTAATGACTGTTGATGTTACTTGATTCAGTACTTGGATAACTTTTTTGATTCGGTGCTTGGATAAGTTTTTAATTCTGTACTTGGATAAGTTTTTTTTTATTCTGTACTTGGATAAGGTTTTTTTTAAATCGTACTTGGATAAGTTTTTTTTTTATTCTGTACTTGGATAAGGGTTTTTTTGATTCGTACTTGGATAAGGTTTTTTTCATTCTGTACTTGGATAAGTGTTTTTTTGATTCGTACTTGGATAAGGTTTTTTTCATTTTGTATTTGGATAAGTGTTTTTTTGATTCGGTACTTCGATAAGTTTTTTTTTTAATTCGATACTTGGATAAATTTTTCGTTTTTATTCGGTACTTGGATAAGGTTTTCGTTTTTATTCGGTACTTGGATAAGTTTTTTTTTATTCGGTACTTGGATAAGTTTTTTTTTTTATTCGGTACTTGGATAAGTTTTTTTTTATTCGGTACTTCGATAAGTTTTTTTTTCGGTACTTGGATAAGTGTTTTTTTGATTCGGTACTTCGATAAGTTTTTTTTTAAATTCGGTACTTCGATAATTTTTTTTTAATTCGGTACTTCGATAAGTTTTTTTTTAATAAGGTACTTCGATAATTTTTTTTTAATTCGGTACTTCGATAAGTTTTTTTTTTAATTCGGTACTTCGATAAGTTTTTTTTTAAATTCGGTACTTCGATAATTTTTTTTTAATTCGGTACTTCGATAAGTTTTTTTTTAAAATTCGGTACTTCGATAAATTTTTTTTTAATTCGGTACTTCGATAAGTTTTTTTTTAATTCGATACTTGGATAAGGTTTTCGTTTTTATTCGGTACTTGGATAAGTTTTTTTTTATTCGGTACTAGGATAAGTTTTTTTTTTATTCGGTACTTGGATAAGTTTTTTTTTTCGGTACTTGGATAAGGTTTTTCTTGATTCGGTACTAGGATAAAGTAATTTTTAAATATATAACTGAGAAAGATGCTCAAAATTCAATATATTTTAGATAGTTTTTCGTTAAATTCAGACAGTCTCACAAATAGAATCAAATCACACATATAGGTTTTGCTGAAATATATTAATTGATTTATTTACTGATTAATTGATTTTAACGACATGTCAATCCATCTAGGGTTATTTGATGCCCAGGGGTTTAGTAATCGTATTCATCGTGCATTTGTTTACATTTTTGTGTACTTGTTTCTTTAGGTGTTTTTTTATTTGACCAATAGATGGAAATATAACTATAGCTCAGAGTCAAAGTGGACGTGGGAGTAATGGAGATAAAGGCGTACTCTAAACTACCCAAAGTCTCAAGAAGTAGATGGTATTGGCGTGAAGTAACATACGCCACCTCATAAGGGATTTGAAATAGAGTTGCCCATTCCCTTTCTTTCGATGACAACCGTCACTGTAAGCACGCCTTCTCATATATATATATATATAGTCATCCATAGAGAGACTGTTTCGTTGTATCACAACACTTCAATGTGTCTAGAGACACGAGATGCTTGAAGCTGGGATCGAGACCTTGCTGAATTTTACCGGAGATTATACTGCACAGCCACAAGCAAACTCGGCGTAAGCGAAGGGATTTTAACGCATATGTATCACTTTTGTTTTGCTTACTTATTTACGCTTAACGGCTACCGACCCGTCAATTCACTCAAAGAGCTTTTGAATTATGCCACACACACACACACACACACACACACACACACATATATATATATATATATATATATATATATATATATACATATATATATTGAACTATTTATTTAATTCGAGTGAAAAGTCAAAGCAAGACTTGAACCCAATATATTTAATTAGCAGCAAACATCTAATAACATATATAACGAAAAATTTTACTTGTAAGGTTAATGAAAAACAAATATGGCAATTTTCCCATAGTATATTTCACATAAAGCATGCTGATATAATAAAAAAGCAATATTAGGATATTGTCATGAAAAATAAGTATTTGGATGTTGTCATAAAGAAGGAAAATTAGGACGTTGTAAAAAAGCAAATTTAGGTTGCGGGTAGAAAAAATGAAATATTACGATGTTGTGAGAGAAAAGCAATATTAGGATATTGTAAAAAAATGAAATATTTGGATGTTGTTAGAAAAACCATTATTAGGATGTTGTCAAAAAAATGAATAATTAGGATGTTGTAATTTATTCTTACAACATCCTAATATTTCATTTTTTTTTACAATATTAGGCAGTATTTGGATGTTGTCAGAAAAAATGAAATATTAGGATGTTGTGAGAAAAAAGCAATATTAGGATATTGTCAGAAAAAATATTCGGAAGTTATGGAAAAAAAAAAAACAAAACTAGGATGTTGTCAGATAGAAATATTTGAAAATCGTCAGAAATAAGCAATGTTAGGTTGCCTGAAAAAAAGAATATTAGGATGTTGTCACCCCCGCAAAAAAACGTAATATCAGAATGTTGTCAGAAATGGTAGCAATAATAACCTCGAAATATGTTCCTAGAAAATTCAAAATAGTCTGGTTGCCACAGACTAAATTTGTTTTAGAACAACAGTATTCTTGCAAATACACCTGCGCAAGCCAAATGTTTTCTGCAATAGCCTGGAGCAGGCAGTAAGGAGCATTGGTTTCGACGTGAACTCAAATAAAACAGATGAACTCTGTTTTAATCAAGATGGTGCCATCTCCTCTTTAAATGGAAACCTATGAAATTAGCAGATCAATTCATATATCTCGGTGGCAATATCTCATCTATTGAAAAAGGTGTCAACACACGCGTAGATAAAGCATGCACTGCTATTTACAGGTATTCAAGAATATGGAATTCTAATCTTTCTGATAAAAACTAAGCTGGAGCCGTGTCAGTACTATTGTATAGCTGCACCACCAGACCTTTAACGTAGTCCTTCGAGAAAAATCCTGATGGAAACTAAACAAGGATGCTGCGTTCTATTTTAAACCAATCATGTAAACGGCATCCCCAAAAAACAGCAACCGAACGAACACTTGCCTCATATCTTAGAAATTCTCCGGGTAAGACGATCAACACGATTTGGACACTGTTGGAGAAGTAAGGAAGAATTCAAAAGAGAGGTTCTTCTGTGGGTTCCCATCAATGTTGGCGGAGTATCAAAAAAGTTGCATTCATCTGTTCTATGCAGACGCTGGATACCGTTCAGAGGACATGAAAAGGGCGATGGCCAATAGAAACATTGGCCAGACTAAAAGGATCTGTGCTATAAGTATAACAAGATGGAGGTGCCCATGGTGTAATTGTTATCGTCGTAGGAAATGAACACGGCGACACGAGTTCAAATACTGGACGAGACTGATTGCATTTCACATAGCACTAATACCCTTGGGTAAGGTATGAATCCAATTATTCTTCCTCCAGCTATGGGTAAATAGTAGGACAGACTATGTTCTTCAGCATTGGTGAGGCAACTAGTCTAGGAGAAGGAAAACTGAGTTAAAACCTGTTAAACTCCGCTTAAAAATTGACCTTGTGTCATATCCTGCCCGAGCGGAGGGGTTGGGTAAATAGGATAAATATAACAAGATGATTGATGCATGGTAGCATTAGTTGAACTCTAACGAAATGCCAGGAGAAAAAGTGAGATGATAACAACACAAGAATATTGCCTGTTGTTTTGAACACATCCCGGAAGCATCACCCTACAAAATAGCAGCTGGGCAGTCACTTCCTTCCTATCTCTCAAACCATTTGATCAAGACGAACGATAAATGCTGGTTACAACTGTAGAAGTAAGGACGAACTCCTTAGCGATATTCTCCAACAGACTCCTGGACATAGACACGCACAAGTGTTGGCTGAACTCCTTAGCGATATTCTCCAACAGACTCCTGGACATAGACGCACGAATGTTGGCTGACCAGCAAAAACTTATTTACATCTGCTCCGTGCGGTTTTGCTCAGAGAAATAGTGTGAGAGTTTGGTGTGCTTTAGTTTCATTTGGTTTTATGGCACATCAACCATTGTTGGTTATTTAATGCTAAATCCATTTTTATATATACAAACAGTTATATTTCAAGCATATAAGTATAGTTTTTTGTTTACTCACAGGTAAATGTCGAAATAGTTCTATTTCGAACAATTCAGTTTAACATAAGTTCACAGTTTAAATATAAAAACAGTTCTATTTCAAACAATTCAGTTTAGCATAAGTACACAGGTTAAATGTCCAAACAGCCCTTTTTCCAAGCAATTTAGTACACTGTTTAGTTCTATTTGACCCATAGATAGGTCCCTTCTTATCAGGTGCTACCACTCCTGGCTAGAGTGGATCTGAGAGCGATGGCAATAGACATGTACTCTGAATTCCAAAAGCTCCAGCATTATTGGAACCCCACTATCAGATTGTTTAGTGTCATATTCATCTTAAGCAGGACATTCTTTGGCGGCGGGGGAAGTCATACCCCTCAGCAGAAATGCAGTCAGTGTATTCTATAGTCCCAACCAACTGGGCTGAGATTGTTTAGTGCCATATCTAGGACAATAATTAGAGGAGGCTTACCTGTCGGCAGGTGTACAGTCGGTGTATTCTACTGCCGCAGCCGACTCGGCAATGGAGTGAGAGAATCAAGGGGATAGATCCATGTTATTGAAACGATTTGATCATAATGCTGAATTGCAGACACCATTTCAGTAAGAAGGGACATGAAAAGTCTTTTAGCGGGAAAGAGAAGCATTAAAATGAATGGTCCAAATGAAGAAGTTTCACAGATGTTAAGTTAAACGCCTGTAATTTGACAACAGTTGATGTGTAACTGACAAAAGTATCGAGAATATATCTAATATCAGATGCAGGAACGTACATAGTGTCGAATTTAGGCTACTAGCATTTCGTCTTTTGAAGAAACAGACAATGTTCGGTCTGAAAAAAATATCTTATATCAAAGTGATGGTTGCAAATTTTCTGTTTAGACAAAAGTGAGAAAAGGCCATGTTTATCTATTAATCTTCTTTATAAATAATTGACAGGCTTCAGCGTAAACACTGCCATCCATAAAACATTCCATCTTTAAATCTTTTGCCGAATAGCTGGTTGGTTGGTTTCTTTGTTTAATGGCATATCTATATTTAACAATCCCTCCGCTCGAGCAGGATATGATAAAAGGTCAATTTTTAAACGGAGTTTAACAGGTTTGAATTCAGAGTTTTCCTTCCCCTAGACTAGTTGCCTCACCAAGGCTGAAGAACTGAGTCTGTCCTACTATTTACCCATAGCTGGAGGGAGAATAATTGGATTCATACCTTTCCCAAGGGTATTAGTGCTATGAGAAATGCAATCAGTCTCGTCCAGGATTTGAATTCGTGTCGCCGTGTCTATTTCCTATGACGATATCCATTACACCACCAGCGCCTCCCTTGTATTGTTTAATGGCATATCAAACTTCTTTGAATATTAAATGCTGAAGCTATTCTTATAGAAGAACGCCAGTGTTACTATTTAACCTATAGCTGGTTGAGATAAGGTGGTTTGTATTTTATGGAACCTTTGGAGATGCGGAGTACTCTATTGCCATCACTCTCAGGTCCACTCTGGTCCGGAGTGGTAACACCTAAAAGGGTCCTATCTATGGGTCAAATAGAACTAAACTGTGTGCTTATGCTAAACAGAAATGTTTGAAATAGAATTGTTTTAATCTTTAAGCTGCGTATATGTGCTAAACTGAAGTGTCTAAAATAGAACTGTTTGGACATTTAACCTGCGTACTATGCTAAACCGAACTATTTTTACATTTAACTGTGTGTAAATAGATCACTGATGTTTAATCGAATTGTTTGTGAAACATAGCAATATTTGAAACCATTTAACTTTGTTGATTAAACTAAATTGTTTGAAATAGAACTGTCATTGACATTCAAACTGTGTACTTATGTTAAAATGAATTGTTTAAAATAGAATTGATATTGCATTTTTAATATAATGGCCGAGGGATTTCGTTTTATGCCTTTGGGTTTAATTAGGCGGAGAACCTTTCGGCTCAGCACATGGGTTAGTTAGATGCAAACTTGAGTGCAGGTGTTAACGCGTGCGCGGGGAGCATGTGTCGTTCATGGATGTCAAAATAAAAATCCGATAGAAAGGTTGACCAGTGGATATGAATGACGTCATACACCGGAAGCGCCTGCAGAGGATTTTGGGTTTTTTGAAAAAGTCAGTTAGTTGTGTTGAGTCCTGCCTCAGGAGAAGACGGTTGACTTTCGCTTGCTCGCGGAGGCTTTGGGCAGGTGTCGCACGTGTTGGGTGGGGGCAGATGAAAAAGTCAGAATAGAAGGAATGTGTATCTCTCTCCTTATGTCAAAGAACCTTTAAACTCAAGGGTTATAAAAACTTTCGTACCTGAACTGAGAAGTCGTAAGTGTTTTTCGTGTTTCGAGATTCCTATGTTCTATGTATATATATATGAACATCTTATGTACATTTAACATATCTGTATCTGGCAATGGTACACATTTACCAGTGTGTAAACAAAAAACCGTACTTATGCTAACCGAATTGTTTAGAATAGAACTGTTAATATGAATAAAAATGGTTAACATACTATAAAATCAAGCCAATCTAAACCAAATCTTCTTATAATTTTAACTGAACCCAATTTAGCTTATTAAATCATCCAGTTATTAATAATAATTAATTGGCGGGGAAAAACCCTCAATAAAATCTACTGTCTAGGAGATGCCCGTGGTGTAATGTTTATCGTGTTAGGTAATAGACACGGCGACACGAGTTCAAATCCTGGACGAGACTGATTGCATTTCACATAGCACTAATACCCTTGGGAAAGGTATGAATCCAATTATTCTCACTCCAGCTATGGGTAAATAGTAGGGCAGACTATGTTTTTCAGCCTTGGTGGGGCAACTAGTCTAGGAGAAGGAGAACTTAATTCAAACCTGTTAAACCCCGCTTAAAAATTGACCTTTTGTCATATCCTGCCCGAGCGGAGGGGTTGGGTAAATAGGATAAAATCTACTGTCTGTGTATTTCTCGTTACTGAAAGCGTATTCGAAGCTATACAAAGTCATTTTAAATCACTGCAATTAAGTAAGTTATATACAAATTTACTTGAATCCTTTGAGAGACATTATTGTAATTCCATAAGTTTAAACATTCAGCAAAAACCTAGAGAAATAATTGCAAACAAAAGAGAAAATGCTAATAACAATATCGGTTTGGCTTCTTTGCTTAATGGCATAACAGACGTTTCGTGTTATTAAATGCCAAAGCCATCCTTGCCGAACAGTAGTAGGACTTTTTAACCGATAGTTCGGGAAGATAAGGGGGCTTATACCTTTCTCATAGGTATCATTTCGAAAGTAAACGGAATAGCCCGACTGGAGTTCGAACGTGCTTACTTCGAGGCTGAAATCCAACACATTAGGCGTTTACGCCAGGAAGATTCTCCCATAACGAGAATGGCGATGAGGTAACCGTTGTTTACATGCTTGTTACATCTTTTTTCTTATATATTTTTCTTTAACAACGGTCTTGGCTGAACGGTTATCGACGTAGGAGGTAGATTCGGCAACCCGAGTTCAAACCCGGAATGAGTCTATTTGAATTTCACAGTGTGCTAATACTCTTGGGAACGATAAGAATCCAACTATTAAAGTATGGTAAATAGTAGAGCAGACTCAAGCTCTTTAAGCTTAGTATAACAACCGGTCAAGAAGGAAAACTCTGAATTCGAACCTGTAAAACTCAGCTTAAAACTTACCTCTTGTCATATTCTTCTCATGTGGAGAGGTTGGGGAATGCATATATACATTAATATTTGGAGACATTCGTAGTGTAGTGATTGCCGTCGTAGGAAATGGACACAGCGTTACGACTTCAAGTCCTAGATAAGACTGTTTGCATTTCACATAGCAGTAATACTCTTGGGAAAGGTATAGTTCCAATTATTCCACCTTCAACAAAGGGCAAATAATAGAGTAGACTTGGCATTTGAACCTTGGTATGTCAACCGATCTAGAAGTAAAACTGGGGTGTCCTCGTGGTGTAATAGTTAAAGCGATGGACTGCAGAATCGTAGTATGTGAGTTCGTACTCCAGTCGCGCTATTACGTTCATTTTCGGACAAATACCCTTCGGAAAGGTATGAACCCCCTTATCCTCCCAGCTATGGGTTAAATAGCACCTCTACTGTTCTTCTAGGAGAATAGCTTTGGCATTGAATAACCTACAAAGGTTGATATGCTATTAAACAAAGGAACCAGACCAAACCTAGAAGTAAAACTGAATTCAAACCAGTTAGACCCTGCATAAAATGACCATGTCGCATCCTGCTCGAGCGGAGGAGTATATATATATATATATATATATATGAACATGATGACTGTCGTAACTGGTCTCGGAGAAGGATAAGTCTGAATTCAAACCTGTCGTAAATCTGGACAGGAATACGGTCTGCTTGGTTATTTCTGTACAAGATATGCTACATAAGCATGATGTTTATCCGTGCCTCCCACCAGGCAGGATTTGGCACAAGGTCTTTTTAAAGTAGGGATTTAGAGGAGGGGATGTCGAGTACGAGTTTTAGCTCGTGCCCTATTGGCCAGTGCTGGTCATTGGATCACCAGGTGCAATGTGAACTATGTAAGTTGTTGCTAAGTCTCCCAGTATGTATGTTAGGTGATGTTGTTGGTCATAGATTCTCCAGCCACGAAGGTCTTATGCAATGTGAACCTATGCTAGCTTTTGATATGTCTTCCGATACGTATCCTAGGAGACCTAGGTGGTCATAGATTCTCCAGCCCCAGTAGTCCAGTGTAATGTGAATCTATGCTAGCTTTTGCTACGTCTCCTGGCACGAAGCGAGGTGACCTTGCTGGATATAGATTCTCCAGCCCGGAGGTCCAGTGTAATGTGAATCTATGCTAGCTTTTTCTAAGTCTCTTGGCACGAAGCCAGGTGACCTTGCTTGTCATAGATTTTCCACCCCTCGAGGTCCACGGCAATGTGAATCTATGCTAGCTTTTGTTAAGTCTCCTGGCACGAAGCCAGATGACCTTGCTGGTTATAGATTTTCCACCCCTCGAGGTCCAGTGTAATGTGACTCTATGCTAGCTTTTGCTAAGTCTCCTGGCTCGAAGCCAGGTGACCTTGCTGGTTATAGATTCTCCAGCCCCAGTGGTCCAGTGTAATGTGAATCTATGCTAGCTTTTTCTAAGTCTCTTGGCACGAAGCCAGGTGACCTTGCTTGTCACCAGGTTATGAGATCAGTGAGTGAGACTTTTCTTTAGGCGTGGATATAAGAAATTAGAATATAATAAATGTTTTAAAAACGGAAGCTTGTAATTCTGATGTGAAAAAGGTTGTCTAGGTTGTACGAAATAATATTTCAAGTTTATCTCTTGTCATTAACAACGCTGAAAGAATTAATTTTTTCAGCAACTATCCACTTGTATGCGTGATGGACCTACACTAAACTTTTCCTAGACAGTAGAATAAATTATATTCCAGCTTTATGAATTCATCCAACCGCTTCGCATAGGCAGGTCAAATTTTAAGAGGAGTATAACAGACTTGAATGCAGAGTTTTCCTTCTCCTATTCCTGTTGCCATACGAAGATTAAAGAGCCATGTGAGCTCTGATATTTACCCATGTAGGGAGAATAGTTCGATGCATATCTTTCCCTAGTGTGTTAGCATTTTGGGAAATGAAAACAGTTTCGTTCCGGATTTGAACTCGGCTCGGTGCATCTATTTTTTACTACTTTTACCATTATACCATGAGCGCCTCCTTTTTGGATAGTCGGAGATATCGCATTTTCTGTTAAAGTAGCTCTAACTATCCGTGGCTGAAAAATGCAGTAAAAATATATGCGCCTAAAAGTTTGTTAAGTGAAAAAAAAAAAAACCTGCTATGAATGTGATCCTTCCTCGCCAGAAACGAAACATAGTCTAATGCTTTCTTCTTTAGAGGAAAAATAAGCCGTATCATCATCATCATCATCCTGTCGTGCCGCTAGCACGGATATCCCTAACCCCCTCTCACCACTTCTCCCTATCGTTCATCGCTTCTGGCAGGTCTTCAGGGCTACATCCTGTATCATCACATAGCTGCTGTATGTATGTTCGAGCTGGTCGTCCTGCTTTTGCTCGGCCATATATGGAGGTCCATAGGAGTACATCACTTATGAGCTCGTCTCTGCTTCTCCAGCAGTGTCCTGCATGACTGGTTCGTCTAACTTGGATAGTTTGCGTGATGGGAGGCAGGTGGCCGTATAGTTGGTGCCGCCAGGACTTGTTCAATATTGCCTGCAGCATTCTTGTGTAATTGCCGTCTAGCTTCTCCAGCCGTTTTGTAAGGAAACCATTACCCGAATGAAGTCTTTGGTGGTGGTTACAAGGAACTCTTTTCAAGTAGCGGCAAACTTCATCATATGCTTATATTTGGGGTCATTCAATGAATAAAGGGAATTTTGTCAAAGAGGTTGGCAATAAGAATCACTGTTAATTGCTGCACCTTTTTTCAAGAAAATTGTAATGATGGGTCATTTCATGTCTCGGAATATAACCAGCATGGCTTTCTTTACTGAACGCTGGGCCCTGAACTTTTTCTTTACCGGACTGTCTTTTCGACTCAAGCTCGTTGAGGAAAACTTATGTTTAGACTATTTGTAACGATTTTTTTACTAATTTTACTGCCATTTTTAATAGCATAAAAACAAACATTTTTTGCGAGATTAAAATAATTTTTGCTAAAAACTAATTACAAAGAAGGAAAATTTTACATACATGGAAAAGAATTCTGAAAAAAAAAATTTTTGATTTTTTTCAGAAAAGTCGACTTATTTATTGAATGTCCTTCTTATTGTCGGTCTTGTTATTAGAGTTTTTGTAACGTCTGCTATTTTCTATTTGTCGCCATTCCTTAGTATAATAGTCACCGTGACGTAATTGCTAAAGTGCTCGAATGGAGCCTTGAGGTAAACGAATTCGAACACTAGTCATACTTTTACTATCACTTTCGGACAAATACCCTTAGGAAAGACATAAACCTCCTTATCGTCCCAGCTATAGGTTAAATAGTATCACCGTTCCTCTACAAGGATGGCTTTGATACTAAATAACCCTGAAAGGTTGATATACCTTAAACAAAGAAACCAAATCAATCTATTAGAATAGATTCGAAAGAGTATATGTTCTTTCATGTGCATTGTTTTAACTGGGGATTTTCCTATATGAAAGCAGATATCGATAATATGCAGAAAAATAACAAATACATGTGGCGACGGAGATGAAGCATCTAGTCACAAGTCCAGCAAACTCGCACAAAAAGTATACAAGACTAGACATGACTGGGTAGGATCCGCTGAGAATTATGCAAGAGGTTAAAATTTGACTATTTTGACAAACAACAAAGGCACACACTAGATTTTGTGATGCAAACGAATAATCTAAATTCCAACAAGAAAGCCAGGTTTTAGCAAATAAACAGTGTAAAAATAAAAGAAAGCAAAAATGTTGAGAAATACTTGGAATGTGTCCGAGAGATGAAAAAGTTCTGGAACAGGAAGGCGACAGTGATATCAATTGTTTGGTTGGGTTTTATGCCATATCAACCATTCACACACACACACACACACACACACACATATATATATATATATATGATCTGTGAACGTATAGTTTGTAGATGACCTTTTTAAATGAACCAGAGCTCATTTGTTTGCACACAGTTAAATGGTTTTAAGTATTGCTATATAACACTAACAATTTATTTTAACATCAGTCATTTATTTGCAAACAGTTAAAACGATATAAAGATGATTTGTGAGGGAATAGTTTTGTAACATATTAGCCCTCGACCGAACTGTCAATTAAGAGATGCAACTGTGTAAATAACAGGGGCATCCGGTCGAAGATATCGGGTTATCACCTTGACCTGTGGACATAGTTGACTTCGGTGCAGATGGGTACGCCCACAGAAAGCAGGTAGATGTCAAACAATTATATAACCAGGTGCCACAGACGGCTTGAATCAGTTGGAGTTCAAGTTCCAGTCGCAGTCGGGGACAAGATGCCGTAGAGAAAGACAGCGCCAGACAGAAGGCTCGGGCCCTCAGGACCCCGGTTGAGCAGCCCAGCAGAATGAGGAAGAAGTGCAGCTATAGTCAGAGGAACTTGAGGTCAATATGTGGCAATCTGTTCCGTCTCCAACTCACACATGACCGACATCAACCATTTCGCTATCCTTTCGAGAATAATGTATGAGAGGTATATTTTTCTAAAGAAGTGTGTTCGTTCGTCATTATTGTTGATTTTGTTTCCGCATGTATATGTGTACGTATAGTTGTATCATGGTTATAAAACAGTTTGTAGATAATTTTATTTAAAAATGTTAAAGCTAATTTGTTTCCACACACTTAAGTATTGATATTGTTTGCACATAGTAAAATTATTGCAAGTATTGTTATCTAACACTAATAATTCTATTTGATATTAATCATTTGCTTGAACACAATGAATTGGTTTCAAGTATTGCTATTTAACACAAATAATTCTATTCAACTCTATTCATTCATTTGCATTTGATGCTTCCATGTATTGGTATGTAACAATAATTCAAATTCGGCGCATAGTTAAGCTTCAGACAATTCCATTCAACACTAATAATTCCATTCAACATTACTCATTGCCTCCAGTAAAATGGTTCAAAGCATTTCTATGTAACACTAACAATTCTCTTATCGTAGCTACGAAGTAAAAACATAGGGAGAAACTGAGCTCAAAAGGTATGCAAAACTGGCATAACAGGGTAGGAAAGGTGATCCATCGGAAATTGTGCAAGACACTATGATTTTTCTATACTGACAAATGGTAGGTAGATGTATAAACTAGAATCGACCCTAGAAAATGAAATGCATGAAATTCTCTGTGACTTTGACATACAAATAGATCACTTAATTCAGATCAGACCTTATATTAATTAACAAGAAGAGAAGGACATGTCATCTAGTCGATTTTGTCGTTCCTGTATACTGCAGAGTGAAGGTAGAGGAAAACGAAAACCAGAAGAAATACCTGGACCTTGCTAGAGAGTCGAAAACTTGTAGAACATGAATGTAATTGTGACCCGTTGGAAAAGTCACCAATTACCTGGAAAAGAGACTGCGACAAATGGAAATCGAATAAAAAAAACAAGACCTTCTAGACTATAGAACAATTAGAAATTAGCTTGAATAATTAGAAGAGTCGTGGGGATCTAAGGAGAGTTGCTGTCACCCAGTCACCGGTGAAAAACCACAAGTTAGAACTGGTGTAAAAAACTCGAATAATACTAATAACAATAATAATACTGGGATTTTGAGATACAAACGGATCACCTACTCTCGGCCAGACGACCAGACCAAGGAACTGCCGAATGATGGACTCTGCTGTCCCATCAGACCAAAGAGTGAAAATAAAAGAGAGCGAAAAGAGAGATAAGAGAGATAACTAAACCTTGCTTGACAACCAAAAAAACTCTAGTAGCGCTATAGCGTTCAGTTTTGGACAAATACCCTTGGGAAAGGTATGAACCCTCTTATCCTCACAGCTGAGGTTTAAATAGTACCACTGCTATTCTTTAGAAGAATGGCTTCGGTATTAAATAATCTAAAAAGGTTTATATGCCATTAAACAAAGAAACCAAACCTTACGTCACAGCAATTATCATGCAGGCGTTTACTTTCTCTCACCATCCTTGTCTATCGGCCATTGCTCAGGGTAAATCCTCAAGACGACATTCAGTGTCAACACACAACTGATGAATGTAGATGTCCTATGAAGGAAACCACAGAAGAATGTCGATTATGAGTTTGTCATTACTTATCCAGCAGGATCTTGGTCGTCTTGCACGATTTGTGAGATGAGAGGTAAGTGGCCGTACAGCTACTTTTGTTATATTTTGACCTTCGACCCGGCCCAAAAATACTATTCCAAGGTGATGCACCGGAAGGAAGTGACACATTCCAATGGCCAGTAATCGAAAGAGATCGCGTGGGCGGATTAAGGCTTATAATATGGCACTACAGTGATGCACCGGAAGAGAGTGACCTCTGAACTGCATGACAGTTATTTCCGCTGGATGACGATTAAACATTTGATTTCAAAGATCCAGTGGGCGATCGTGTGGGCGTTGAATGATTATATAATTGAGTTGAGTTGGGTGCCAAAGCGGTTGCCAGCAGACTTCCAGAGAGTTAGAGACGAGATGTGGTAAGGAAAGCCACACTAGCCGATGGGGCTTGAAGCCCTGATGAGCTGGTGTCCAGAGAAGATGCTGATAAGATGCAGTAAAGAAAGCCAGCATCCAGCAGTGGACCCCAAGACCTCTGGTTGAGCATCTAAGAGAACAAGAAAGACACAACGTGACGGTCATAACAGTGGGGTCAAAATATGAAGTTTATGTTCGGTCTCCAGCACCCTCTCACATGCAAACCTTGAACAACCCTTTCGAACCCTTGCAATAAAGTGAGAGGTAAATATGTTGTTAAAGAAGTCTTCCCGCGTCGTTTATTCATGCGTCTGTCTTTGATATTGTGTCGTTGTGATGCTGAATGATGGTGTAGATGACTATAGAACACTGCTTTGTAGAATCTTACTTCCAGGATTGGTGCAAAACAGTACGCAGCATCGTTGTGTAGTTACCACACATTATTTTTTGATCCAAGTCTTTCTTTTAAGTCTAGCTGATGGAAACATACTGTAGTTCTGAGACCTCTTATAATTAATTATCAAAGTTTTCCGGGTTTAAAAGTCCATTAGAATGCCATCTCATGGAACGCTTAGCCCAGTTGGCTGGGGCTGTAGAATACATCGACTGCATTAATTCAGTTTGTTTGTGTTTTATGGCATATCAAACTTTGTACGTTATTTAATGCCAAATCCATTTTATACAAATGAACAGTTCTATTTCAACCAATTCAGTTTAGTATAAGTATACATTTTGTTTTCACACCGTTGAATGTTAAAACAGTTTTATTTCAAACACATCAGTTTAGCATATAAAACAATTCAATGTCAAACAATTCAGTTTAGCATAAGTATTTAGTTTAAATGACAAAACAATTCAATTTTACACAATTCAGTTTAGCATAAATATACGGTTAAGTTCTATTTGACCTATAGATGGGGCCCTATCAGGTGCTACCACTACGGGCCAGAGTGGACCTGGGAGGATGGCAATGAAGGGGTATTCCGAATTCCCCAGTGTTCCAGCGTTATTGGAACCTCACCATCGGATTATTTAGGGTCATATATCAGGACACTAGTTGGGAAGGTCTTACTCTTCTGTAGAGAAGCTCCACTCGACAGGGTAAGTATCTATTCAGAAGTAAGACACCTCAATGAGTGTCCTGCATATGACACTGAATTGCATCTGAAGGTGAGGCTCCAGAACTAGAGTTTTGGGAAATGTAGATTACGACTCCTTAGTGACCTGACTCACAGGGGTAGTAACTGCTAAGCTCCCATCTTTGGCTCAAATCTAACTCGTGTCCTGGAGGTGACACTAAACTGTATCTGATGTTAAGGTTTCAGTCCTTGAGCTTTAAAGAATGTATCCACTCATTGCCATTACTCTTAAGTGCATTCAGAACCGGTGTGCTAGTACTTCTAAGGGACCCGTCTAAGGGTCAAAAAGAACTTTTAACCATTTTTTTGTGAGCAAACAAATGGATGATGTTAAATAGAAAGACTTGAATACTTTACGCGTTACATAAAGTTGTTGGTGACCTTAGTCGAGGGTGACCCGAAGGCTTCCTTTTCAATAGCTACTACATCAAGGTGTCGGCGAGGGCGCTATTTCTTTTCCCTGGATTGCTCCACTTTACACTTGATCCGTACCTTATAATACTGAGTGTTAAGCAGGGAGGCATCAAGTACCATTTTTTGAGTCTTTGGTATGACTCAACCTGGGATTGAACTCAGGTCTCCTGTGCTATTGGTGAACTCTCTATCATGCCAATGTCCGGTACAGTCATGCGTTACATAGTAATACTTAAAACTATTTAACTCTGTACAAACGAATCATAAATGTTGAGTAGTATTATAAGAGTTAAATACGAATACTTGAAACAATTTAGCTCACTACAAATAAAGCTAATAGGTCTGACTTCTGTAGGCAGCATCTCATAAAACAGCAACTGTACGGACACCTACCACCGATCTTGAAAACCATCCAAACAAGACGAGCAAGACATGCAGGACACTGCCGGAGAAGTAAGGGTGGTCTCATAAGCGAAGTACTCCTCTGTGCCCCTTCACACAGACGACCAGCCAAAAACTACCTACAACAGCTCTGCACATATATATAGATGTAGCATAGAGGAACTGCCGGGAGAGATGGATGATAGGGACGAGTGACGAGAGAGAGTTAGAGAAATCCGTGTCAGCGACACGCTATGATGATGGCGATGACAAATAAAGCTTTAATATATATATATATCATATTTACCAACCCCTCTGTTTAAGCGTTAAGAGTATAACAGGTTTGAATTTAGAGTATTCTTTCTCCTAGACTAGTTGCCTCACCAAGGCTGAAGAACCTAGTTAGCCCTACTATTTACCCATAGCTGGAGGGAGAATAATTGGATTCATACCTTTTCCAAGGGTATTAGTGCTATGTGAAATGCAATCAGTCTCGTCCAGGATTTGAACTCGTGTCGCTGTGTCCATTTCCTACGACGATAATTATTACATCACGGGCACCTCCAATATATATATAATATTTAAAACTATTAAATAGTGTGCGAACAAAAGATTAATATTAAATAGAACTCTTTATGTTAAATAGGGATACTTGAAAGCATTAAACTGTGCAAACAAATGAGTCCTGGCTTGTTTAAAATCTCACCTTCATTTACAAATCCTATATATATTATATGTATGTATGAATATGATTAAGCGTTAAATAACCAACAGCGGTTGTGTTGTATAATCACGATAATCTCAAATCATCCCTGCCGGTAGAGATCCGAAAAACTCAACTCTTCGAGTCAATGGCCGAATCCCCGACTGTTTGCTTCCATGGTCCAATTTTAACTTCCAACTGACTCTTTTTCAAAAACCTTAAATTCTCAGGACCATTTCTTCCGGGCATGACGTCATCCACACACCAGCCCATTTCCTCTATGGGGGTTTATTATGACAATGATGATTGTCATATCCTTTTCGCACGAGCGTTAAACTGCACCCCATGACTATGCACCTGAACTCTTAACCTGAATAGTTCAAAGCCTAACCAAACTGAATGATAAAATATAATCAACGAAAAATGATTGATATAAAAAAGTCATTCCTTAATTATATAACAGTTGGTATATCATAAAACATGACTACCAATCAACCGCATGGAACGATGCTAAATAAAAAAAAAACGTTATCCCATTATACTATAAGGTACTATTTACCAACCCCTCCGCTCGGGCAGGATATGACACAAGGTCAATTTTTAAGCGGAGTTTAACAGGTTTGAATTCAGAGTTTTCCTTCTCCTAGACTAGTTGCCTCAACAAGGCTGAAGAACCTAGTCCGTCCTACTATTTACCCATAGCTGGAGGGAGAATAAGGGGGTTCATACCTTTCCCGAGGGTATTTGCCCGAAAGTGAACATAATAGCGCGACTGGAGTACGAACTCGCGTACTACGATTCCGCAGTTCATCGCTTTAACCATTACACCACGAGGACACTATAAGGTAAGTTTTATATTTCCAGTAGTAACTAAAATGAAAGACGGTACGGAGTCTGGTTAATTTTTTTTATTTAATGGCACACTAATCTTTATGGGTTATTTAATGCTAAATATATCCTTCAAGAAGAACAACAGTGATTTCATACCTTTCGTAAGTGTATTAGGCAGAAAGTGAACGTATTAACAAGATAGGAGTGTGAACCCGCCTACTTCGAGGTCGCAGCCTAACACGTTTGCCATTACACCACGCTCATCATATAGTCATTAAACTCTTCGTCAGTTGCTTATAGCAGGGGATTAATTCCGAACAGTTTACTGGATCCCATTTTGGTAAATCACTAATGATCTCACGCAGGGCTGGATTTAGTCCTGTCGAGGTTCAAAGCACTTAGAAGATTATGGTGCCCTTTCTACATACAAATATTTTTTTGGAAGAACGAACATGCGAGCTTCTTTTAACCAGGTTGGCTGGGGGCAGGGTCAGTTATCAGATACTAATTTTGAGTTAATCCAAAAATTAAGCACAACATTATCTTCTATTATTATCATGACTCAATTATGGAAATAATGGTTATATATATATATATATATATATGTTGTCGGCACGCTTTTATGGACTTTGGTTCACTTTCACTATACATTCCTATCTTTTCTTGATGTCATAAGCACGCACTTACGAGTATATAGTGTTAGGAGGTGCCCGTGGTGTAATGGTTATCGTCGCAGGATGAGGGCACGACGACACGAGTTCAAATCTGACTGATAGCATTTCACATAGCACTAATACCCTTGGGAAAGGTATGAATCCAAATGTTCTCCCTCCAGCTATGGGTAAATAGTAGGGCAGATTAGGTTCTTCAGCCTTGGTGAGGCAACTAGTCTAGGAGAAGGAAAACTCTGAATTCAAACCTGTTAAACACCGCTTAAAAAAATTGACCTTGTGTCATATCCTGCCCGAGCGGAGGGGTTGGTAAATATGATATAGTGTTAGGTTACTCCAGTTTCCATTTGGCATGAAATTGAGACAGTTTTGAAAAGCCGTGAGAAATAGAACCGAATATTGAAGAAAAGTGGATTTAACGTTGTATATATTTACCAACCCCTCAACACAAACTGGACGCGACACAAATTCAATTTTTTTTAGCAGGGAAACCAGTTTTTCTTCTCTTAGACTAGTTATCACACGGTGGTTGAAAAGCTCAGTCTCCCCTATAACCTATAGATGGATGGAGAATAGTTGGATGCATAGCTTTCCCAAGCATATTAGAACTATGTAGAATGCAATAGAGTCGTCCAGAGATTGAACTTGGGTCGCTGTATCCATTTCCTACGACTATAACCATTAAACAACGAGCACCTCTACTTAACTAGATTTAACTTTGTATCTGACCGACGAGTTAGAGCAATAACGTCTGACATTAGTTACCAAGCCATCTCAGAGTGAACCAATATTCTGAGACTTCTCGTAGTCATATGACAAATACATACTTAAACTCGGGTTCCTTCCACATAATACGATCCTCTCTCTCTCTCTCTCTCTCTCTCTCTCACCCTCTCTCTGGGGGTGTCCCCGTAGAGTAATGGTTAAACCGCTGGACTCCGGAATCTTTGTACGCGAGTTCGAACTCCAGTCCCGCTATTTCGTTCACTTTCGGACAAATACCCTAGGGAGAGGTATGAACCACCTCATCCTGCGATCCATGGATTAAATAGTACAACTGCTGTCCTTCTAAAACATTAAACATTGGCATTAAACATTGGCATTAAACAACCCGATAATGTCGATATGCCATTAAATGACAAATAAACTCTCTCTATGTATACATTAAATTTTTTTCTTCTTTTTTGGTTGTTGATACAAAGAGAGAAATAGGTAAATATTTCAAATAGAGGTCCACCGAGAGATTTGAATTTTTTAAGAATTACTTATTTGGTTTTTACATTCGAGTATGTTTCCAGCTTGTTGCTTTCGTCAGAGAACATATTTGGCGCAAGGCCATATGAATGGAGCACCTAATTAAACTCGAACTCTTTCGTGTTGGTTTGTTAGTCAAATCGAGTGAATTCAAGTCTCATAGGTTATTTCATTCATGTGGCCTTTTGCCTCATATGTTCTCTAAAGAAAACAACCAGCTGAAAACATACAGGTGTGTAAGAACGAAATAAACAATTCTTTGAAAAATACGAACCTCTTAGTGTACCTATTCATCTTGAAATATATATATATATATATATATATTGTATATTTATTGTTCATACAATATTGGTTAAGGGGCCTCAGAATTTTCCTTTTTCATGATCTTATGTTTTTTCTTACTAACTTGTTATTTTCTTTGTAATCGATAAAGAAGTTAACCTCGGTCCTACTCTCAAGAGCTTTCGATCATATCAAATTATCGTTTTCAGGAGGATTATTTTTTGTACGTATTATGTTTTTGTTCAGTTTGGGCGCGATATTTACTTCGTCGGAAGGGTTTTTTTTATTGGCGGGAAGTACTTTGGTTAGCATATTCGTTGCTGAGGAGGTTTGATATGCTAATACTTGATCAAAAACATTTCGTGGCCTTTAACTAATCTTATATATATATATATATATATATATAATCTGAGGAAAAATTTCAGTGGGTAGGAGTTTCCAATTTGAGTGCTCAATGACAACGGCTATCGACGTTTAATTAATTTGGAATGAAGAATACATCAAAACTCAACGGGCAGACCTCAAAAAAATTTATATAAAAAGAAAAAGAAAAAATTCAATTCTTTGGTATCATTATGAATTTTTTTCGGATCTATGTTAAATGAAGAAATTATTTGTTTGTGCTTATATTGCATTTCGGAGAGAATAGAATTTGAAATAAACACAGGTATATATATATATATATATATATATATATATATATATATATATATATATAATCTACTTCCTTCGTATTTTTTACTAATTAGGAAATCATACACAGAGTTTAATATAATTCTAAAAGAACAATGACATATTTTACTTATATTTTTGTATGGACCTCCGTTACTGGTCAGATATGATACCAGAACATTTTATAGTGGAGGCCACGAACGTGAGTGTTACAAAAATGCTTAGTCTCCTCAGTATTCCTCTTTTGTGACGCTAAAATCAGCTCTTCCAAACAGGTATTTCCTGGAAAGAAGACTCCGTTTCTTACTTTATTTCGACGTAGTAAAAAGCGATGCCTAGCGGTTAGAATGTTCGGCAATGGCCTGGGAGACCTGGGTTCTATCCCAGGTCAGGTCATGCCAAAGACTTTTAAAATGGTACTTGATACCTCATTTCTTAACACTCAGCATTATAAGGCACGTATCAAGGGTAAAGTGGAGCAATCTAGGAAAAGGAGTTGTACCCTCCCTTACACCGAGGTGTAGTAGCTATTGAAAAGGAAGCCTTCGGGTGGCCCCCGACTAAAGGGAGACAACTTTACTTTATTATTTAGATTGTTAGCCGGACATTGATATAATGTTTAAAGTGTTCGCTAATGGTCCGGGAGACCTGGGTTCAATCCCAGGTCAAGCCTTACCAAAGACTCTAAAAATGGTACTTGACACCTCCTTGTTTAACACTCAGCATTATAAGGTAAGGATCAAGGATAAAGTCGAGCAATCCAGGGAAAGCAGTAGAACCCTCCCTAACACCTTGGTGTAGTAGCTATAGAAAAGGAAGCCTTCGGGTCACCCTCGACTAAAGGGAGACAACTTTACTTTTACTTTATTTAGATTGTATTAGCATAAAAAGAGATAGTTCCTCTTGACTCATCTGTAAACATAGAACCGCATGACTCTAGTGAAGGTGATGCGATTTCGGTAGTTTTCCTATGGGGAACAGCACCGAATATTAAAGATGAGTGTGGATTAATATTTTTATTTAACTGAATAGTTGAAGATATGGGCGGAGTCCCCGTTGTTAGTGGCAAACTGGATAGCGTCATTTTAGTAAGTGAGTTCAAACTCCAGTCGCACTATTACGTTCACTTGCTGACTATTACCTGTGGGAAAGGCATGAAATATCTCATCCTTAGAGCTTTGGGTTAAATGGTATCACTGCTGTTCTTCTAAAAGAATGTCTTTGGCATTAGATAACCAACGAAGGTTGATATGCCATTAAAAAAAAACAAAAAAACAAACCAAACTTCAGTCTTCAATCATTAATCTCCTTGAGAGGACAATGAATGAAATTTAAAAGAGGTTACTCTCATCAATAGACATCAATACTTAAAGATCTTATTCATATTTACCAACCCCTCCGCTCGGGCGGGATATGACACAAGGTCAATTTTTAAGCGGAGTTTAACAGGTTTGAATTCAGAGTTTTCCTTCTCCTCGACTAGTTGCCTCATCAAGGCTGAAGAATCCAGTCTACCGTACTATTTACCCATTGTTGGAGGGAGAACAATTCATACCTTTTCCAAGGGTATTAGTGCAATGGGAAATGCAAGCAGTCTTGTCCAGGATCTGAACTCGTGTCACCGTGTTCATTTCCTACGACGATAACAATTACATCACGGGCACCTCTACTTAAAGATCTTATTGCCGTATTGATTTTCTGCCCTTTCTCTTCTTCGGCCTTCTTGTTTTCTTTTGTTTTCTATTCCTATCCCTTGTTTTGCCATATGAATTTCTTTATTCTTACTCTAGATTTGGGTTAAGTCGTACCGCTACTGTTTTCTACAAGGATGGCTTTGGTATTAAATAAACCATGAAGGTTGATATGCCATTATAGAGAGAAATCAAAGCAAACCAACCCATTTTGAAGAGGTAGCTAAAGTTTTACGTTAACCACGAAGCCAACTAATAGAGTACCAATACTGCATGACAAGTTTCTTTAGTCCTCTAACCAACAAAGTCTGACAAAACTCGCGTTATTCTTTTACAAATGAAGTCTGATGACTTCGACTGTGTTCATTTTATTACTCTGTCTCTGTCTCTGTCTCTCTCTTTCTCTCTGTCTCTGTCTCAGTGCTCTGATCTCTGTGGTCTAACCGAATGTCGATAGTTCTGATTTGCTTCTCTCGTGTCTCGCCAAGATTGTCACTTATCTACACGCTAACTCATGAATATACATAAGCGACGGTCATATTATAGACTCAAATTGCTGCTTGCACAATCGAGACGCTAAGCAGCACACCTTTTTTTGGCACCAGATAAGCACAAATCATCATAAAAGCCTGAAGAGAAAATCTGTCCAAAAACGGTGTCTACTGAAAGAAAATGGTACGTTTGATTAGCAGCATTTAAAATCTTTACAAACTGCGATTTCTCCCCAAAAGTTTTTGACTATTTGATTTAATGGCATATCAACTCTTGATGATTATTCAATGACAAATAATGTTTATACATATATACAATTAGTAAGTTTGTAGGCAATTTCTAGAAATGAGTTAGAGCTAATTTGTTTGCTCTGAAATAGTTTAAAACATTGTAATATTAACAAATCAATTTAACATCAGTCGTTAGTTTGCACACAGTTAAATGATTAAACAGTTTTATTTGAGCCATAGATGGGGCCCTAACAGGTACTACCACTTTGGGTCGGAATGAACCTGGGAGTAATAGCAATAAAACTATTACTCCACATTCTCCCAAGTTACCGGACTAGGGCCTCACTATCAAATGGTTTAGGGTCATATTTCTTATCAAAAGGTCAAGCAATTGCTAATACATTACAAGCAATGTCGTCAATTTAGGTTTGGTTTGGCTTTATGGTATACCAACCATTGTAGGTTATTTAATACCAAATCCATTTTTATTCATATAAACAGTTCTATTTTAAACAATTCAATTTAGCATAAGTATGCAGGTTAAATGTAAAAATAGTTCTATTTCAAACAATTCATTTTAGCATAAGAACGTAGTTTAAATATCAAAACAGTTCTATTTCAAACAATTCAGTTTAGCATAAGTACGCAGGTTAAATGTAAAAATAGTTCTATTTCAAACAATTCAGTTTAGCATAAGTACGCAGGTTAAATATCAAAACAGTTCTATTTCAAACAATTCAGTTTAGCATAAGCACACCATTTAGTTCTATTTGACCCATTGATAGGACCCTTATCAGGTGCTATCAACCGGACCGAAGTGAACCTGGGAGCCATAGCAATGAACAGGTACAGTGCATTCCCCAAAGCTCTTGTATTACTGGAGCCTTACCATCAGATTGTTTAGTGTCATATCCAAGACACTCATTGTAGGGGGTGTTCTTACCCCTCTGCAGTATTACCCTGACTGGATCAAATCTTTTAAGTTAAGAGAGACAAACTGTGAGGAAATAAATTCTGAACAAATAGATCTACTTAAGCAGAGATGTTTAAATGATGCGTGTAATATTATAGATATATGATTTTCGTGATCTGAGGGCATTTATCGTGGTTAGTATGCGCACTTTAAGCAATGGAGGTGAGCCAAGAATAAGGGTTATTATACAAAGAAATGGAATCGGTTAGACGGGTTCAAATCCTGGATAAGGCTGCGTGCGTTTCCCTTTTCGCAAATGCTTTTGGTAAAGCATGAATCCATCTGTTCATCCATCAGGTATAATTAAGTAGTAGGTCACGCTAGGTCCTTTGGCCTTTGTAAGGCCTGCCAAGTTTGGTTTAGTATCATGTCCAAGACATTCATTCAGTAGGGGTCTTACTCCTCAGCAGAGATGCAGTCTTTGTATTTTACTGCTCCCAGTAAATTGGTCAAGTAAAGAGCTATGCTGCAAATTGACAACAGGCTATTGTCCAATCGGCTGGGGTTGTAGAATACACCGACTGTTTCTCTGCAGAGGAGTAAGACCACTCCCCAAAGGGTGTCCTGGATATAACTAAAAAATCTGATAGTGAGCTTCCAGTAATACTGGAGATTTGGGGAATGCCGATGACCCCTTCATTTCTATTGCTCCAAGATCCACCCTGTCTTGGAGTGGTAGCGCTTGATAGGGTCTTATCTATGGGTCAAATAGAACTAAACTCTGTACTGATGCTAAACGGAATTGCTTGAAATAAAACTGTTTTAATATGTAAACTGCGTACTTATGCTAAACTGAATTGTTTGAAATAGAACTGTTTTTGACATTGAAACTGTACTTATGCTGAACTGAATTGTTTAGAAATAGAACTGTTCATATGTATAAAAATGGATTGGCATTAAATAACCAACAAAGGTTGATATGTCATAAAACAAATTGACAACAGACCACTTTTTCTATAGCCCCTTTATATATCATTTATGATATCTTACTGTGTTTCCTAATATCTTAATATGTTTGTAAAAAAACGAACTCACACCCTCTCGAGCACGCTGAAACACACACACACACACATACACACACACACACACAACACTTCAAAAATTGAAAATCTGACAATCCCAAACAATGTAGAACCACAAAGTATAGTTGGTGGGGTTTAGAAAAAGCTGATTATATCCCCTGAAGAAGGGTAAGGATCTACTAAGAAAAAAGGGGTGCTTAGAGTAGGAAATTCAACGGTATCTGACGATGAGGGCCCAGTACTAGAGATATGTGGAGTATGAGGTACTCCTTCGTTGCCATTATTCCCTGATCTATTTTGACCCGGAGTGGTAGTACCTGTTAGACTCCCATCTATTGATCAAATACACCAGTGTAAAAATTATTTGCATTCCATAGAACCGTGTTCCAAAATACTTCTTAATTAGCAACTATACAAAAAAATGTTAATATGAGCGTACAACGAATGCGATTTCCTGACCTCTAGGAATACAATAACACTAGATGGGTTGACATGCCGTTAGAATTAATTAATAAATCAATCATTAGATCTCAAATATGAAAAATGAGGATTTTGAACCGAATTAAGTTTTGTACGTGGTGCCTTCGATAAGTTTCCAGATTTTTTTGTACAGGCATTTAATATTTTCGTCGACTCTTAAAAATTCAGTATCTTATTGCTATACACCTTATGAGATGACTGACCAATTTCATGATTTCAGGTTAAAACGAACAGCTACAGCAGGAATTGGAATACACCCTACTAAAGCCTGATGCAATCTGGACGTGAGGACACTTCAGAAGAACGATATGCAATAAAATTATGTTTTAAACTTGGAAAAAATGCCACAGAAACGTATGGAATTCTTCAGACTGCTTTTGGAACATCTTGCATGAATCGAGCATGAGTTTTTGAGTGGCATAAAAGATTCAAGGAAGGCAGGGAGTCTTTGAGGGATGATGAGAGGTGTGGGAGGAGTAAGGAAGTCAATACACCACAGTTGATTGACCAAAGGGTTAGGGTTAGGGTTACTATGTTGAGGTTTTAAGGGAGTTTAGCAAGAGATTCCTTCGGAAGAGGCCAGCTCTCTTCAAATCGGGTCAGTGGCATTTCCACCTGGACAATACATCAGTCCATATCTCCATCCTTGTCTCAGACTATTTGACCAAGATGGGCATCAAGTCAGTTCGTCACCCTCCCAATAGTCCAGACTTGCTCCCTGTGACTTTTGGTTATTCCCTAAGCTCACAGGCCGTCGTTATGAGACAATTGAGGAGATAAAAGAGGTTGTGACGAAAGTCATTGACACGCTCAGACAAGAAGACTTCGATGGGGCCTTCGATAAGTTGTTGAAACGGTACAAGTGCATTTCAGCGGGAGGAGATTACTTCGAAGGGGACTAGAGTTTCATGCGAGTACTATCAATAAAAGTGCCCATGCGAAAAAAGTCTGGAAACTTATTTAATGATCCTCGTAGATATATTCTCTTATGATAGTGAAAAACATTTTAACCTTGAAAAGAAGCAGTAAAATGAAATTATCAGGTATTCGAGAAAGTTGTACTAATCTGGCGTCAATCTGCATAAATTATTTGAATCAGAAGTCATAAGTCTCATGATAGTTTGACGCCATCCGATTCGCAATTTTCTTTCGAGTTCCTCTTGGGGATTCAACATGTATTTCAATTTCTGATCCTTTTATTCCTCGTAAATTTGTTCTTCATATTGATAATTCCCTCACCAGTTCTGCTGTTTTTTTTATATTTGTATCTGCATCAGAAGTGTTTTGTTTCAGTTAAATCCACGTGCTCAGATTTCTTCAATTCACTTGTTCGTTTTAGTGATTTGGATTGTTTTAGAAAGGGGGGGGGAAATGATTTTTCAATATTTTGGTATGTGCTAGATTGCGGCGCCTATATCCATATTTACCCAACCCCTCCGCTCGGGCAGGATATGACACAAGGTCAATTTTTAAGCGAAGTTTAACAGGTTTGAATTCAGAGTTTTCCTTCTCCTAGACTAGTTGCCTCACCAAGGCTGAAGAACCTAGGCTGCCGTACTATTTACCCATAGCTGGAGAGAGAAGAATTGGATTCATACCTTTCCCAAGGGTAATAGTGCTATGTGAAATACGATCAGTCTCGTCCAGGTATTGAACTCGTATCACCGTGTCCATTTTCTACGACGATAACCATTACACCACGGGCACCAATATCAAAGCGGTGCAAGCCGTGGTGAAAGGAACTCGCTGTGGTCGGTAGTATTGTGGTAGCTGGTGCGCTGAGAAGTTCTGCATTCCTTCACTCCGTGTGTGATTTGAAAGCTGCTCAGATGATCGTGCTACAAAAACATCTGTTGCGTGAAAGGTTAAGATGCAGTTGGTTACAATACCCTAAGAAGATGGTTCAAGGAGTTTCCCACTGGTTGCAAGAACGTCGACGATTAGGTAGTCCTAAAAGCGTAGATTCCGAGGCCGTGCTACAAGCCATAAAGAAGTAGCACCTGGAGAGTATCAGGCGAAGTCGACGTCTTACGGTCTTCTGTGGTTAGTCACTTTGCAAATATTGCAAAACTTCGAACTCACCCAAGAATAAAATTTACTGCCATAAGAAAGTGTAGAAACTCAAAATGAAAAACTCCTATAGAGAAACAGAATATTCATATTTTCATTTTGCATGAATGAAATGATAGCTAATGGAAGTTAATATTTTACTGTTATATATTATAATGCATTTTGTAAAAGATTATATATTATATAGTATTGCTTTTGAAATTATTAGAAAGGGTTTGTTTATCTGTCTGCTATAGAGGACCAAATGGTTTGAGGTAGTGCTGCCAAATCTATATTAATAATTATGAAGAGTTTGTTTGTCTGTCCTCTATAGAGGGCCAAACGGTTTGATGTAGGGCTATCAAATGTCTAAAAATGACTCGGAAGAGTTTGTCTTTATTTAGTATGCATTTGACCCCGGGGCAGAATTTACCGAAATAAAATTTTTTCGTCTCGGAGAAAGAGGAAGATCCTGGAGAAAATGTCTTTGAAAAAAACAAAACAAAAACAAAACAAAACAACAAAAACCCCACAATATTCATCATTCATTCATTTTCTTTACTCTGTCAACTGTATTGCTTTCGTCCTTTGTCAAATTTGGCAGTGATCGTGGAGCTGGGTCACGTGATATCATGTCTTTCCATATTTTTTTTCTTCTTCAATCTGTCTTCTGTGTGGAACTTTTCTTACTTTGTTTTTCTCACTACCTACCTGTCCCTATACCCTCAGAATTTCTTGTTCTGAGTATCATCGATTCTGTAGAATACTTCTTGCTTGATACACAAGTCCTTGACTTGATGGATGAAGTTTGGCAATTTTGGCAACTTTTCTTCTGCAGATACTTTGAGTGGGCAAGATTTTGATGTAGAACAAATTTGTTATCAATTCGACTTATTTTAATCATTGCCACCAAAGTTCAGAATACAGTGACTGTATCCTCTTCAAAGTGGTAATACTCCCCTTAAAAAGGGGTGGCCTGGCTAAAACACTAAACTGCGTCTGATTATGAGGCTCTAGTGTTCAAGATATGGGCATTGTGGAGATTCCCTTCATTGTCATTATTCCAAGGTCCACTCTGACCCGAAGTGGGTGTACTTGTTAGGGCCCTATCTATGAACCAAATAGATCCCTGTAAAATTATTCATATTTGATTGGACTCTTCAAAGAAGACTCCATAGCGTCATGGCAAACCTATGGGACTACTTTTAGGGCGTTTGTGACCTTTCCTCTCCAGTTGTTGGGTCGCATTCGGTAGGCCGTTGTACCTCTGGGCAGTTCTGCCGGGTGTGCCTCGGCACTGGAGAGTTCCTCCGGCCTCAGGGGGCCATCCACCCAGGCTTTTACCCCTTTTGAGGGGTTAGGTTTATTGCCTGGCGCCTGAGGCACCCCTAATAAGGGTATGCCGACGGGGCCGAAAGTATTATTGGCCTTACCGGACCCACTTTAAAAATGGCCTTGTGCCACATTCGTGAGTTGGTAGGACGTATGATAAATAACAGGACTACCATATCATGAGAAGCAAGTTTGAGCTCCAATTGCGCTATTACGTTCATTTTTGGACTAATACCTTGGGCTGTTGAATAAACCAACTGCGTATCTGCAGAGGGGTAAGACTTCCCTAAAGAGTGTCCTGATATGACACTGAACAATCTGATGGTTAGGCTTCAGTAATGCAGAAGATTTGGAAAATGCGATGTACCCCTTCATTGCCATCGCTCTAAGGTCCACTCTGGCCCGGAGTGGTAGCACCTGATAGGGACTTAGCTATGGATCAAATTAACCTGTTTGACATTTAAACTGTGTACTTATCCTAAACTAGATTGTTTGAAATAGAACGGTTTATTCATTTAACTGTGTTTAAACAAATGAGTGATGTTTAATTGAATTGTTTGTGGTAAATGGTAATACTTGAAAGCATTTAACTGTGTGCAAACAAATGATTAATTGTAAATAGAATAATTCGTATGAAATAGAAATAAGTGAAACTAGTGAACTTTGGGAAAAAATGAGCTCAGGCTCATTAAAATGTTATCACCAAAATGTGTTTAGAAATCATATATTTAACACATATATATATTAAATGTATGATTTCTAAATACATTTATTAAAACCATTTTGCATTAAAAGACCGACAATCGTTGATATGCCAAAAAAACAAACCAAACCAAACCAAACCAAATCATATATATTTGATATATATGTATATAGAGGATTTGGCATTAAATAACATAAAATGGTTGATATGCCATAAAACTCAACCAAACCAAATCATAAATATTTAATATATATATGTATAAAAATAATTTTGCATTGAATAACCTACATTGTTTGATATGCTATAAAAGCCAACCAAACCAAATTATTTATATTTAACATATATGGATAAAGTGAATTTGGTATTAAATAACCTACAATGGCTGATATGCCAGAAAACCAATACCAAACCTTTTAGAAAGATATCATCATGTCGTGCCGCCAACATGGATATCCCTGACCCTCTCTCGCCACTTCTCCCTATCGTTCATCGCCTCTGGCAGGTCTTCAGTGCTACATCCCGTATCCTCACAGAGCTGCTGTATGTAGGTTCGAGCTGGTCGTCCAGCTTTTGCTCAGCCATATGTGGGGGTCCATTGGAGTACATCACTTATGAGCTCGTCTCTGCTTCTCCACCGGTGTCCTGCATGTCTGGTTCGTCTAACTTGGATAGTTTTCGTGATGGAAAGCAGGTGGCCGTATAGTTGGTGCTTTGTGGAGTGTTTTCACCAGGATTTATTCAATATTGCTCGCAGCATTCTCGTGTAATTGCCGTCTAACTTAAGTGCATCCATACAGCAGTATCGATACGACCGCTGCCTAGAAGAAACTGCGTTTCATTTTATCGGTCAGGTCTGATTTCCATATGATCAATAGACTATCGATAGCTGTCCATACCTTCGTTAGCCGCGTGTCGATGTTCTTTTCGGTTGATGAGACGCTGTTTCCTAGGTACGTGAATTTGTCTACTAGTTTCAGAGAGCTTCCGTTTTGTGTGGAGATGTCACCTGTTTGATTATAGCACATATATTCCGTTTTGTGTGCATTGACATGGAGGCCAATGCCTGCGGCGGCTCGTTCCAAACTATGCAGTAGTGTTTCGGTTTGGTTGGGTGTATTTGCCAGTATTGCTATGTCATCGGTGTAGTCGGCGTCGGTAATTGTTTTTGCGGGGTACCTTCTGCTTCTTTAAACCTCTTTATTGTCCCAGTTATGAGTTAAATAGTACCATTATTATTCTTCTACAAGGAAGACTTTGGCATTAAATAAGCCATGAGGTTTGATATGCCATTAAACAAACGAACTAACCAAACTAAACAAAAATCTTCTTAAGGAATAATTCCATAGAAATATAAACATGAACACGATTCCCTCACCTTTTGGCATAAAATATCCCTTAAAGGTTTGAGATCTTGAAATCTATCAACCAATCCACTTATTTGGCCTACTGGAATATCATTACTTGGGCAATCCATAAATATAAAGAGGGGTCATTTTCAGTGGGTCTGAAATTTGAACAGTCAAAAATTGAAGGGGGATAACTGGGTTGTCCAAGTAGATAATCAAGTGAAACAAATGCTGACAATGACTTTTAAATTGGTCATTTACATCACACATTTATTTGGAACAATTTATCATATTTACCCGACCCCTCCGCTCGGGCAGGATATGACACAAGGTCATTTTTAAGCGGAGTTTAACAGGTTTCAATTCAGATTTTTCCTTCTCCGAGACTAGTTGCCTCACCAAGGCTGAAGAACCGAGTCTGCCCTACTATTTACCCATAGCTAGAGGGAGAATAATTGGATTCATACCTTTACCAAGGGTATTATTGCTATGTGAAATGCAATCAGTCTCGTCGAGGATTTGAACTCGTGTCGTCGTGTCCAATTCCTACAACGATAACCATTACACCACGGGCACCTCCAACCTCAATTTATGCTATCATCATTGAGGCTAAACAAGAACAGGAGGCTATTGGAAACTTTGCGCATCTATCAAAAAATTGTTTTAATATATTCTGAAATGAGAATATCTTCGGCCTTCCGAAAAGAAATAATGATCAACCGGAAGATGTTGTATCCATTCAATAAGTCTAACCGTAGTAAACTGTGAGTATATTCTGCACCGTTAAGCTCTTTTGGCAATGATTATATATATATATATATATTTACTGCGTCGATCCTGGGCGTATGAATCTCACGGTTCAACGGTCAGGATTGTTAGTTCGATCGGTGAACCACAGCTGCTCATCTATAAGGTTGGCTTCTGTGGATAAGAATAAAAAAGCCATTGAAAGATAACCATGACCCACACTCAAACCACATGTCTAAACCGCATCGCTCTTTGTGCGGGCAAAAAAAAAGGGGCGCTCCTACTGAGGTTGGAGCTCTGGCCTCAGTGTTCAAAAAATCAGCTACCAAGCTCAAACAAAAAATGACTAAAATGCAAACAAACAATCCAAATACGTTGGACATAGCTGGAGAAGTAGAGACGAACTCATGAGTGATGTACTCCTGTGGACCCCTGCACATGGACGAGCAAAGGCAGGACGTCTAGTTCGAACTTACATACAGCAGCTTTGTGCTGATATGGGATGTAGCCCTGAGGATCCACCGAAAGCAATGGTCGATAGGGAGGTGAGGCAAGGAATATCCATGCTGATAGAGTGACATGATGATTTACTGCGAGAAGAAATGCTACGTATTGACCTTTGACCGGCCGTGTAGACTGGTGGATTTGAAAACAGAGTGTGCACTTGTGTCTTAAGGTAAACAAAGGACAGCGGAAATGCCACTTGAATTGCGTAGGAAGAGGGCGTAGGAGTCTGAAAAATATATAACGATGGAAGTTTTCAACTCTGGGCGGTCAGTCAACCGTCAGCCTCGAGTTGAGAGGCGACCTTGTATCAGTCTCTTGTGAAAGAAGCGCAAAGAAGAAAGGAAGATAATTAAATATTTTATGTCGACCCTATACCAGTCTCGCGAAACAGGCACGAAGAAGAAACGAAGATGAATAAATGCTTTGAGTCAGCCCTGTGCCAGCCTCGTGGAATCAGAGCGAAGAAGTAAGGCTCTCTGAAGATGTATCTCAGTCTAGCGTTTCCCTTGCAGTGCCTGACTTTCTCTTTCATTCACGCAACCATTTCGCCACTTTTCGGAATAATAAAGAAAAGAGATATTCTTATACATAAGTGTTATTGTCTCCCTCTCCGATATATAATAGAAAGACTTCAATTTGATATCATATCTTGTTATTAAGTTTATTTCTTAAAGTTAACGTACAGATTTATCATAATATCAAAGCACATATCTATCATTTCCTGTGCGATAGATTGTTCTATCTATTGACTTTAGCACTTAATTCATTGATTTTATGATGTTTTTCTGATCGGCGGTTCTGCATTGAAATATAATTAACTTAAAATACATAAGAAAATAGGACATTTACAGTCACAGAAAGCATTTTAAAATAAACTCAGACTTATTTTACTCTTTACAAATTGTTTCCGTTTTTTGTTATATAGATGACTATTTTTCAATAACAAATTCCATTACTATATATATATATATATATATATATATAGCTGTAGATTATAATAGTTTTTATTAGGTTTTTTAGTTATTTTTCATTCTTGGCAAATATCTTAATAACATTCATATGTATATGTGGTGGTTTATCCTTTCTTGCAATTTTGTAAATTTGTAGCCTCTTCTGCATAGTAAATAATTCAGTTGGATCATTGTTATAACAAATACTAGTGACGATAATGAGCCTCGTAGGATATGCCTCTATGGATTTTTACTTCTGCTAGAGCTTGCCCTCGTTCTGTTAGCCCCTCTCTCCAGTTTTCCAAATCTCTCGTGATATGGATTTACGAGACATTCAGTTATCTTTTCAAACATTCGATTATTGACGTTTGTGGGATCAGGATATAAAACTATTTAAAGACAATCCATGCAACAGCTAGTTTTCGACTTGCCTTTGCCTCTTTTAGAATGTCAATGTTTTATATATAATTGGTATCTCTTTCTCTTGTTCCCTTGACACATCCTTTCTGTAATCCAGAGAGGAGCACTTTTTTTAACCGCGGTTTTCAAGCGAGTGATGGGTCTCATTTCTTGTTTGTGCAGTGAGGATCTTTCACCATCATAGGTAAACACGTTATCGGTCTGTAGTTTCTTCTCTTTTGGGGACTCTAATCTGGATCAGTGCACTTTTCCCTTTACTAACATTCGAGTCTATCTTAAAAATACTTTGGTCTCTATTTTCTCGATTCTTTCTCTGATTTTCAATAGATCAACTCTTTATATTTCAACCTTTTGGAAACGGTTCCAAACGTATCAATAACAATTGCTATCACCATCATCTTCTCGTTTCACAGCTTTTCAGCTCTCGAGCAAGATCCGAGTATTTCTCATTTCGCTTCTTTTATTTTCATTCTATGGTGCGCTAGTACATGAAAATCAACCAGTTCTCTTTTTGTTGTTAATTATCGTTAGGTCTGTTTTTTTACCGGGATTAACCGATCTGTTTGTATTTCAAAATCCATGAGAGTTTTATGCGTCTTGCACTTTTAAACAAGTATTTAAATTGCAGCATTGTTATAACATATAACGGTAGCGAAGGTGAGTCTCTTTGAAATTTGCCTCTTTTGATTTTTACCACAGCTATGGTTTGTGTACTGGTGAATACAAGTTGACAAAATCTCAGATAAAGATTCATCACCTTATTTTCGGGGATGATATCTGGCGAATTGAAAAAAGAAAAGAAAAAGTAACAGCATTAATAACATAAGTAAAGACAGGAAAAAAAAACATAAAAGAGTCCCAGTCGGTCGGTGGGAGGCTCTATAATACACCAACGGCATGTCTGCAGAGGGGCAAGATCACCCTCCCAACGAATGTCCTGTGGCCCAGTCAGCTGGGGCTGTATAATATACCTACAGCATCTCTGCAGTAGGGTAAGACCCCCACCTCAACGAGTGTCTTGTGGCCTAGTCGGCTGGGGCTGTATAATACACGAACGGCATCTCTGCAGTAGGGTAAGACCCCCATCTCAACGAGTGTCCTGTGGCCCAGTCGGCTCGGGCTGTATAATACACTGACGGCAACTCTTACTAAACAATCTGATGGTGAGGCCTCAGTAATACTAGAGCTTATGGGTATGCGGAGTACTCCTTCACTGTTTTCACTCCCCGGGTTCTATCAATGAGTCAAATAGAACTAAACTGTGTACTGATGCTAAACAGAATTGCTTGAAATAGAACTGTTTGACATTTAAATTGTGTACTTATACTAAGCTGAATTATTTAAAATAGAACTGTTTTTACATTTAAACTACATACTTATGCCAAATAGAATTGTTTGAAATAGATTGTACTTATGCTAAGCTGAATTGTTTGAAATAGAACTGTTTTTACATTTAATTATGTGTAAACAAAAACTGAACTAATGCTAAACTGAAATGTTTGAAATATAACTGTTTTTACAGTTAAACTGCGTTCTTATGCAAAACTGATTTGTTTGAAATAGACTGAACTTATGCTAAATTGAATTGTTTAAAATAGAACTGTTTTTGACACTTAAACTGCGTATTTATACTTGATTGAATTGTTTGAAATAGAATTGTTTATGTGTATAAAAATGAACTTGGCAGTAAATAACCTACAATGGTTGATGTCCTATAAAACCAAACCAAAAACAAATAACCAGAAATGAGACGAAAAACAATTGTATTGATATTTTAAGCGACAAACTAGCGGGATGGCACACAAGAAGACGTGGAGAGTAAAATCTGAAGAGACAAACTGAATATCTCACACTATCAGCACAAAACAACGCTATGAGGACAAATTGTTTTAAAGCGATAAGAGATAATATACAACAGAATACCAAGTGTAGGTTTTGGGGAGAAAAATATGAAAAGATTAATCACATAATTGTAACATACTGACCTTCGACCCAGTCGTCAATCAAGAAACAGGTGCATCCGGTCGAAGATATCACTTTGACAGGTTGAATTCGGTGCAATTGCGGCGCCCACAAGAAGCATGTGGTCGTCAAACAATTTTATAACCGGGTGCCACAGACGGCTTGAGTTAGTTGGAGTTGGGGTCAGTTTGTTGGAGTTCGAGGCAGTGAGAACCATATTGAGAAGCCCAGCAGAATGAGGAAGAAGTGCTGCTATAATACAGAGGAACTTGGGGTCAATATGTTGCAGTCCGTTCCGTCTCCAACTCACCTCTCAAACACAACCTTTTCGCAACCTTTTGCAACCCTTTCGAATAAAGTGTGAGAGGTATATTTTTCTAAAGAAGTGTGTTCGTTCGTCATTATTGTTGACTATGTTTCCGTGTATAGTTGTATATGTATTATGTGGCTATACAGCATAATAAGCGAACTAGCATAAAAGGAGTACAAAACTTGTCACGACTGGGTGTGAAAGGTAATCTACTGGGAATTGTGCAAGAGATTGAAGTTTGACATTACTACCAAATGGTATACGCACAAATCAGAATATTTCCTTGAAAATGAGACGCATAAAATTCTCGAGGATTTTTTGATAAAAATGAATCCCGGCCAAAAGACACACATGAAAGAACATGTGGTATAATTGATTTTCCCCTTTCAGCTGACTCCAGAAAAATATCTAATAACGAAAAGATATACAAATACTTGGACGTTGCCAAAGAACTAGATAAAGCTGTAGAACATGAAGGCGACGGTGTTACCAATAGTAGTCGGTGCACCTGAAACGGTCCGCAAAAACTTGGAATTGGAACTGGAAAAGCTGTAAATTGGCGGAAGAAGAAAGATCATCCAGATTACCGTATTTTTGAGAACGGCCAGAATACTGAGGAGAGTCCTGGTGAATTGAGGAGACTAATTGTCACTCAAACTCCAAAGAAAAACCACCTACAAATGCTTATGTAAAAAACTTTCGAGAAGTGAAATCAAAATAATTATTATTGCTGTTGTTTCTAGGGGGGTTGTTATTGCTGCTGTTATATATGTAATTCTCTATTTTGCCGCTACAGCATCAACTACTTGGATTAATTCTTCTTCTTCTTCTTCTTCTTCTTCTTCTTCTTCTTCTTCTCTCCCAGTTGTGCCTGCATCCCTATATATTATTCTTGCTTTGTCGAGATTGTCAGCAAAATAAAATCATGGAGATTCTTCACGAATAATCAATTCAGAAAAAAAAATTAACGAAAGTAGGAGGTTACATTTTTGTAGCCCGAAGTTAATTACTTCTGCCGTTACTGGTCTGTTCATGGAATTTTTCTTTCAAAGTAAAGAATAAAACTAATCAGTTACTGGCATCGATTCTATTCTTGACTTTTATGAAAGTAAAAATATGAAAAAAAATATAATTGGTGAATGTATTTTCTGTTACATGGATTTAACTTTTATAGTAACAATTATATATTAATTACAACAAAAAGCTTCTAAAAAAATAAGATAAGATTGACCTATTTACCGGTGTAGACGTATATTTCAGCTTGTTCATAATCTGTTCAAATTAAGTTCTTTTGATAACATGATTGAAAAAATATGTATTTACCCAAATCCTCCGCCACAAGATCAATTTTCATGCGGACCTGATTGTATAATTTTAACGATATATCAACTCGTCTTTCTTAGATGTTAGGGAATCGCGTTCATTGTACGTCATATTTAAAGTTTTTGTGTCTTTATTTCTGAAGATTTTTTTTGCTTACTGTCCGATTGAATTCGAATTTGACACATAAGTACGACCATAACGGATAATACTTTTTGTCAAAAGTGGAGCCTCATCATTTGATGCAGTTTAGTGTCATACCAGGAACCTTTCTTAAGCAGAGTATAGGTGGTTTAAATTCTGAGTTTTGCTTCTCCAATAACCCAGCCTTCCATTTACTAATAGCACGTGGAGAACAGATGGCTTTTCCACAAAGCGGGAACGCAAACAGCCTACAACTGGATTTGAATTCGGGTCGACGATTCCGTTTTCTATAATGCCACGAGCGCATCCTTACAACATAAAAAGTTTTCTTGTCCTCTATTTTATTTGATATTTACATACTGGTGTACATTTATAGCATATATATATATATATAATTTTTTCTCCAAGGCATTTGACTCTATATACATAGGGTAGATGGACTAAATCCTTCTAGCGTATGGTATCCCCAAAGAAACTGTCACGGCTATAATGATCTATAAAAACAGCCAGACGACAAGACCTAGTGATAATCAACAAAAAAAAAAAAAAAAAAAAAAGAGAGAGAGAAAGAGAGAGAGAAAGAGAGAGAACTTGCCGAATAGTGTACCTCTCCGTTCCAGCTGACCACGGAGTAAAACTGAAAGAAAGCAAAAAGAGCCATACGTACTTAGACTTTGCTAGGGAACTGAAAAAACTATGGTCCAAGAAGGTGACGGTGATACCAGTTGTACTTGGCGCACTCGGTACAGTGAAGAAAGAGTTGGTACAGGGATTGAAGGACCTGGAAATTAGAGGACAATTAGAGACCATCCAAACTATAACATGGTTGAGATCGGCCAGAATACTAAGAAGAGTCCTGGATACTTGAGGAGACTTGTTGTCACTCAGTCTCCAGTGGAAAACCATCCGCTAATGCTGGTCTGAAGAACTCACAAAGGAGCAGCAAAATGATAATGTATTAGCTATAATTGTGATAACAGTCAAATTTCTTTCTTCTTATTATTAGTGATATAACCATCATCATCATCATGTTGTGCCGCTAGCACGGATATCCTTGACCCTCTCTCGCCACTTCTCCCTATCGTTCATCGCCTCTGGCAGATCTTCAGGGCTACATCCCGTATCCTCACATAGTTGCTGTATGTATGTTCGAGCTACTCGTCCTGCTTTTGTCCGGCCATATGTGGGGGTCCATAGGAGTACATCACTTATGAGCTCGTCCCTGCTTCTCCAGCAGTGTCCTGCATGCCTGGCTCATCTAACTTGGATAGTTTTCGTGACTGGAGGCAGGTGGCCGTATAGTTGGTACCTTGTGGGGTGTTGCCGCCAGGACTTTACACAAGAAGTTTGCGAGCAATATCAAACAAGTCCTGGCAGCAATATAACTATCAATGGTTAATTATTATAATGATAGTAATGATTTTAACCGTAATTAGAACAGCAGTATTCAGAATAAAGAAGCATATAAAAATATAACTCATTACTGCAGGGAGGATACTGAGATTCCAACTTTTCTCAAAGATAACCTTGCTCAGTCGGCTGGTGCTGTAGAATACTCCGATTGCACCTCTGCAGAGGGGTAAGACCCCCACTCCAACGAGTGTCCTGATATGACACTAAACAATCTGATGGTGAAATTCCAGTGATGCTGACGTTTTGGGGAATGCAGAGCGCACTTTCATTGCCATTGGTCCCAGGTCCACTTGGTAGCATCTGATGGGGCCCTATCTATGTGTTAAATAGAACTAACGGCATACTTATGCTAAACTGAATTGTTTGACTAAACTGAGTGTCTTCAAAAAGAAACGTTTTTGACAATTAAACCGTACTTACATTTAAACTGCGTGCTTATGCTAAACTGAACTATTTGAAATGGAACTGTTTTTTGATATTGAAACTGTACTTACACTAAACTGAATTGTTTAATATCGAACTGTTTTGACATTTTAACAGTGTGTAAACAAAATCTGTACTAAACTGTAATAGCTGAATTAGAACTAGTTGACTAAACTTAATAGCTTGAAATAGAAATGTTTTTTACAATTAAACTGTACTTACATTTAATTTGCGTACTTATCCTAAACTGAATTGTTTGAAATAGAACTGACTATTTGCGTAAAAATGGATTTGGCGTTTAATAACCTACAAAATAAATGCATTTAATCAGAAAATTCTAAGATTTTATCGTCTGATTATACGGATGAACGACTTAAAGGTTTTGTTTTTTTAGCATTTTCTTTCCTTTTAATTCTATTTGAGTCTCTTTAAATTCAGCAAGCAAAGCTAAATTGTCGATCAATTGGTAGAAAAATATCTTTGTATATGATCTATAAACTGTGTAATTTTTTTTTTCCGGAATGCCGGAGAATTTACACAAAATTTTAAGGTTCTGTGTTGTATCCACACAGAAGTACGTGGTGACTTCAATAAGTTTTCAGACTTTTTTGCACGGGCATTTAAAATTGACGTAGACTCTTGAAAATATAGTATCTTATTGCTAGACGTCTTATGAGATGACGGAAAAATTTTTATGATTTCATGTTCAAATGAACAGCTACAGCAGCAACTGGAATACACCCTACTAAAGCCTGATGGTCACAGCTGGTGAATTTCAAAAATGCAATTTTCCTTCTCCTAGACTAGTTGCCTTACCAAGGCTGAAGAACCTAGTCTGTCCTACTATTTACCCATAGCTGGAGGGAGAATAATTGGATTCATACCTTTCCTAAGGGTATTAGTGCTATGTGAAATGCAATCAGTCTCGTCCAGGATTCGAACTCGTGTCGCCGTGTCCATTTCCTACGACGATAACTATTACACCACGGGCACCTCCATAAGTTATTTAATTTTTTATTGGCATAAGTGGTAGTTTCGTTTCGGGAAGTAAAAATTCAGATAATCTGCGAACGAGTTTAGTTTTAATGACATATCAACCTTCATGGGCTATCTAATGCTAAGATCATGAGGGTAATTCTGTAACTCAAGTTCGAACTTGCTTACAGACGAACATGGTAGCCACTTCGCTATTGGAACTCACGCTGTAGTGGTACGAACAGATAGGCCTGTAGAGAATTATAATAAGATTTTGGGTCGTATTTTTTTTATTCTCTAAAATTTTTAGTGCTCTTTTTCCCAACTTAGACAATTTCCTTTTCACGTCACCACCATTATAAGAACTTTTTACTTTTATTGTTTCCTGGAAATTGGATTGGACTATAACCAGCAAACTAATCGAACATCCATTGTCCATCAAGCAGTCAACGGGGTATCACATACCATATTCATCATTCAGTTGGGAATCGGCAATCGATAATGCGGACAAACATTTCAAATGGCCATGTTGAAAGTTTGGTAGATCTACTTTTCTCAATTGATAGTAGTTTTCAAGTCTTCCTATCCTGACATATAAATAGACGAGGATGTCGTTCTGCTAAGATTAAGAGATTCAAGGACGTAGTACAATAGATGGTTGCGGACTCAAGAGAAATCTAATATAGACGTCCTTTCATGTTGATGACATTCTGTTTTTGCAGAAATGGCATACAAAGTTCTACAAAAGTCAGAAAATAACGAATTTGAACCAAACACACATAATCTCAAAATCTTACGACTATAAATGAATAAATTAAGTCATCATCATTATCACGTCGCATATCAGCGCAGATATCCTTGGCCCTCTCTCGCCACCCCTCCTTATCGTCCATTGCTTCCCGTATGGTGTTGTATCCTGCTAATGACAACACAAATGTTATGTAAACTTAGAAACTATCTGTCAACATGGCTTTATCCTATTTACCAACCCCTCCGCTAAGGCAGGATATGACACAAGGTCAATTTTTAAGCGGAGTTTAACAGGTTTGAATTTAGAGTTTTCCTTTTCCTAGACCAGTTGCCTCACCAAAGCTGAAGAACCTAGTTAGCCCTAGCTGGAGGGAGAATAATTGGATTCATACCTTTCCCAAGGGTATTAGTGCTATGTGAAATGTTATCAGTCTCGTCAAGGATTTGAACTCGTGTCGCTGTGTCCATTTCCTACGACGATAACCATTACATCACGGGCACCTCAACATGGCTTTATAATTATTTGGCCACACAACTTAGAGCTAGCCAAGCAGCTGAATATCATAGAGTATCATCATCGTCATCTTGTCGTGCCTTAGCACGGATAACCGTAACCATCTCTCGCCACTCCACCTTATCGTTCATTGCTTCCAGTAGATCCCAGGGCTACACCCCGTATCCGCACAGACCTGCTGTATGTAGGTTCGAGCTGGTCATCCTGCCTTTGCTCGTCCATGTGAAGAGGTCCACAGGAGTACATTACTTATTAGCTCGTCCCTACTTCTCCAGCAGTGAGCTGCATGTCTGGTTCGTCTAACTTTGATAGTTTTCGTGATGAGTGGTCGGTGGCCGTACAGCTGCTGCTTTGTCAGGTGCTGCCTCTAGGACTTGTTCAATATTACTAGCAGCATTCTTATGTAGTTGCCGTCAAGCTTTTTCTCCATACGTTTAGTTAGCGTCCATGTCGTGCATCCATACAGCATTATCGATACAGCCGCTGCTTGGAAGAAACTGCGCTTTATTTTATCGGTCAGGTCTGACTTCCATATGACCGATAGTCAATCGATAGCTGTCCATGCCTTTGTTGTCGCGTGTCGATGTCTGTCTCAGTTGATGAGACACTGCTTCCTAGGTAGGTGAATTTGTCAACTAGTTTCAGAGAGCAACTGTTTAGTATACGTTGTTAAATTTTTCAAAATTTAAAGGTCATATGAAGTTAGGTATTTTTGTTGTAAAATACATTATACTAGTTAATATAAATTATGAATGGTTCATTAACCATTACTTTCGGATTAATGCCAATAAAAAAGTTGGCCTGTCGGCTGGGGATGTAGAATACACCGACTGCTTCTCTGCAGAGGGTTAAGAACCCACCAACGAGTGTCCTTAATACCATAAAACAATCTCATGGTGAGGTTTCAGAAATACTGGTGTACCATATTCACAATTAACGCTATGTGCGAAATGGACATATAATGTTCATAACGATAGAACATATAAAAAAACATAGGAATCTCGGAATTCGAAAACACGTAACGACTTCTTGTTCAGGTACGAAACCTTTATATTAACTTTGAGTTAAAGGTTTCGACGTAAGGAGGAGAGACACAATCTTCTATGCTGTCTTATTCATTTGGCCCCCGTCTCGAGCGGCCCTCATAGGGCGCAAGTTCGCCTCGCGTCTGCGAGCTCCAAAAGTCGATCCTTCTCGTTTGACGTCTAGTACCAAACTCTCTTTCTTCAAATTCTCACACAAACCTCCGCGCGCTTCTGGTGCGTGACGTCACCCACACCCTGTCACCCCGTTTCGTCTCGGACTATTATGACATCTGAGTGACACCTCCATCCGCCCTCGCGCTCCCGCGTTAACACCTGCCCCAATGTTGCACCTAACTAACCCATGTGCTGAGCCGAAAGGTTCTCAGCCAAAATAAACTCAAAGACATGAACCGAAATCCCTCGGCTATTATATAACACTGGAGCTTTGGGGAATGCGGAGTATCTCTTTCATAGCTATCGCTCCCCGGTCCACTCTGGCTCAGAGTGGTAGCATCTGATAAGGGTCCTATCTATGGGTCAAATAGAACTAAACTGTGTACTAATGCAAAACTGAATTGTTTGAAATAGAATTGTATTAGAGATTGAAAATGTGTATTTATGCTAAATTGAATAGTTTGAAATAGAACCGTTTATATGAATAAAAACTGGTTTGGCATAAAATAGCCTGCAGTGGTTGATGTTCCATAAAACCAAACCGAACCAAACCAAACCAAATCGAACTTTGGGAAATATATAAACCTTCTTATAGCTATAAATTTATCTTGGTCATGTCGATGGGGGATTAGAAATGCTCTGGCTGCATCATCTGACGTGGAGGCAAAACCTGCACTCCCCACGAAAAATTACGTCATGATCGATATATATATATATATATATATATAATTAAATATTACCGACTTCACAGTGGGTGAGCAACGTAGCGGAAAGCAAATAAGAATCCACATGGCGTAGTGGTTAACTTACTGGTTTGTGAAATCGTAATAAGCGACCTTTAACTCCAGTTTCGCTATTACTTTCACTTTCGGACTAAAGGCATGAACCCACTTTTTACGCCCAGCTATGAGTTAAATCCTACTGCTGCTGTTCTATTAGAAGGATGGTTATGTCAAACAATAAAATGAAGCGAAATAAGACCGGAATTCTGGAAGGAATGGTTAAAAATGTCTCGCAGGGTTACTTGGTTTGCGAAGAGAGAGAGATTGAGAGAGAGAGGGAGAGAAGCAAGTAGTAGAATACCCAGTTGATGAAACTCATAATAGGCAGACTGAATTTCCCTAGGAAGACGAAGGCATACAAACACAAAAAGGTATATTTTGGGTATGACATTTGGTGGTGAGGTTCTAATTCTGGAGTTCTGGAGGAGAGAGGAGGACCCATTCATTGTCATTACTCCCGGCTCTACTCTAATCCGACGTGGTTGTACCTGTTAGTGTCCCATCAATAATTCAAATAGATTTGCAAATTATTTATATCAGATTGGAATACCTAACACCATATAGCCATGTAAAAAAAACCTAAGAAACTACACAAAAATATAGATATGAACGTACAATGGATGCGATTCCCATAACTCCAGGCATAAAATAACCCCATACGAGTTTACATGCCGTTGAGTCTTCATTACTTTAACAGCTGATACTTATTACCCTGTCTTTCACCCATTTAGTAACATCATTAAATCTTTAAGTAAGCGATTGTTGTTCAAACAGCCTCGACCAGTGATTTTCAAACTGTGCCTCGGAATCAGCAAGGGTTCTGCATCGTCAACAGCAATTTTGAAAATTTATTCTAACCGATTTGTGCAAGAACCGCAAATTCGTGTTTCTAGTTTACTAGCACACTCCCATGAAAATTCAGATTAAACAGCCCCCATTCCAAACATTTTGTCTTGGGGTGGCTTTTGAGTATCCATTGTTGTCTCAAATGGTGGTCAAAATGCTGCTACCTTTTGCAACAACACCATAGTTCTGCAAAACGGCATTTTCAGCATTTACCAAAATGATGTCCAAATACAGATATCGACTTGTACAAAATGAATTGCGCGTATCTTTGTCAAAAATATCACCAATAATTGACAATTTGTGCCAAGCAAGGCAAGTACTTCTCTCTCACTAAATGGCCTTACTCAGTGAAAATATTGGCTGTGATTCTAATTTTATATTTTTGATAAATTTAATTTTCTTTCACATGAGATTAGATGCGATTTCATTTCTATTTATATGGGGGTTCATGAGATTTTATTTACATTTATATGAAGATCGACGAGATTTCATTTTTATTCATATGGAGGTCGACGAGATTTCATTTTTATTCATATGGAGGTCGACGAGATTTCATTTTTATTCATATGGAGGTCGACGAGATTTCATTTTTATTTATATAGGGCTCGAGAAGATATGTTTTTATTCATATCGGGGTAAATGAGATTTAATTTTCATTTACATGGGGGGGTCTCCGAAATAGAACCTGAAATAAAAAAAGGTGTCCCAGCTCCAAAAAGTTTGAAAACCACAGCCCTAAACAATACAATGTTGGGCAAAGTTTCCAAACTAACACTCTATACAACTGATTAATGTCATTTGAAGCTGTGTTCGTACTAATGTATGGTTGCACCATTGGGACTCTGATGAAACTCTTGGAGAAAAACCAAGATGGGCTTATACATGGAAGCTGTGGGCTGTTTTGAACAAATCCTGGAAACAGTACTCTACAAAACAACAGATGTACGGCCACTTACCTCCCATCGTACAGACCTTGTAAGTAAAATGAGCAAGACATGTTGAGAACTGCTGGAGAAATAGGGATCAACTTCAACGTTCACCTGTGAACTCCTACATATGGACACACTAGTATTGGCCACTCAACAAAAACTTACATTCATCAGCGCTGTGCGGACATTAGCTGCTGCCTCGAAGACTCAACAAGTGCTATGGCATTTGGGAGTGGATGTCGAAAGAGAGAGAGAGAGAGAGACAGACAGACAGAGACAGAGACAGATGATATTAAATAAAATTAATAATATCAATAGCAATATATGAAACTATTTAACTGTGTGCAAGCAATAAATAGCAACACAGGAAACTATATAACTGTGTGCAAATAGAATAGTGTTCTATAACAATATTTGAAACTGTTTAATTTGTACAAACAAATCAGCTCTTGCTTGTTTACAAATTTACTAAGAAAATTTACTAAGAAAATTCACATACAAATCATATATATACGAGGATCATTAAATAAGGTTCCAGACTTTTTTCGTATGGGCACTTTTATTGATAGAAAACACATGAAACTCTAGTCCCCTTCGAAGTAATCTCCTCTGGCTGCAATGCACTTGTTACAACGTTCCAACAACTTCAGGAAGGCCCCATCGAAGTCCTCTTGTGTGAGTGTGTCAATGACTTTCGTCATATCCTCTTTCATCTCCTCAATTTTCTCATAACGACAGCCTCTGAGCTTAGGGAATAAGCTAAAGTCTGGACTGTAGGGAGGCTGAGGAGATGTCTTGATCCCCATCTTGGTCAAATAGTCTGTGACAAGGATGGAGTTGTGGATTGGTGCATTATCCTGGTGGAAATGCTACTGACCCGATTTCAAGAGTGCTGGCCTCTTTCAGCGGAATCTCTACCTGAACTCCCTTAAAATCTCAATATAGTAACCTTAATCCTAACCGTTTGGCCAATCAACTCTGGTGAATTGACTTCCTTACTCCCCCACACCTCTCATCATCCCTCACAGACTCCTTGCCTTCCTTGAATCTCTTATACCCCTCAAAAACTGATGCTCGATTCATGCAAGATGCTCCAAAAGCAGTCTGAAGAATTCCATACGTTTCTGTGGCATTTTTTTCAAGTTTAAAACATAATTTTATTGCGTATCGTTCTTCTAAAGTGTCCTCACATCCAGATTGCATTTTTGAATTGGTCAGCTGTAACAATCAGGCTTTAGTAGGGTGTATTCCAATTGCTGCTGTAGCTGTTCATTTAAAGCTGAAATCATAAAAATTGGCCAGTCAACTCATAAGATGTTTAGCAATAACATACTGAATGTTCAAGAGTATACGACAATTTTAAAGGCCTGTACAAAAGAGTCTAGAAACTTATTGAAGGCACTACGTATATATATATATATATATATAGGTGTGTGTGGGTGTGTGTGAATGTAGTTGGGTTCGTTTCCTTTGGTTTGGTTTTATGGCACATCAACCATTGTAGGTTATTAATGACAAATCCAGTTTTATACATATAAACAGTTATATTTTAAGTAATTCTGTTTAGTATAAGTACACAGTTCCATTGTCAAATATAGTTCTATTTCTAACAATTCTTTTTAGCATAAGTATACATTTTAGTTCTATTTGACCCATAGATTGGACCCTATCAGGTGCTACCACTCCAAGCCAAAGTGGACCTGGGAGTGATGGCAATGAAAGGGGTACTCCGCATTCTCCAAAGGTCCAGCATTACTGGAGCCTCAATATCAGATTGTTTTGAGTCATATGGGGGCACTCGTTGGGGAAGTCTTACCTATCTGCAGAGATCCAGTCGGTGTATTCTGCAGCCCTAGCCGACTAGGCCAGTGTGTGTGTGTGTGTGTGTGTGTGTGTGTGTGTGTGTGTGTGTGTGTAAAAAGGATTTGGCATTAAATAACCCACAAGAGTTGTTCAACCATAAAACAATCAAACCAAAGGATGTGTACTCTTTTTTGCTTGGAATCAAAATACCATTTCAATGACTTATTGATATTATTCTCTGAGTAACCGAAAAGAAAACAAGCCGGTGTTCGTTATCAGTAAATGCATAAACTGCAGAGATGCGAAAAATATCGTGAGCTAAAAAATGTCGTGACTGGGGAAACGATCAGTCTGTCTTTCCTTCACTCAAGCTTTGCGGAATATTGCTCTCCATACTGATAGGATGTAGCTGTCATGACAAACAAATTGTGGCCCAATCGACGCTTGGTGGGGCTGTAGAATACACCGATTGCATATCTGCGGAGGGGTAAGACTCCTACAACGAGTGTCCTAGATATGACACTAAACAATCTGATGGTGAGGCACAAGTAATGCTGGAGCTTTGAAGAATGCTGAGTACCTCTTCATTGTCATCACTCCCAGTTCCACTCTGGCCTGTAGTGGTAGCACCTGATAGAGTCCAATCTATGGGTCAAATAGAACTAAAATGTATACTTATGCTAAAAAGAATTGTTTGAAATAGAACTGTTTTTGACAATGGAACTGTGTACTTATGCTAAACCGAATTACTTAAAATATAACTGTTTAGTCCTAACTATGGATTAAATAAATTGCGTACTTATGCTAAACTTATGCTTGAAATAATACTGTTTATATGTATAAAAATGGATTTGGCATTAAATACCCTACAATGGTTGATATGCCATAAGACCAAACCAAACCAAACTAACCAATTGTGTCAAATAAGGAACGAAGAAGTTGATAACGTAACCTTCGTTTGGTCATCGAGGTTGTATGCATGAAGCGCATCTTGGTTATGAATAGCCCAGCGGACCCGATCCCTCTTGAAGTCTACAACTGGTTTTAATTCAGACTGCTTGCCATACCAAAGTTAAAGAGCTAAGTCTGTCTTATGATTTACCCTATAGTTGGAGGGAGAATAATTGGATTTATATCTTTTCCTCATGCATTATCGCTATAAGAAATGCAAACAGCTTTGTTTAGGATTTGAACTAAGTCCACTTTCAGCAATGATAACCTTTGCGCTGTGAGCGCATTTATTCTTGAGGTTACTGTTCAATTAAAGTCTACCACATGACTTTGTATTCGTTGTGAATAGTCGCCAGATTTGGCAAACATTACGATTTGAAATTTTTATAAATTGGCTTGGGTTCTACCAAGGCTAAACGCCAAAAAACTGTCTTTGGCATCCATAGTTTTGCTTTTCGTTTTATATCTCGACTGGCTATGGTGATACTGAAAGAATCGATCCTAGATTTAGTTTGAGAACCTACAAAAGTAAACAGAAAGAACCGGTCCCAGTGCAAATATTAGAGTGAGTCAAAAGTTTTGCCAGATTTTGTTCACGTTAGACATAATCCGGCAGCAGCTTATGCTTTTCTTCAGGTCTGGACAGAACTTACCTGATACTCTTCAAATGCTACACGCGGGTTTTGCTTTTAATGGTTAGAGGAAATGCCACAGAATCCACAGTTTTAGCGAAACTTCTTCAATCATCCGGTTACTGTAAAGTGATCTAGTGCTCCCCCTCCCATCGTACTACACATGTTTTTGGTTGCTTCTGTGGCACAATGACACCCGTTCGAACTCGTTAGGTATCGTTTACCGAATTAGACTACGTTGCATCTCCATCTATGTGGCTTTGAAATTACAGATAGAGTTAAGCAACGCACAAAGTATCAGCGCACCACTCACAACTATACTGCTAACAACAGCGAGTACTTAAATTATTTCGTTCACGTATTACAGGCTCCCCAAACTAGCACGTACCAAAATATTGCACAACTTTTAACTCACCCCAGTATAAGTAAATCTTACGAATTAGTATGGTGTCTACCAAGGTCAGAGAACCCAAGAACTGTCCTAGGCTTCCGCAAGCTTGTTATTATATATATATATATTGTCTACTCATGGTCATACTGACGACATTGATTTTGAATATAGTTTGAGAGTTTATAATAGCAGAGATGAACATAATAAGACCTTCGATGTGCAAGTCGGAATATTGACTGAAATCATTCTTATTAATCTAATCGATGAAAATATCTTTAGCAGCTGAACAAACATATCAGGCTTGTAGATTCTGTCGATTGTGAAGTGAAAGGTATTGTCTCACTGTACCTACTGGGAATTCCGTTACAGAAGTTTATTGATTGGTGGGGCTACAGCTACTGATATATAGCATGAATTGTATCAAATAATATATAATGTTATTTATTACGCTTTGATTAGTTGTAACAAAAGGCTTGGGGTCGGAACCACAAAGTAAAACTCAAGCTCACAAATAAAGGTTTGCTTGTTTATTTGTAAACAATTACACAACAAGTCTTTAGGAGAGAATCTCTGTTTTCTTTCGTCAGCGGTAGTGGAGGATAAACTGCTATATGGATGCACTATATGGACGCTAACTAAACGGCTGGAGAAAAAGCTGGACAGCAACTACACAAGAATGCTGCGAGCAATATTGAACGAGTCCTGTAAGCAACACCCCACAAAGCAGCAGCTGTACGGCCATCTACCACCCATCACGAAAACTATCAAAGTTAGACGAACCAGACATGCAGGACACTGCTGGAGAAGTAGGGACGAGCTCTTAAGTGATGCACTCCTATGGGCCCCTTCACATGGCCATGCAAAATCAGGGTGGCCAGCTCGAATCTACATACAGCAGCTCTGTGAGGATACGGGGTGTGGTCCTGGGACCTACAGGAAGTAATGAACGATAGGGAGGAGTAGCGAGAGACGGTCAGGGATATCCGTGCTAATAGCACGACAAGAGGATGATGAGGATGATATTCTATGACATTCAGCTGCTTGGCCAGCTCTAAGTTGAGTGGCCAAATAATTATAAAGCCATGTTGGCAGATAGTTTTTAAGTTTACAGAACATTTTTGTTGTCATTAGCAGGACGCAAAACAAGGTCATTTTAAAATAAAGTTTGAATTCATCGCTTTCCTTCTCCTAGTCCGGTTGCCATAACAATGTTTAAGATCCCAGTTTGTCTTACTATTTAGCTGAGGGGAAAACAGTTGGATTTATATCTTTCTCGATAGTATTAGCGCTATTGTTACATATTGATCGGTTCTTGTAGATTTCGTAAACAGAATAGCAGAAATGAATCACGTGAATAGCGCCAGAGGGCATAGGTGTGGGTGTCCAAAAAATATATCATGACGGAATTTTCAACTTTGGATTCAGACGCAGTCTGGTGTGCAATCTGAGAGAGCAGTCAGCCGAGTAGACATGTCTCGTCGTCCTTGGCGCCAACCGGGGAAGGTTAAATTGGTCCCTGGGCTGAAAACCGGTCCTGTATCAAACCTTCCGTGAAAGAAGCAACCGGGTGTCAAACATTGCATCCCGTCTCTCTCTCCCATACACGTAACCATTACTGCATTTTGAATAAAAGAGGTAATCTTTTTATTGTACCCTTACACACCAAATATGCGGTTGTATCACCATGTTCTCGAACATGTTACTGGTCGTACCGATCCGTCTTGAGTAGTTCACAAACATAGAGATTTATTCACTATAACAATTTGTAAATAGTCGCTAGGAGAAAGAAAGAGATTATGAAATTTGAGTCGACCGCGTTAGCTGAGATTAAGAAACAACATATCTTAAGAAGAAAGAGAGAGAGAGAGAGAGAGAGAGAGAGAGAGAGAGCAGACACAGACCTTAAAGTTTCTTCCTGGTTTTCTGTTGTAGTTCTAACATACTAGCTCGCTGGTATTGCTTTCAGAGGTTCACATTTGGCGTGTAAGACTCCTTTTTGGAGCCCACTCCCAAAAATAGGGCCCATCAATTTACGTCCGTCTTTTCATCTTCGTGGCTCTTGTTCAGCTGCCTGTTTTCACCTAGTCACGTCTTCTAGTCAACCCTCTTCAAACCGAGTCGTCCCCATACTTCCGCCGGGTGTCGGAGGGAGAACCGTAACCGTTTCCGATGGTGCCATATATGCGCAGAAGTTTTGTCACCTACGGTTTTTTCTTGTCCTTTTTAATTAACCTAGTCACTCACCAGAGACTAGCTGACCCATAAGTGCTTTGGCCTAAGTCAGAAGAGGTTAGCTGCCCGTACCGTAGATTCTATGTCTGCCCTCCTTTCTTCTCATTTTTTTCTTTTGTTTCTCTTTCTCCAGGAATTAGCCTCTCGTTCTCTTTATAACTTGGACCTACCCTATCACGTTACATTATAGACGTCTATTGTTGTTACCTCACTCGCGTAAAGCATCACAATGTAAAATGCAAACGGAGGGATAATAGTTGGATTTACGTATTTATCAATGTAATATAATAGCCGAGGCGTTTCGTTTTATGCCTTTGGGTTTAGTTAGGCTGAGAACCTTTCGTCTCAGTGCATGGATTACTTAGGTGCAACATTTACACAGGTGTTCGCGCACGTGCGCGCGGAGCGGACATGTAACTCAGAGATGTCACAATAGCACGAGATGGAAAACGGGTTACACAGTGCAAATGACATCACGCACCGGAAGCGCGAGGAGGATTTTGGGAATTTGAAGAAAGTTAAATGAGTTGAGACTAGACACGGAACGAGACGGTTGACTTTCGCTTGATCGCGGAGACCTTTGTGGCGGTTGCGACACGAGTAGTGGAGGTAGATGAAAAAGCCAGAATAGAAAGATTGTGCCACTCTCTCCTTATGTCGAAAAACCTTTAAAATCAAAGGTAATAAAAAGTTTCGTACCTGAACAAAGAAGTCGTAAGTTTTTTTCGTGTTTCGAGATTCCAATATTCTTTGTTATATATATATGAACATTATATGTCCATTTCACACATAGCCATATCTGGTTATGGTACATCAAGAGTATTAACAAAACGGCTGGAGAAGAAGCTAGACGGCAATTACACAAGAATGTTGCGAGCAATATTGAATAAGTCCTGGCGGCAACACCCCACAAAGCACTAACTATACGGCCACCTGCCTCCCATCACGAAAACTATCTAAGTTAGACGAACCAGACACGCAGGACACTGCTGGAGAAGCAGGGACGAGCTCATAAGTGATGTACTCCTATGGACCCCCATATATGGCCGTACAAAAGCAGGACGACCAGGTTGAACATACATACAGCGGCGATGTGAGGATACGGGATGTACCCCGGAAGACTTGCCAGAGGCGATGAACGATAGGAAAAAGTGGCGAGAGAGGGTCAGGGATATCCGTGCTAGCGGCACGACGTGATGATGATGATTAGCAATATGTAAAATGCAAAAAGCCTCGTCTAATATTCGAAAAAAAGGTTTCCGAGTCCATTTTCTACGAATATAACTCTTACTTTAGAAACCCCTCTATTAATAGTATGACTTGATGACTACGCATTGCATTTGCCGAAATAAAAATTCCAAGTGTCATCAATAGGGTTTGATATAAAATATTTTTGTTGCATCTTCATTCCGAATTTGGTATTAAGTAGATGTGGCTGTAAAACTACTGTTTTGAGGGGTGCTCCTTGCATGATTTGTCCAAAACAAGATGCAGCATCGTTGTGTTGTTTTCCACATGATTTCTTTCTAAACCTTTTTAAGACAAGTGATGCAACTATACAGTAGTACTGACACGGCTACAGTTTAGAAAAAATTCCCATTTTAACTTATCGGAGAGATCAGATTTCCATATAATCGATAACTTGTCAATATCAGGCCATCCACTACCTATGTTTATATTGTCATTGCTTTAACATGAGAAAACTTGAATCGTTAAAAAGTATCCAGGGTTCCAGCTCTCTTGAAATATTGAGTGAACAGGCACACGCACACATACATACGCATATATATATATATTTATATATTGGCAGCATTTCTTCATTAATACATATTTCGTTGAACATAATAGACATTTTTGTCTACATATTTTTTGTTGATCCTTTCATATTGCCGTATTGATTTCATAATATTCGGTGGGAATTGGTTGATGTATCTTCCATAATTATTTATTTCCCAAGTACTTTCTGCCCGACTTTGGTCCGTCATCAGGGGAGGATTTATTACAAAAGTCATTTAAATTTTGTATGTACATCACTACTTTGTAAGAAGAGCGTCTGTATCGTTGCAGTGTGTAGCGTTTACTTTTAAATTTGTTTCTATTAATAATGCCAGTAGCTACAGACATTTTAGTACATTGGCACATTAATATCAAACCAGTGCTAATGTACTTAAATAAAGTACTTGGGAAATAGATAATTATGGAAGATACATCAAATCAACCAATTCCCGCCGAATATTGTAAAATCAATACGGCAATATGAAAGGATCAACAAAAAATACGGAGACAAAAATGTCTATTATGTTAAACGAAATATATATATGTATATATATATATATAAGTTTATATATATATGTGTGCGTGTGGGTTTATGTGTGTGTGTGTGTGTGTGTATGTGAGAGGGAATGAAATGAATCGGACAGAATATATATGGGAAAAGGCAAACGGACGAAAGATATAGACTTAATGTAGTTGATGATATATTTCTTATTTATTTATTTCATTTCTGCTAGCGCGTTTGGATTTCAAAATTTGCCAGCACATAAAAATCATTTTATTAAAAATTGTTTTAAATATGAGAACAAAAATAAAATAATAATCAAAGAAAATTATTTTTTCATGCAAGTGCAAAGTCTTCATCATGTTTGGTTTTGTGAAGACGGACAACGTACGGAAATATATTCGAAATTGATCGATGGAATTTATGAGATGGAATCTTTTTTTGAAAAAGGCAACGGTTTAAGAGCAAAGTTTTAACGGTTCTCAATTTGAAATATCTTCGAAAAGGGCAAGTGTTATAAAAGGATGTTGAAATCTTTTATCATCACTTTTGCTAGAGAAATTTATATTTTATGAAAACCTTGTCTTTGTATAATTATATCCAAAATTTGTTATTGCACATACTTCGAGTATTCTACGTTTATTCCTGTCGTGAATGAAAGTAGATATGGTAGAGTTATGAAAGTCAAATGTGTGGTTGGTTAATATCTTTGTGATACTAAAGTGTTGGTTGTGTTTGCAGATTTAAATAGAGGGGAAGGAGTCTCCGTGGCGTAGTAGCTAACCATATTTACCAACCTCTCCGCTCGAGCAGGATATGACACAAGGTAATTTTTTTAAGCGGAGTTTAACAGGTTTTCATTCAGAGTTTTCCTTCTCCTTGACTAGTTGCCTCACCAAGGCTGAAGAACCTTGTCTGCCCTACTATTTACCCATAGCTGGAGGGAGAATAATTGGATTTATACCTTTCCCAAGGGTATTAGTGCTATGTGAAATGCAATCAGTCTCGTCCAACTCGTGTCGCCGTGTCCATTTCCTACGACGATAACCATTACACAATGGGCACCTCCGTAGTAGCTAACGTGCTGGATGACAACATAGTAGTAAGTTCGAACTCTAGTAGTACTATTAAATTCATTTGGGAAAGGCATGAGCCCGCTTTTTCCTCTACCTATGGGTTAAATATTACCACTGCTGTTCTATAAGGATATCTTTGACATTAAATTACCCACAAAAGTTGATGTGACATTAAACAAAGAAACCAAAAATAACCATTTCTAATTAATAATGATAAAAAAATTGAGGGTAAAAAAAGAAAGAACGGGCCTCATTTTTGTCATTAAAGTGGTCAAATGGAATTGTAAGATCCCTTTTTTATTGTATTCAGACAATTTAAATTCTAGCTATGTGCCAGTTGGCCGTTGATTGGTTGGTTGGCTTTGGATTTTATGGCATATCAACCTTTGTAGGTTATTTAAGGCCAAATCCATTTTTATACAAATATCAGTTCTATTTCAAACAATTCAGTTTAGCATGAGTACAGAGTTTAGTTGTCAAAACATATTTATTTCAAGCTATTCAGTTTATTCAAACAGTTCTAATTCAGTTAATTCAGTTTATTGTATGTATAGATTTTGTTTACATAGAGTTAAATGTCAAAACAGTTCTATATTAAACAATTCAGTTTAGCGTAAGTACAGTTTCAATGTGAAAACAGTTCTTTCTCAAATAATTCAGTTTAGCAGTTTAAATGTAAGTACACACTTTAATTGTCAAAATCATTTCTATTTCAAGCTATTCAGTTTAGTCAAACAGTTTTAATTCAAACAATTCAGTTTAGCATAAGTATGCAGTTTAGTTCTATTTAACCCATAGACAGGGCGCTATCAGGTGCTACCATTCTGGGCCAGAGCAGAACTGGGAGCAATATCACAGAAGGGGTGCTCTGTATTCGCCAAAGCCCCAGCATCACTGGAACCTCACCATCAGATTATTTAGTGTAATATCTAGGACACTCGTTGGAGGGGGTCTTACCCCTCTGCAGAAGTGCAGTTAGTGTATTCTACAGCTCCAGCCGACTGGACAATACACAGAGTCAATATCAAAACAGTTTTATTTCAGATAATTCAGTTTAGCATTAAGACACAGTTTAAATGTCAAAACAGTTCTATTTTAAACAATTCAGTTTAGCATAACTACGCAGTTTTAATGCAAAAAAGCAGTAAACTCAAGAAAGTATGGTTTATTTATATTTATTCCATAATAGGACCAATATATATATATATTTTTTTTGGTTTTGCAGGGGTAAATGTCTTTACTTAGGCTTACTATTATACACTACTATGGGGGTCTGTAAATAATTTTACCCAAGTTTTAGAAAAAGAAAAAAAGAGTTTTATGTACCGAACGTGTTAGCTCCTTTGACGAAGTTCAAATATCTGGATTTATGGTAAAATTACCTTTACATTTAAGACACAGATAGTGTACAATCGAGATTTTACAAACAAGGAACATGCAATTTTTAAGTAAAACAATCATGTATTCTAAATGTTAGAGGACTTAAAGACAATATTATACTGACCAGCTTTTGACTCTTCGTCTTCCAGTGGAAACATGGCTATTCTTCTTTCATAGCTTGTTTTGTCATTTAATGTCTCATATCATTTTATGGACTTAGGGCTACTACTTCGAATGGGGGGAATGTATCAATATCAAGTGCTCCCAGTCCGGGCCAGAGTGGACCTGGGAACGATGACAATGAAGGGGTACTCCGCAATCCCCAAAGCTCCAGCCTTACTGGAACCTCACCATCAGATTATTTAGTGTCATATCCAAGACACTCATAGGTGGGGTGGGGTCTTACCCCTCTGCAGAGAAGCAGTCGGTGTATTTTACAACCCAAGCCGACAGTGCAAAGTCAGCCGATGACCAATATCATTAATCATATTCCTTGGAACTGTATCAGGAAATAACTGAGATTATTTTTCTTTCAGGTAAAATTCTTCAGATCATTCACTTTAATATAATCCATTTTTAGATACAAGGAGAAGCCTCGTTTTTCTATGTCCAATTCAAACGATATTCAGGAGAAATGCTTCCAAAGAAGTTTGTCTCATCTCGGAAGCACACACACACACACACACACACACACACACACACACACACACACACACACACACACACACACACACATATATATGTTGATGTGGGAACAATATGACATAATATAAATGTATATATTATTTAATCTACACGAAAGTATAATTTTATGAAAACTTCAGCTGTCGACGAATTTAGATATTCGATAGAATCTTTAGATACTGAAAGCTGGGCTTAAGTTTTATCCATTGATACAGTTGGAAGATTAAATTTAGGCCAACATATTGAGGATTACACCGTTTTTTTTCAGCTACACACAAATGAAGTATTTGATAAATCGAAGAAGCTGATTCAAGATCTGAAGAGAGTATTGTCGGGGAAAGGACCCGTGGCGTAAGGGCTAACGTTTTTGGACTGTAACATCATAGTAAGCCTGTTTCAACTCCACTTACGGATTAATAACCAAAGGAAAAGTATGAACCCCTTATCACCCCTGCTATTGGTTTGAATAGTATCACTGCTTTTTTTTACAAGGATGGCTTTGACGTTAAAAGCTTAGGAAGGTTGATATGCCTTATACAAAGAAGCAATTGTTCTAAATTATTTTAAATATGCGCTAATATATTGATCATATATTACTATACAGTATATAGTCGTTAAATAAAAATATTACACCAACACTGAATTAATGATACATAGTTTGAGAGAGTAATTGATTTTAATGGCACGTCAACCCGTCTAGAGTCATCTTATAACTAGAGGTCAGGAAATTATGCTATTTTTTCTCACGGACCTATTGAAAGAAATAATTTTTAAACAGATCCATTTGAGTCACAGATTGGACCCTAACAAGTGTTACCAAACCGAGTTAGTGAGGACTTGAGACTAATTGCAAGGAAGGAGTACTCCACATACCCCGAAACTCCAGACCTAAGGTAGAGTTTAGTGTAATAACCATGGCACCTTTTTAAGGGGTGGATTACCTCTACATATGAGATATGTTTGGTGTTTTCTTAGCCTCAATGAAAGAGGTCAGAGGATATTTTTGTTAAAGGTAAATAGTATATTGGTAAATATTAGTAAATTTAGAGAACAAAAGAAGAAAATGGAATACATTATACACTTTATTTGTAAATACATTCAGGAATAGTTTAGACAATTATATATGTACTTCTGCGGTTCTTGCTGTTGAATATCTCCTGCTGGTTTAGTTTGTGATCGCAAGGTACTTATAAACTAAAGGTTGTCACAAATCCGCTGAGGTTCGTTGGTTGTTTGAGTTTTATTGTATATCAGCCTTTGTAGGTTATTTATCGCCAAATTCATTTTTATACAAATAATCAGTTATATTTCAAACAGTTCAGTTTAGCTTGATTACACAGTTTAATTGTCAAAAACATTTCTATTTCAAGCTATTTAGTTCATTCAAACAGTTCTAGTTCAACCAATTCAGTTTAGTATAAGTATAGCTTTTGTTTACACACGGTTAAATGTCAAAATAGTTCTAAATTAAACAATTCATTTTAGCGTAAGTACAGTTTCGATGTCAAAAACAATTCAGTTTAGCATAAGTACCCGGTTTAAATGTAAGTACATAGTTTAGTCAGGCAGTTCTATTTCAAACAATTCAGTTTAGCCTAAGTACGCCATTTAGTTCTATTTGACCCAACGACAGGACCCTATCAGGTGCTACCACTCCAGGCCAAAGTTAACCTAGGAGCGATACGCCCCGGGGCCTGTTCTGGACTTCGGTCCGGAGCATGGCCCTGGAAAAGGAACAATGGTAGACTTGGGGCCTTTAATTAGGCACCTAGTTTCGACTAGGCTACCTTCGGGTGGGCGAGCTGCATCTTTGTCTCCTTTGTCCCCCTTGGATGGCACTAGACCATGCGTCTAGTTTAAGCCGCAAACTGGCATACGTGCCCGGACCCACATTTGGGTTCGTGAAACTGCTTGCCTCATCAGGCTCACATTGCACTAAGTGAACCGATGAGCAGCACAGACAAGCAGGGTTCGAGTCTCGGCTCGTTCCCGACCTTCCCCTCCCCCTTTATCCCCACTTTAATCGGCCTTCGGGCTTTTGACCTTGTGTCAAGTCGTGTCTGGTGGGAGGCAGCGACAAATACTCGCAATGAAGGGGTGCTCTGCATTCCTTAAAGCTCCAGTATTATTGGGACCTCACCATTAGATTGTTTAGTGTCATATCTAGGACACTCATTAGGGGAGTCTTACCGCTCTGCAGAGGAGTAGTCGGCGTATTCTACAGCCCCAGCCGACTGGGCAATTGAATCAGCTTAGCAAGAGTCTTAGTCATCAAGGAGCAATATACTGCACGCATGAATAGCGATATTCTTCTTTTCTTTTTTTTTACCACGGCGAGACTTGGAAGTGAAAGTTTTAAGCTGACTCAGCATGCAAGTTATTTCTAAGGCTATCATAAAAGAGACATCAAATCTTACTATTGTGTATATTTAAAACTCTTCCATGGAATTTTCTTTGAAGACAAAACTTTTAAGGATAATAAATATCTTACCAGAATTTTACAAGTAGGAGGATTATAAAAACAACTTTAAGAGATTACACTAAATTTTGAATGAGTAAAATCAGGATGCGATATATATATATATATATATATATATATATATACGTGTCTATAGAAGGTATGGACAGCTGTCGATAGGCTACAGTTATAAGGAAGTCAGACATATCCAATAAAATGAAACCCAATTTTTTCCAAGCAGCAGTCGGGTCCATACTACTGTATGGATGCACCACTTGGATGCTGACTAAGTGCATAGAGAAAAAGCTTGACAGCAATTACACAAGGATGCTACGAGCTATATTAAACATATCCTGGAAGCAACATGCCACAGAACAGCAGCTGCTTATATATATATATATATATATATATATATATATATATATATATGTGTGTGTGTTGGTGACCGTAGTCGAGGGTGACATGAAGGCTCCTTTATAATTAGCTACTACACCGAAGTTTATAAAAGGGCGCTATTCCTTTCACTGGATTGCTCCACTTTACCCCTGATCCGTACCTTATAATTCTTAGTGTTACGCAAGGCGTCATCAAGAATCATTTTTGGAGGTGTTGGTATGACTTGACCAGGGATTGAAACCCAGTCTCTCAAGCCATTGGATCCAACCCCTCCTTGCCCTGTCGACTGTGGTTGTAGAATACGCCGACTACATCTTTACAGAGGGTAAGAACTCCGCCCAACGAGTTTCCAGGTAAAACACTAAAACATCTAAGCCTCCAGTCCCGAAGTTTTTTTGGAGGGGAATGTGGAATACCCCTCCAATGCAATTACTCCCAGATCCACTCTGACCCGGAGTGGTAGAACTTGTGTGGGTCCCATCTATGGTTAAGTAGAACCATATATTCATTTTTTTAATTGGAAACCATTTAACCGTGTGCAAAGAAACGAATAATGTCGAATAGGAATTATTAGTGTTAGATAGAAATACTTGAAACCATTTAACTGTGTGCAAAGAAACGAATAATGTCGAATAGGAATTATTAGTGTTAGATAGAAATACTTGAAACCATTTAACTGTGCAAATGGTCAATATCAAATAAGATATATATATTAATAAATAGAATTACTAATGGTAAATAGCAATATCTGAAACCATTTAACTGTGTGCAAAGAATTGAGCTATAACTTGTTTAAAAATGAGGTTACCTAAAAACTATTCGCTTATAATTCATGTATAAATGTAACCAGGATATAGCATTAAATAACCATCAAGGCTGTATATGCAAATAAGCCCAAATAATCTCACCTATCCACACCAACTCCTCTGTACGAGCAGGATGAGGCACAAGGTCAATTTTAAAGAGAGTTTAACTGGTTTGAATTTAGAGATTTATCCTCCTAGATCAGTTCATATACCAAAGCACATATCTACATATTTAATAAATTTTATTTCTTCAACTTATGTGAAAATTGTCTTAATAAACAACTAATGTTACAGTCTCTTTTCTGGTTGTTTGGGTTTTATGGCATATCAACATGTTGGTTATTCAATGCCAAATCATTTTATACGAATAAACAGTTCTATTTCAAACAATTTACTGCGCCATGTGTCCTTGTACGAGGACACATGGGTTTTATAAATCTAATGTCTCCATCAACATATGAGATATTCCTTTCTACTATCATATTCAATATTTTACCCTCTCTCATATCGTATTTTTTATGTAGCCTTTTTGATTAATGGTTCCCAAATCGTATTCATCTCAGTACTTGGTCTGCTCAAGTGGTCACTGTAGCCCAACATGAATACGATTTGGGAACCATTAATCAAAAAGGCTTGATACAAATAGAAAATTAAAAAAATTGGGATATGAACGAGGGTAATAATAATAATACTTACTATAACTTAACAATTATACCAAGACATGGTTATTAAAATTGGAACAGTACTCTCCCGTCGATTAAATAAAGTGTTTAGTCCAAGTTGGCACTTTGGATAATGAGGAGTACTCCTTTATAGCTATCGCTCTCAGCTCCACTCGGCCCCGGAGTGGTAGCACCTGATAGGGTCTTATCTAGGGTCTTATCTATGGGTCAAATAAAACTAAAGTGTACTTATACTAAACTGAATTGTTCGAAAAAGAACTGTTTATATGTTTAAAAATGGATTTGGCATTAAATGACCGACAGTGGTTGATATGCCATAAAACCAAACAAAACCAGGAAGACATAACATTATTACCGGGAGGCGTGATAAATGCCACATTTATCGTCGATAAAATAAAATCGGTGATCTGAGTTCAAATCACGGACGAAGCTGTTTGCCTTCCCGTTCGCGCTAAAGCCCTTGGAAAAGGCAAGGATTCATCTATTCCCTCAGGTTTGGGTAAATAGCAGAGAAGACTATGTTCTTAATTCTTCGTAAGGCAATCAATTAAAAGCTAACCTTCTATTAGATTCTAAAAGTGGTGGAGGGGTTGGGTAAATATTTGTAGAGCATTTGTATCAAGATAGAATTAAGAATCTAGGAATAAACGAGTTATTTAAATCGATAGAAATTTGATTAGATAATGATTATTAAATAATCATTGAGATATAACGTAAATGATTCAGAGAATTGTGATATCAGGGATGACGTAGTCTCAGTTATAGAAGGAGACACAAATCGGCTGGGGCTATAGAAAACAGGGATTGCATCCCTGCAGAGGCGAAAGACCCCCTCCAGTTAGTGTCCTCATATGACACTAAACAAACTGATGGCAATGCTCCAGAATCGGATATTTGGTGAATGCACTATTACTCCCAGGTCCACTCTGACCTGAAGTGGAAGCACCTGATAGGTCCTATCAATGGGTCAAATAGAACTCTTTGACATTAAAACAGTGAAGTAACAAATGACTTGCATTATTCATCTGTTTCGGTGGGTTTTATGGCATGTCAACATTTGTAGGTTATTAAATGCCAAATCCATTTTTATACAAATAATCACTTCTATCTCAAACAATTCAGTTTAGCATGAGTTCCACAGCTTAATTGTCAAAAACATTTCTTTTTCAAGCTATTCTGTTCAGTCAAACAATTCAGTTTAGTTTAAGTATAGCTTTTTATTATACGCAGTTAAATGTCAAAACATTTATATTTCAAACAATTCAATCAAACGTAAATACAGTTTCAATGACAAAACCAGTTCTATTTCAAGTAATTCAGTTTAGCATATGTACGTAGTTTAGTTCTCTTTGACTCATAGTTCTCTTTTACCCTGTCATGTGCTACCCCTTCGGACTAGAGTGAACCTGGGCGTAATGGCAATGAAGGGGTACTCCGCTTTCCCTAAAGCCCCAGTATTACTGGAAACTCACCATCAGATTGCTTAGTGTCATATCCAGGACACTCGTTGGGGGAGTCTTACCCCTCTGCAAAGAAGTAGTCGGTGTATTCTATAGCCCCAGCTGAATGGGCCGGAATTGCATTAAATTGAAAAGTTAGAAAATGAACTTGAACCATTTAATTGTATTTGTTTACAAATCATATATACTTGATATACGCATAAACTAAATTTGGCGTTATATAACCTACAAATGCTGATATACCGTAAAACAACCAACCAACCAGCCAACTAACCAACCATTATAATAAGTGATGTTGAGTTTTGATTGCTAACACAACTCGTAATACGGAGGTGCCCGTGGTGTAGTCTTTATCGTCGTAAGAAATAGACACGGCGACACGAGTTCAAATCCTGGACGAGACTAATTGCATTTCACATAGCACTAATACCCTTGGGGAAGGTATGAATCCAATTATTCTCCCTCCAGCTCTGGGTAAATAGTAGGACAGACTAGGTTCTTCAGCCTTGGTTAGGCAACTAGTCTAGGAGAAGGAAATCTCTGAATTCAAACCTGTTAAATCCCGCTTAAAAATTGACCTTGAGTCATATCCTGCCCGAGCGGAGGGGTTGGTAAATAGTAACACAACTCGTAATAATACTATAAGGAAAAGAAAAGGTAGATAAATATCATTTGTCAGTAGTTTCCAAAAACTCGAAATGTAACATACCCATGATATACGGATTTGTGAAATAGACATAGGGAATCCGAAATACACGACATTCACGAAATTGGTTCAGGTACGAAACTTTTTTATTACCTTTGAGCTAAAGGTTTTTCGACATGAGGAGAGAGAGACACAATCTTTCTATGCTGACTGCTTTTATATCGTCAGCTGTCAACCCAACCAACGCGCGGCGCCCGTAGCGCATAAATTTGTCCGGCCTCGCCAAGCTCTGAATTTCGACTCTCTAGTTCGAAGGCAGGAACTCAACTCACTGCTTTTTTCAAATCCCCAAAATCCTCAGCGCTTCCGGGCATGACGTCACCCGCATCCCCTAGTCCTAATTCTTATCTGGGATTTTTATTTTGACATCCCTGAATTACACATCCTCTACGCGCCCGCGTGAATACCTGCGTTCATGTTTTATCTAACCTACCCATGCACTAAACGAAAGGTTCTCATCCTAACTAAACCGAAAGGCAAGATATATAAAACGAAATCCCTCCGCCATTATATTACAGAAATAATAATAAATGATACATAGAGACAAAAAGCAATAAAAATGTACATTGATAAAGTTGTTTCTCTAAAAGGAAAGTGATATTATGTGCTGTCATACTTGTCTTTAATTAGAATCATTTTGAGATGAGGCTTCTTAATCTGAGAATTAATTTTTATTTATTGCGGACTTTTTTTTTTTTTTTTGATCGCCCTTCGGGGCCCGTGGCGCAGCGGATAGATAGCGGATAGAGGCGTTGAGTCTCTACGGTTCCAGGTGAGCATTGTCAGAAGATAGCGGTTTCAAATCCTACCCAAGCCGGCCAGAGGTTTACTTGGTCAAAAACGTGGTGCGATAGACAACAACTATGGAAAGCAGTAATTACTGGGGATCCGGATACAAGACTCAGCATTCCTATCCGAGGTCGCGGTAAATCACCTGAAGAAGGCCAGAGGTGAAATTTGGCCGAAACGTAATGAAAGAAGAAACAACACAAAAAAAACTACCAAGATGAGGACAAAAAGTCCGCAATAAATAAAAATTAATTCTCAAAATAAAAATGTACATTGATAAAGTTGTTTCTCTAAAAGGAAAGTGATATTATGTGCTGTCATTATATTAGCTAAGACTTATATGTTTAGAAATTTAATATTTGAAATGTCGCTTTTTATTGGTTTCGACGATTTAATTCCTCTGTCGTGCTGAATAAAAACTTTTTTACGACTCACACTAAATATTAATCTTTGATATGACAACTTCACTTAGTCGCTAAGATCCTCAATTTATAAAGAAGCCGTTAGATAAGTCTACAAATTTTTTTTATTGTAAAAATATACTTAAGATTATAACAAGTTTTAAGAAAAGACAAGTATTTGTAGGTTATTAAATAACAAATCCTATTTACACGAATGTATTAAATATATATGATTTTAAACGAATAGTTTGTTGGTAACAATTTCTAACTGAGCCAAAGCTCATTTGTTTGCACACAGTTAAATGGTCTCAAACACTGCTATCCAACACCAGTCACCCCATTCAACATTGTTCATTCGTTTCCACAGTCAAATGACTTCATATTTGACTATGTAATATCAATAATCCAATTAAACATGAGTCATTTGTTTGCACACAGTTAAATGTTTTGACGTATAATACATGATTAAACGTTCCTATTCAACCTACTGATGGGACCCTAATTGGTACCACGGCTACGAATCATAGTGGACTTGGAAGTAAAAGCGATGGTGGGATAGTCCACATTCCTCAAAGCTCAAGAACGGTAGCCTAACCATCAGAAGCAGTTTTGTGTTATATCCCGGACACTCGTTGAAGGGGGGTGGGTACAGTCGGTGTATACTACATTTTCAGCTAACCGGGTAAAAAAAAATATATGGTAATATATAAAAGAAAATAAATAAAGAAAAGTGGGAAGAAAGGAGGGTAGTTTTAAGAAGAGACAAAAGAAATAACCGTGAAAAAGAAGAAAGAAAGAAAGAAGAGAACAAAAAGGCACTAAGAAAGAAAGAGAGAAAGAAAGAAAGAAAGATGTTGGTTGGTTGGTTGGTTCGTTGGTTTTCTGGCATATTAACCTTTGTAAGTTATTTAAGACCAAATCCATTTTTATACAAGTAATCAGTTCTATTTCAAACAATTCAGTTTACCATGAGTATACAGTTTAATTGTCAAAACATTTCTATTTCAAGCTATTCAGTTTAGTGGGTCAAACAATCAAACAGTTATAATTCAAACAATTCAGTTTAGTATAAGTATAGATTTTGCTTACACACAGTTAAATCTCAAAACAGTTCAACTTCAAACAATTCAGTTTAGCGTCAGTACAATTTCAATGCCAAAACAGTTCTATTTCAAATAATTCAGTTCAGCATAAGTACATAAATTTGATGTCAAAAGAGTTCTATTTCAAGCAGTTCAGTTTAGCATAAGTTCACAGTTTATTTGTCAGAAGTACTTCTCTTTCAAGCTATTCAGTTTAGTCAAACAGTTTTAATTCAAACAATTTAGCATAAGTATGCAGTTTAGTTCTAATTAACCCATAGATAGGACCCTATCAGGTGCTACCACTCCGGGCTAGAGTGGACCTGGGAGCGATAGCGCTG
>OY757921.1:78088304-78170804 GCA_963585895.1 Sepioteuthis lessoniana | reverse complement strand
TATAAAAATGGATTTGGCCTTAAATAACCTACAAAGGTTGATATGCCATAAACTCAACCAACCAACCAACCTCTTTCTTTCTTTCTTTCTTTCTTTCTTTCTTTCTTAATGTCTTCTATCTTTCTTTCTTTCTTTCTTTCTTTCTTTCTCATGCTTATTTCTTTTGTCTCTTCTTAAAAAATACCATCCCTTCTTCCTACTTTTCATTCTTTATTTTCTTTTATATGACTTACTTAAATTACCATATGAATTGATATATTCTTTCGTTTTTTCTTACCCAGTTACCTGGAAATGTAGAATACACCGACTGTACCCCCCACCTGCAACGCGTGTTCCGGATTTAAAATTAAGCAATGGCGAGACTACAGTTCTTGAGCTTTGAGGAATGTAGACTGCCCCTCTATTTTTTTCTTTTTCTCTCAAGTCCCCCACGATTCGGAGCCGTGGTACCAATTAGGGTCCCATCTGTTGGTTGAATAGGAACGTTTTATGATTTACTATACTTACATTTAACTGTGTGCAAACAATAGACTCGAGTTTAAAAAAAAATTAATAGATCCATTTGATGCATAGATTAGACCCAAAGGGGAACTGCCACTCCAGGTCAGAGTGGACCAAGGAGCAATGGCAAATTAGTGGTATTTTGCATTCTTTAATACTCCAGAACTGAAGCCTCACCGTCAGATCTAGTTTCGCGTCATATCCAAGACACCTCTTTTTGTGTGAGTTTCAGATCTATGCACTTGATAGTGTCAGCATATACTAAGTAGTTTTTTTTTAATCCTAATTTTTTAATAAGATTTTATTGCAACTCACTCGCGTCCTCAATCTGTGCCATACCCATGATATAGATATACGAAAGGTACATAGAATGTTTGGAACATATATACATAGAACATAGGAACCTTGAAACACGAAAAACACGTAACAACTTCTTAGTTCAGGTACGAAACATTTTATTACCTTTGAGCTAAAGGTTTCGACATGAGGAAGAGAGATGCACAATCTTTTTATGCTGACTTTTCCATCTGCTCCCCACCCAACACGTGTGGCGCCCGTAGCGCACAAATTCGTCTGGCCTCAGCGAGTCCCGAAAGTCAACCCTTCCCGTTCGGAGTCTAGTTCTCAACTTAACTGACTTTTTTCAAACCCCTCAAAATCCCCTGCGCTTCCGGGCATGACGTCATTCACATCCCCCTACCTGGGATTTTTATTTTGACATCTCTGAATGACACGTCCGCCCCGCGCGCGCATGAACAACTGCGTTCATGTTGCACCTTAGTAACCCTTGCACTGAGCCGAAAGGTTCTCAGCCTAACTAAACCCAAAGGCATTAAACGAAATCCCCCGGCCATTATATTACAAATCTTCTGCAATGGAATCACACGGATAAAAATATTACTGAACATATTAATCTCTAAATATGTGCAATTTTCATATCTTTCAGTGGTAGTGGGTAAATATGTAAAATATAACGTTTGGTTTGGTTTGGTTGTGTTATGTTTAATGGCATATCATCCTTTATGGGTTATTTAATGCCAAATCTGGTTTATACGCATATATTAAATATGATTTGTAAACACTTGTTGTTGATCACATTTCTTAACGAGCATGGACTCATTGTTTTGTACGTATTTATATCTAATACGAATAATTCTATTTACTATTAATCATTTGTTTGCACATAGTTAAATGGCTTCATGTACTGATATGCAACAGCAGCAATTCAATATCAGTCATTTATTTGCACACATCTAACAAAATATACGAGAATCAATAAATAAGTTTCCAGGCTTTTTTCGTATGGGTACTTTTATTGATATTGCACACATGAAACTCTAGTCCCCTTTCGAAGTAATCTCCGGCTGCAATACACTTGCTGTACCGTTACAACAGCTTCTGCAAGGCCCCATCGAAGTCGTCTTGTGTAAGCATGTCAATGACCTTCGTCATAGCCTCTTTCATCACCTCAGTTGTCTCATAACGACAGCCTCTGAGCTTAGGGAATAAGCAAAAGTCACAGAGAGCAAGGTATAGACTATAGGGAGGGTGGGGAACTGTCTTGATGCCCATCTTGCTCAAATAGTCTGTGACAAGGATGGAGTAGTGGACTAGTGCATTGTCCTGGTGGAAATGCCACTGACCCGATTTGAAGAGTGCTGGCCTCTTCCGACGGAATCTCTACCTGAGCTCCCTTAAAACCTCAACATAGTAACCCTAACTCTAACCCTTTGGCCAATCAACTCTGGAGTATTGACTTCCTTACTCTTGCCACACCTCTCATCATTCCTCATAGACTCCCTGCCTTCCTAGAATCTCTTATGCCACTCAAAAACTCATGCTCGATTCATGCAAGATTCTCCAAAAGCAGTCTGAAGCATTCGATACGTATCTGTGGCATTTTTTCCAAGTTTAAAACATAATTTTATTGCATATCGTTCTTCTAAAGTCTCCTCACGTCCAGATTGCATCTTTGAAATTCACCAGCTGTGACAATCAGTCTTTAGTAGGGTGTATTCCAATTGCTGCTGTAGCTGTTCATTTGAATCTGAAATCATAAAAATCGGTCAGTCATCTCATAAGATGTAGAGCAATAACATAGTGAATTTTCAAGAGTCTGCGCCAATTTTAAATGCCTGTACAAAAAAGTCTGGAAAATTATTGAACGCACCACGTACATATAGTCTGTAAGAGGAGTTTATCTGTAATTCAATTTTTAAATGAGTTAGATCTTATTTGATTTCTTTCTAGTATTGCTATTAATTCCATACAGTTAGAACGGAATATATGTGCTATAATCAAACGGGTGACATCTCTACACTAGACGGAACCCCTCTTAAACTAGTTGACAAATTCAGCAACGTCTCATCAACCGAAAAGGACATCGAAACGCGGCTAACGAAGGCATGGACAGCTAACAATAGGCTATCGATCATATGGAAATCAGGCCTTACCGATAAAATGAAACGCAGTTTCTTCCAGGCAGCGGTCGTATCGATACTGCTGTATGGATGCACTCCATGGACGCTAACAAAACGGCTGGAGAAGAATCTACACGGCAATTACACAAGAATGCTGGGAGCAATATTGAACAAGTCCTGGCGACAGCACCCCACAAGACACCACCTGCCTCCCATCACGAAAACTATCCAAGTTAGACGAACCAGACATGCAGGACACTGCTGGAGAAGCAGGAACGAGCTCATAAGCGTTGTACTCCTATGGACCCCCACATATGGCCGGCCAAAGCAGGACGACCAGCACGAACATATGTGAGGATACAGGATGTATGTGAGGATACAGCTATGTGAGGAGACAGGATGTAGCCCTGAAGACCTGCGAGAGGTGATGAATGATCGGGAGAAGTGGCGAGAGAGGGTCCTGGATATCCGTGCAAGTGACACAGCATGATAATGAAATGGTTTCAATTATTGCTATCTACCACAAATAATATATCTAATCTTAATCCTTTGTTAGCACACAGTGAAGTTGTTCCAAGAATTACAATTTAACACTTATTATTCTATTTAACACTATTCATAACACTTAAACGGTTCCAAGTATTGCCATAACAATTCATTTAAATATCATTCATTTGTTTACTAGTTAAATGGTCCAACAGTTCTATTTCTAACAAGTCGATCTCACGTAATTCATTTCTTTGCACTCAGTTTAAATGTCAGTTATATTTGACCCATAGATAGGATCCTATCAGGTGCTACCACTGAAACATACCCATGATAAGGATATGTGAAATAGACATAAGGTTCATAAAATGTTCATAAACATATATAGGAATCCGAAAACACGAAATTGGTTCAGGTACGAAACTTTATTACCTTTTTGAGTTAAAAGGTTTTTCGAAATGAGGAGAGAGAGAGACACAATCTTTCTATGCTAACTGCTTTTACATCGTCAGCTCTCAACCTAACCAACGCGTGGCGACCGTAGCGCCCAAAGTTGTCTGGCCTCGTCCAGCTCTGAATCTCGACTCTCTCGTTCGGAAGCAGGAACTCAACTAACTGCTTTTTATCAACTGTCAGTCCACGCTCCGGGCATGAGGTCAACCACTTCCCCTGGTCCCAATTCCTATGTGGGATTTTTATTTTGACATCTCTGAATGACTCATCCTCTCCGTGCGTGCGTGAACACCTGCGTTAATGTTGCACCTAACTAACCCATGCGCTAAGCGAAACGTTCTCACCCTAACTAAACCGAAAGGCAAGATATATAAAACGAAATCCCTCGGCAATTATATTACACCACTACAGGTCAGTGTGGACATGGGAGCGATGGCAATGAAGTTGGTACTCCGCATTCTCCAAACCTCCAGACCTGAAGCCTCACCATCAAATGTAGTGTAGTGTTTAATCCTAATTTTTAGTAACATTTTATTGCCACTGACTTGTGCAGTAGTGGAAACACACGGTTAAAAATGAACAGGACATATTAATCTCTAAAGATGTGCAATTTTTACATGTTTCTGTGATATTTCCAAAATATCTAAATAACAGCCTGTATTTGTTTCTGCTACAAATTCTGGTTGTAAATATATTCTGGATTACTCTGGCTCTAAGGGCATGCTCTATACCTAATTTGATATGTGTGAATCAAAACAAAACTGTCAAAAATGCGATCAATACCTGCTTGAATAATAAGTAGTGTATATTTAGTACACCTCCCCCACATAAATACACCAATATTTCATGCATATATATATATATATATATATATATTTGTGTGTGTGTGTGTGTGTGTGTGTGTGTGTGTAAAATCTTTTTCGTTGTAGGTCTAAAGAGAGAAAAAAGTAAATATTTCAAAATGAATTGCTTCACTAAGAGATTCGTATTTTTTAAGAATTATTTATTTCGTTCTTATATACGAGTATGTTTCCAGCTTGCTGCTTTTGTCAGAGAATTATCTTGCACAAGGCCGTGTAAATTGAGAACCTAATGAAAGTAGAACTAACTCAATGCATGTAACGTTTAATCTATTGGTTTCTCGTCTTTATATATATATATATATATATATATATATATATATATATATATATATATATATATATATATCTTTCTCCTGCATTTTCTCTCTTCTTCCTTATCTCTTAGTAACTACTTTCTTCTCTACCTCTCTCCAGCTTTCATTCTCTTCCCGCCGCACCATTTCTTCACTACTTCCCTTTACACACTCACACACAAACAAACACACACACACACACACACACACAAACAAACACACACACACACATACATGCATCAGTATATATATATATATATATATATATATATATATATATATTGTTCTTTATTTTTGTTTGAACACCATTCTCGATTAGCTTCTTACTATTGTATGTGAAAGAACGGAAAAATGAACTCTTGAACAAAGTTGATCAGAGTTAGCGATTTGGTAAGATGTACACCTTTATTTCAGTTGAACAACGCCCTCAAAACATGATATTTGTATCGTAAAATCATGTTGAAAAACAGCCATAGAACATATATACAATAAGCAGCCGAACAATGTTATGCCAACGATGCGTGCATTGGGACATTGACATATAAAATTACTTCATATAATATTACAATGAGACATTTGTAACATGATCGACACCAGTAATTCATTAATTGCCGTATTTTTAAATATCATTGTACTACTACTACTACTACTACTATTACTACCAGTACTCACGCAGACGCAGACGTAAGCTTACAGACACACACATGTATATATCTAACTGATATGTCTTCATCATCATCATCATCTAGTCGCGTTGACAGCACGGTGTTCACAGGAGAACGTCGCTTGTGAGTTCGTAGTACTTCTCCAGCGGAGCCCAGCCTATCTTGTTCGTCTTACTTGGATGGTTTCTGAGATGAGAAGTGAGTGGCCGTACAACTGCTGTTTTGTGGGGTGTTGCTCACAGGATTTGTTCAAAACAACATTTTGTATTATTGTGTAGTTCTCATCTAGCTTTTTCTCTTTTCGTTTCGTTGGCATCCATTTAGTGCATCCATACAGTAGTATTGACACTGTCTCATGTTTGTGTTAGGTTATCCGAGTGGCATTTGTCAATCTATAAAGGCCTCTTCAAAAAGGGTATCCTGGGTTTGACAAGAAACTGAATTAGATGGTGAGGCTTCATTTCTGGAAATCTGAGAAGTGAGGAATATCCCATCTTGACATTAATTCCTTGTCCCCTCTCACTGGGAGTTGTAGTATCTTTTAGGGTTAGATCAGATGGGTGAATATATTTCTTTAAGAATTATATGTATTCGATAGGACCTAGTATAAGAAAAAAACTCTTTATAAAACAGACGAAAAATGTAAATATGAGCGAATTATGAATGCTGTTTCCTAACCTCTAGCTGGAGCTGTGTAACATACCCATGATACGGATATGTGAAATAGACATAGGGAATCCGAAATACACGGCTTTCACGAAATTGGTTCAGGTACGAAACTTTTTATTACTTTTGAGTTAAAGGTAATTCGACATGAGGAGAGAGAGACACAATCTTTCGATGCTAACTGCTTTTACATCGTCAGCTCTCAACCCAACCAACGCGCGGCGCCCGTAGCGCACAAAGTTGTCTGGCCTCGCCCAGCTCTGAATCTCGACCCTCTCGTTCGGAGGCAGGAACTCAACTCACTGACTTTTTCCAAATCTCAAAATCCTCAGCCCTCACTTCCGGGCATGACGTCATTCACACCTCCTAGTTCCTATTTCCTATCTGGGGTTTTTATTTTGACATCTGTGAATGATGCATCCTCCCCGCGCGCGAGTGAACATCTGCTCTCTTGTTTGCACCTAACTAACCCATGTACTGAGCCGAAAGGTTCTCAGCCTAACTAAACCGAAAGGCAAGATATACACACACATATATATATATATATATATATATATATATATATATATATATATATATATATATCCTTCCGCAATTATATTACAGCTGTAGAATACACCTACAGCTTGTCTGCAGAGGGGTAACACCTCACTCCAACAAGAGTCTTGAATATGACATTAAACAATCTGATGGTGAGGCTTCAGTAATACTTAATCTTTGGGAGGTACCCTTTCATTATTCTCACTCCACGGCCACTCATGACCCGGAGTTATGGGTTAAATAGAACTGTTTGACATTTAAATTGATTGCAAACAAATAACTTCAGCTGAATTGAATAGCTTGAAATAGAATTGTTTGATCATTTAACTGAGTGGAAACAAATGACTGATGTTTTATTGAATCGTGAGTAATACTTGGAAACATTTGATTCTGTTGATTGATGCTAAATTGAATAATTAGAAATAGAACTGTATGTTCATTTAACATTATCTACAAAATGTGTTTACAAATCATATATTTAATATATAAGAAAATTAGAATTTGGCATTAAAAAAACCACAATGGTTGATATGCGATGAAACCAAACCAAACCTAACCAAAGTAAACCAAACCTTACCTCTTGGCTTTAAATAGTCCTAGATAGGTTGACGTGCCGTTAAATCAACCGATCAATCAAAAAACAATTTGTAAAGTTTAAGGTAACACTCATTCTATTATACTTTTAGCCCTTAAATAAACCATGCTTCCCTGTCGGTGGGGCTTAGATTATGCTGGTTTGATCACCTGCAGGGGGGTACCCCCGAAAAAAAAATAGGTGTTCTGGGTATGGTTAGGTTCATGGTCAGGAGATCTGGGGATTATCTCTTTATTACCATTACTTCCAGGTCCACTCTGACGCTAAGTGGTAGTACTTGTTGGTGTCCCAGTTATTGATCATATAAAACTTTCAAAAAATTATTCATATTCTATATGACCGTGTACAAAAGAATAACGAAAAAAGACCTTTAAGAAACAACCACCCCAAAATTGTGACAGTCCAGTTAGTCGGGGCTGTAGAATACACTGACTGCATCTCTGCAGATGGGTGTGAGGTCCACCCCCTAACGAGTATCCTGGATATGACATTACACCATCTGATGGCTTGGAGATTTAGGCAATGTGGAGTACCCCTTCATTGCCATTATTCCCAGGTGTATTTTAACCCAAAGCGTTGCAACTTGTAGGTTCCCATCTATGGGTCAAATAGGACAGATTTTATACAAACAAATAGCTGATATCAATTTGCGACTGTTATATAGCAATACTTGAAAACATTTAACTTTATTTGTTCTCCGTCCTATCACTGGACAAGTACGGCACACGGCCTTTTCAAAGTGGGTCTGTAAGCAGGGCTGCAGCCTGCACGCGGCCAGCAAAATCCAAAATTACCCTCAGCCCCGTCGGCATTCCTGCAATGGAGGCGCCTTAGACGCCAGGAAATAAATAACAAACCATAGGCAATGTAAAACGAGCCATTTAACAGTATGCAAAATGAGCTCAGGATTGATTAAGAATGTTATCTACAAAATGTGGTTAAAACACACACACACACACACACACATACACACACACACACACACACACACACACACACACACACACACACACACATACACATATATATATATATATATATATATATATATATATATATATAAACAGGATTTAGCATTAAATAACCTACAATGGTTGATATGTCATAAAACCCAATCTAACCCAACCAAACCAAACCAAACCAAGCCAAAATTCTGAATATGAACGAACAATAACCGTATTTCCCTAAGTTCTCGGTATCAAAATAAGCCTATACGAGTTAACATGCCGTAAAAATCAATCAATCAATGAATCTCTTATCATTTTATCACTTGAACATATAAAGAATATACAGAATAATTATTGTCATTCAGTTAAAGAATTAATATTCTCAGTACCCGTCTGTGTGGCTTGAACATATGGAACCTCTTTTTTTATGCATTAAGTTTTCTTTAGTATATTCCAGTGATGTTCAATTTGGCTTCTCCCTTCATAGAAATCTTCCTTACATTTTAGACATGTGTTATCTTCTGTTTGTCTCACGGCCTGATTGATTCAATACGACGTCTATATTTACTGCTATGCACCGTTGGCAAAGCTATGACTCAATGATTTTTCTATCAGCCTTTGTGTTGTTTTAATACATCTATTTTTTAAAAATCTCATTACTGATAATGTTTGTGTAATAATCAGGATGAAAAGAAAAGCTGATCCCAATCAAACGCTTTCTAGAAGCAGTGGTATGATATTGAAGAATTTGTTTCTACTCTTCAATATTCGCTATACAGTCAACATTGACAATATTTCCAACATAACAAATCTGAAAATAAATCCCCCTCAATCATAAAAATTCACACAGCTTTGATAATAAAACCCTTTGCTGTTTTACTTAGCTACTTAAAACTTATCTATCTATCTATTTCAATGTATGCATTCTCTCTCTCTCTCTCTCTCTCTATATATATATATATATATATATATATATTTATATTCATTTCAGTCTCTGCATGCTCTCTCTCTCTCTCTCTCTTTCTCTCTCTCTCTCTTTCTCTTTCTATCTATCTATTTCAATGTATGCATTATCTCTCTCTCTCTCTCTCTCTATATATATATATATATATATCCATTTCAGTCTCTGTATGCTCTCTCTCTCTATTTCTCTCTCTCTCTCTCTCTCTCTCTCTATCTATCTATTTCAATGTATGCATTTTCTCACTCTCTCTCTCTCTCTCTATATATATATATATATCCATTTCAGTCTCTGCATGCTCTCTCTCTCTTTCTTTCTCTCTCTCTCTCTCTCTATCTATCTATTACATGAATGCATTATGTCTCTCTCTCTCTCTCTCTCTCTCTCTCTATATATATATATATATATATATATATATCCATTTCACTCTCTGCATGCTCTTTCTTTCTTTCTTTCTTTCTTTCTTTCTTTCTCTCTCTCTCTCTCTCTCTCTCTTTCTATCTATCTATCACACACACACACACACACACATACACTTTTTCTATTTTTAAGGGTATTAGCATTCATGAATATTTTTTAATATATAATTGATTATTGTTTCTTCAGGTATGAATGTACATTTACTTTTGGAATTCTTTCAAACCGATTGTTTTGTTCACGTGATTATTATCTGCTTGTCTGCTCACTTTGTGTTAAATCAGGTATGTCGTGTGATACCTGAGCAATAGCTTTTCTCCTGACTCAAATCCCTTTATAATGGAATATTCTGCTGTCAATAAAAGTGTTACAGACACTTGTGCGCGCGCGCGCACACACACACACACACACACATACACACACACATACATTTATGATATTGAATAAACAAATCACTTTTTCAACTATTGAAATATACTAAAAACCGTATAGGAAAGCATGTTAAAGTCTTTGGTTTCTTTGTTTAATGGCATATCAACCTTCATGGGTTATTCAATGCCAAATCCATCCTTGTAGAAAGACAGCAGCGATACTATTAACCCATAGTAGGAGGAATAACGGGGTTTATACTTTAATCAAGGGCATTAGTTCAAACGTAACTGCAATAGCGTGAGTGAAGTTTAAACTTGGTCCCTGCAGTCTTGTACTTTAGCTATTTCACTGCAGGTACTCCCCAAATATAATATGTTAGATTAACCCTCTGGTTCGTCTAACTTGGATAGTTTTCGTGATGGGAGGCAGGTGGCCGAATAGTTCGGGCTTTATGGGGTGTTGCCGCCAGGAATTATTCAGCATTACTCGTAACATTCTTGTGTAGTTGCCGTTTAGCTTCTTCTCCAGACGTTTTCTTAGCGTCCAAGTGGTGCATTCATACAGCAGTATCGACACGACCGCTGCTTGGAAGAAACTGCGTTTCATTTTATCGGTTAGGTCTGATTTTCATATGATCGATAGTCTATTGATAGCTTTCCATGCCTTTGTTAGCCGCGTGTCGATGTCTTTTTCGTTTGATGAGACACTGCTTCCTTGATAGGTGGATTTGTCTACTAGTTTCTGAGAGGTTCCCTCTAGTGTGGAAATGTCACCTGCTTGATTAAAGCACATATATTCAGTTTTGTTTGCATTGACATGGAGGCCTGCGGCGGCTCGTTCCATATTATGCAGTAATATTTCGGCTTGGTTGGGCGTATTTACCAGTATCGCTATGTCATCGGCGTAGTCGGCGTCGGTAATTGTTTTTGCGGGGTACCTTCTGCTTCTTTTCTTTGTCAGCTCGAAGCCGCTTTCTCTGATTTTATCGATCGATGTTCTAAGCACGTAGTCTAGGCAGATGATAAAGAGGTATGGGGCTAGCGTGTCCCCTTGTAGTACTCCTGCTACAATGTCGAAGTATTCTGTGTCTCCATCTGGTGATCGTAATTTCACTTTGGTGTTTCTATAGAGAATCGTTATTGCTACTACGGTTTCTTTTGGTTGGCCGTATGCTCGTAGGATTTGTTCCATCTTCCCTCAGTGAATGGAATCGAAGGCCTTGTTAAAGTCTACAAATAGTAATGTCGCCTGTAGGTTTTTTTTTTCCGTACGCCTTCAAGGATTCTACGGATGTTCAATATTTGTGAGGTCGTGGATCTATTTCTTCGGAAGCCATTTTGTTTTTTCCTAAGGATGTTGTCGATTTTGGGTTCTATGCGGATTCTGATTATAGACTGCGTTGCAGTGTCGTAGCAGTATGTCGTCGAATTGTCTGGTCTTCCATACTTCAGGGGGAATATCGTCAAGCCCTGCCGCTTTCCTATTTTTAATTTTTTTAAGAACAGAGTCGAGTTCTTCTTACGTGAACGGTCCTAGTTTAATGTCCAATTGTTTACTGATAATTCTGGTGATTGGTTCATGCGTAACTTTCGGTGGGTTTCCTAGTAGATTTTCGAAAGGTTGTTTTCACAGTTTTATTCTTTCTTGTTGGTTTGCAGCTTTCAATTTTGCTTTGGCTGTGCTCTTCCTTTTACTCACTTAGTTTATTGTTTGCCAGGCTATCCAAGATTGCCAATCTTCTACTGAGTCTCTAACCTTATCTATCTGATTATGTATGTATTCTGTCTATTCTTTTAGATATATGCCTGTTAATTGATATTGTGCCTTTTTTTAGTTTTCGGGCATTTGTATTTGTTGGGTTCTTCCTATAGCTTTTGAAGGCAGTTCTCACATGTGCACGTTTTTCTCTAACCGCTGACATTTCCCATGGGACTCTATATTTAGTTCTAGGTTTTGTTGGAATACACTTCGCTGCCGCATCTAGGTGCGCGTTGACGAAATTCTCATATTCGTCTTTTGGGGTACCTTTTTCTGTCTTCTCTTGTAATGTCTCGAATCTGTTTCTTAATTCTAATACATATTTATCTTTAACATCTCTGTTGTTAAGAAGGGCCCAGTCATAGTGCTTGGTGGTCGCTGTTCGTGTGGTGTTTTTTCGTATGCTTAATCGTATCTTTGCTGTGACTATTCGATGATCGGAGAACACACCCTCAAAAGAGGAGTATGCCTCGCAATTCATCGCGCTATTTTTCCATTTCTTGTTTATGAAGACGTAGTCTATCTGTGCTTTATTTTTGTTCGCGTATGTGTAGGTCCATAATTTTCCCTCCTTTTTTGATAGTTTGTATTGAGGCATGTTAATCTATTTTCCATCATGAATTCTGTTTGATGTTGTCCATTTCTATTAGATGTGTTGTGAAGGCTGTATTTGTTGTTTCCGTTTTTCCCGATTTGGGCATTCATAGTACGTTGTGTTTCGGTATGCTACGCACTAGAGAGGATAGCTCATCGTAGAAGGCGACTAGTTCAGTTTCTTCACTAACATTGGTACGGCTGTAGCAGGAGATGATTGTTGCTCTGGGGTTGCCATTAAACGTAGCTGCCATCATCCTAGGTTGTATTCTATCAATGCTATTTAGTGTTTTTAACGCTCTTGGTCCTATAAGCATTCCTACCCCTCCTACCGTGGCATTGACATAGTTTTTCCATGCTGATATAGTGGCTAGCGTCAATCCATTGCCAGTATCGTGATATTTGTTATCTTTGGTGTGCGTATATCTGTGTTCTTGTATGCAACCAAACTAAATCATATAAATATATTTCATATAGATGTATAAAGAGAATTTGGCATTAAATAACCTACAATGGTTGATATACCATAAAACCAAACTAAACCAAACTAAGCCAAACTAAATCAATAATTAGTTTTTTATATTAAAATATGAATTAAAGTTAGAAAAATTATAATTTATATAAATTTTTTCAAAAATAATCTTTTGACTAGAATTCCGTATTAAATCTAAAAGGATAAAACTATGAATCAATATTATGTTTTAAAATAACCTATACTTATTTAATTTTGAAATACTTTAATTTTTCATTTGATTTTGAAATGTCTAAATTCGTTTTGAATTTTTTCTAAAAAGAAAGTTAAAACATCTATTTCCAACTTGGTCCCCCCCAAACGAGTGTCCTGGATATGACACTAAACAATCTGATGGTTAGGTTCCACTGATGCTGGAGCTTTGGGGTATGCGGAGCACTGCTTCATTGCCATTGCTCCCAGTTCCATTCTGGTATCGAATGATAACACCTGATAGGGCTCTACCTATGGGTTAAATAGAACTAAACTGCATACTTATCCTAAACTGAATTGTCTGAATTAGAACTGTTTGACTAAACTGAGTAGCTTGATATAGAAATGTTTTTGACAATTAAACTGTACTCATGCTAAACTGAATTGTTTGAAATAGAACTGATATTTTGTATAAAAATGGATTTGGCATTAAATAACCTACAAATGTTGATATGCCGTAAAACCCAAAAACCAACCATCAAACCTGGTTTCCAATGAAGAGAAGATTACGTAAAAAGCAACTTCGATTGAAAATAATCCGTTTTCAAAAGAATGTAAACTAGAAATCCACATCTCAAAACCAGTTCTTTCTTTCTGTTTTGTGGGTATAATCTGAAACTGAACCTGTGTTATCGAATAATAATAATAATAATAATAATAAAAATAATAATAATAATCCAAAGAAATTTTTGAAAAAGCAAAAAAATAAAATACAGTAAGGCCAAATAAATGGGGCCGATCATATGACTTGAACTTAAGCTTGCAGGTTAGCTAATCAAGCTTGTTAGCCATTACTCAACCGGTGGCGCCCTAAACAAACAAAAAACAGTAACAAGTAATTTATTAGAGTGAATGATTTTATTCCAAAACTTCTCCGAAAATTTGGAACAAAATATCTTCTATTCTATATTGTTTCATCAAAGAAAGATAGAACAAGAATTCAATAAGTTGGTCTCAAGAATCGATTATGCAAACAAATACCTAATACCAAAGTTTAAGCAGTGATGAAAATGTTCATTGTTTAAATGATTGTTTGATTGTATTTCATTGTATGGAATATTAAACCCTGTAAGTTATTTAATGCCAAATCCTGTTTATACATAAATATTAAATGTATGATTAGCTAACGAATAGTTTGTAAGTAACATTTTTAAGTGAGCCAAAGCTCATTTATTTGCTCACAATCAAATGGTTAAACAGTTTTAACCGATAAAATGAAACGCAGTTTCTTCCAGGCAGCGGTCGCATCGATACTGCTATATGGATGCACTACATGGACTCTAACAAAACGGCTGGAGAAGATGCTAGACGGCAATTACACAAGAATGCTGCGAGCAATCTTGAACAAGTCCTGGCGGCAACACCCCACAAGACACCAACTGTACGGCCACCTGCCTCCTATCATGAAAACTATTCAAGTTAGACGAACCAGACATGCAGGACACTGCTGCAAAAGCAGGGACGAGCTCATAAGTGATGTACTCATATGGAACCCACATATGGCCGAGCAAAAGCAGGACGACCAGCACGAACATACATTCAGCAACTATGTGAGGATACGGGATGTAGTCCAGAAGACCTGCCAGAGGCGATGAACGATAGGGAAAAGTGGCGAGAGAGGGTCAGGGATATCGGTGCTACCAGCACGACATGATGATGATGGTGATGATGATTTAACATCAGTTATTTGTTTGCACACTGTACAAACTACGTACAAACAACTCACTTACAAATCATGTGTACATCCATTGTACACATGATTTGTAAGTGAGTTGTTTGTACGTAGTTTTATTTCTAAAAAGTGTAATTTCTTTGCACACAATTAAGTATTTTTATTATTTGCACATAGTGAAATGGTTTCAAGTATTGCTACCTAACACTAATAATTTTATTTGATATCAATCATTTGATTGGTTCCAAGTATTGCTATATGATACTGATAATTCAATTTTTGCATTCAGTTTCAAGTATTGTAATTCAATAGTGATAATTCTATTCAGAATTACTCATTCGTTTGGACACAGTTAAAAAGGTTCGAGTTTTGCTATGAAACACTATCAATTCAATTAAACATTAGTCATTTGTTTGTACAGAGTTAAATGGGGTATGTAGTGGTTAAAGTGTTGGACTGCGGAATCGAATAAGCGAGTTCGAATTCCAGTCGCGCTACTGCGTTCATTTTCGGACAAATACCCTTGGGAAATTATATGGGCCCCCTTATCCTCCTAGCTATGAGTTGAATTGTACCATTACTTCTAATTGCTTTGGCATTAAATAACCTAAGAAGGCAGGTATGCCTTTAAACAGTTAAATGGTCAAACAGTGATATTAGATAGTCCCATGACAGGTTTGAGTGGACCTGGGAGTAATGGCAAAGGATGGTTGCTCAACTTCCCCAAAGCTTCAGGACACATCATCAGATGGTTTAGTGTCATATCCAGGACACCTGTTGGGGGAGGGGGTAACCCTTCTTCTGAGTAGCAGTAACTGCATTCTACAGTCTCAGCCGCCTGGGCTAGTTTAGATGGGTAATCCCTAAGCAACAACAGGTACCAAAACATAAGCCTGTGAACCCGAATAAGGAAAGCCTAACGAGATTTTCAGATTGCCGAACAAGTCACGTGGTTTCCAAAAAATCATCAAATTCAAGTAACAATAAGCCAGTTCAATTTCGAGATGCAGCTGCAATCACTATTGAACAAGTCCTCGAGTTATTTTCTTAATATATAAAATCAGTTTTTATAGATATCACTTTATTCTGTCTAATACGACGTTAGAATTGTGACACACACATACACCCACATATATTCGCACATACGCACACACACATGCACCCAAACATACGTACACACATATACATTCGTACTCACATGTACACACTCACACACAGACATGCATACACACACATTCATGAGCACATGTATACACAGATACGTATACACACATACATACGCACACTCACATGCATACTGACATATACGCAAATATACACACATACATACGCATACTGACGTAAATACTTGCGTGTCCGCGCGCACACAGACACACACACTCACAATATATATATATATATATATATATATATATATATATATATATATGATTCTATCTATATATACTAGTTGGATGCTAAGTATGCGATCGCATTTCCTTTCGTCACTGTTTCTCTTATTAGGGAAACAGTCACTCCATCTTTTCTTCTCGCATCACATTTGCTTTTCCCAAAGGGAAAACATTGAAAGATAAACCATTGCATTGTTTTCTTATCCGTTTTTACATCAATCGGTGACTTATATTTCTTCTTTGTCATCATGGAAACAGAAAACTTTATAGCTGCTATTTCTGATTTGATTAACATCTGAAATGAAGGCTTTATTTTTCTATATGACTTCCAGTTATTAGAATCTAATTCAGATTTCAGGATCCAAGAAAAGAACGTTTGTATTGTATGTAATCGAAACGATTCGAGTAAGAAATAAACTTGGAATTCTCTGGCAAACAATGGTTAAATAAATAACAGTGAAATTTCCTGAGGATTTACCATAATCCATTCATCCCTGTTTTACAGTCATATATACATATATATCATTCATGTACAGCCACGCATATACATTATGCATATACACATGTAAATATACACAAACACATATACATATTGTACATATACATATGCACATTATACATGTACACATGCATGTACACGTTATATATATATATATATATATATATATATATATATATATATATATATATATGCATGTATTCCAATAAACATTTTAATTACATTTAGATGAAATGTCGGAAAAGTACCACTTGTACTACTTCCACTGATATATATATATATATATATATAGAGAGAGAGAGAGATGAATAAACTGAGTTAGATAATGACCAGAGATAGAGCAAATAACCATGTATATATATATATATATACAGAGAGATAGATAGATAGAGAGAGAGAGAGGGAGAGAGAGAGAGAGAGAGAGAGAGAGAGAAAGAGAAAGTATTGGCCATGAATTAGTTGCAAATAACTCTTCAAAAAAAGTTAACTTTTTCTAAAGTGGAAATATTAGGATTTTATTATTCATAGTCCTATACAATTCAAACTAATATTATTAAGTATTATTTTACCAAATTTCACAGAACAGAAACTTTGCAATAAAAAATACGCACACACACACACACACGTGCGCGCGTACAAAGACCAATCTGCTTGGGTTGTAGAATGCACCGATTGCATTAAAAAGGTAAAACCACCCCATCCACCCAATTAATATCCTGGATATGGTACTAGGCTGTATTTGAGTCTTGGAGCTTTAGTGAATGTGGAGTAGCCTGTCATTGCTATTACTCCCAAGTCCACTCCGATCCAGAGTGTTAGTCTATGTAACGGTCCGATCTATCTATCAAATAGAAATATTCAATCATTTTTTTACACTTGAAACCACTTGACTGCGTGTAAAGAAATGACTATTAAATTGTATTATTAAAATTACATGGCAATATTTTAACTGTGCAAAAAAGAATGAAAAATGATGAAAGAAAGATTTTAGCACATTGTTATCAAAATATAAGTCTCTTTATTCTTTCTTATGGTCTAGATTTCTGAAGGCGAGTAGGAGAGAAAGAGAGACGAATATAGAGGGAGTACTGCTATATTGACCAATATCCTCTTAACCACGTTATGCCTTATTTCGGACTCCACTTAGTACTTCTGCTTCGGCTGACACTCAGCGCGGATCACGCTCTGATTTGGTTGTGATTCCAACTGGCTGACAGAGACTCGGTGCATGGGTTACTTAGGTGGAACATTAACACAGGTGTTCACGCACGCGCGGCAGAGCGGACGTGTCACTCAGAGATGTCACAATAGCCCGAGATGGGAAACGGAGGCTAGCGACTGCGAATGACGTCACGCACCGGAAGCGCGCGGAGGGTTTTGGGAGATTTTGAAAAAGTCAGAGAGTTGAGATGAGACCTGCCTCCTGGGAAGACGGTTGGTTTTCGCTTGCTCGCGGAGACCTTCTTGTCGGGTGCCACACGTGTTGGTGGGCTAGGGAGCAGATGAAAAAGCCAGAATAGAAATATTGTGCCTCTCTCTCCTTATGTCGAAGTACCTTTAAACTCAAAGGTAATAAAAAGTTTCGTACCTGAACTGAGAAGTCGTAAGTGTTTTTCGTGTTTCGAGATTCCTATGTTCTATCTTTATGGACATTCGATGTACGTATCACACATAGCCATATCTGGTACAAAAAGACGTAAAATCTAGAACCACTTAACTCGAAATAACGTAACCTGATATATACCTGTAACGGCTATGAAGATGTGACCTCCATACTCCAAAATCGAGTTTCATCATATGTAGTTTAGAGTCATACTCAAGACAACTCTTTTTTGGAGGGGGGTCTTACTCCTCGTTAGGTGTTACTGTCAGCATATTTTAAAATTCGCTGACAGGACATGGTCGTCTTTCCTTGTTCCATTTCTTAAGAGAGGATCTTTTTTTTAACTAATAAGGGATTCACATTGTCGTACCATTTTTCGTGGTCAGCCGAAGGGAATATACCTTTGCTGAAACTATGATTAATCATCTTCTTGACGTTGGATTTTTTCTCCCAGCGCATTGATTACCTGAAATTTAGTTTCTGATTCCTACTTCAGTTTTTTTTTCTTTCCGTGCTGCGAGTTTCCTTCCAGTTTGTGCAGAGGTATCTTGATATAGGTCAGTGTCAAGAATTAGCGATAACCGTTTCCAGTCTCTGAGTAAGATAATGGACATGTCACCAAACAGTTGGTTTCCCTTATCAATCTGAAGTCGCTCACTGATATAATAGATTGGTTGGTTGGTTTGGTGGGTTTTATGGCATATCAACCTTTGTAGGTTATTTAACGCCAAATCCATTTTTATGTAAATAATCTGTTCCATTTAAAACAGTTCAGTTTAGCATAAGTACACTGTTTAATTGTCAAAAACATTTATTTCAAACTATTCAAGAAGTTATATGTAACAATTCAGTTAAGTGTAAATACAATTTTAATATCGAAAAACAGTTCTATTTCAAATAATTTAGTTAAGCATAAGCATGCAGTTTAAATGTAAGTACGGTTTAATTGTCAAAAGAATTTCTATTTCAAGCTATTCAGTTTACTCAAACAATTCAGTTTAGCATAAGTATGCTGTTAGTTCTATTTAAAACATAGATAGGACCCTTATCAGGTGCTACCACTCCGGGCCAGAGTGGACCTGGGAGCGATGGCAATGAAGGGGTACTCCGCATTCCCCAAAGCTCCAGCACTGCTGGAACCTCACCATCAGATTGTTTAGTGTCATATCCAGGACACTAGTTAGGGGGTCTTACCCCTCTGTAGAGGTTGCAGTCAGCCGACTGGGTAGTGATATAATAGAGTATATTTCATCCCATCATGAATGTTTCGGCAATGACGAGCAAACCGATATTATTGATCCAGCAGGTGAAATGGCGTTGAAATTGAGTTGAGAATGGAAGAATATACAGCCTCTCCCCTTTTAATGCGGCGCTCTCCCAGACAATGAACTACGATGGTGAGGCTTAGAATATGTTGACTGTGTCCCCAACAGAAGGAAGATAGCTTTCTCCTCAGGTATCATCAGCTTGGCAAGATGCATAGTTTCTTTGATTAGGGACAAAGTGACAGATCGGCAAAAATGTAGCATTTTATTTCATCTATGTAGAAAGGGAGGTGTAATATATAATGGGTTCAAAAATACGGCCAAGATAAGAATATGTAAGATATACATAGGGAATCCCGAAATACACGAAATTGGTTCAGGTACGAAACTTTTATTCACCTTTTTGAGTTTAATAGTTTTTCGACACGAGGAGAGAGAGAGAGAGAGAGAGAGAGAGAGAGAGAGAGAGAGAGAGAGAGAGACAATTTCTTTCAATGCTGACTTTTCCATCTGAACCACACCACGTGCGGCACCCCTGCCGCAAACTACTGGTCTGGCCTCGGCGAACTCCGAAAATCGACTCTCTTGTTCGGAGTTTGAATCTCAACTCTCAACTCACCCAACCAACGCGCGGCGCCCGTAGCGCACAAAGTCTGAATCTCAACTTTCTCGTCCGGAGTTTAAATCTCAACTAACTGTTTTTTTTTTTCAAATCCCCCAAATCCTCAGCGCTTCCGGGCATGACATCATTCACGTCCCCGGTCTTATTTCCTATCTGGGGTTTTTATTGTGACATCTCTGATTGTCCCATCCGCCCCGCGCGCACGTGAACACCTGCGCTCAATGTGTGCACCTAACTAACCCATTCACTAAACAAAAGTTTCTCAGCCTAACTAAACCGAAAGGCAAGATATATAAAACGAAATTCCTCCGCAATTATATTACAGAGGTTGTAAGTCCAAACAAAAGATCAGCATTCGTGTAATGCCAAAGGGACAAAGGTAGTTGTGTACCTTGTCTAAAGTGCCTGAACCAAAAGCAGAACAATAATCGGGATAGAAAAAGACTACATATACAAAGGTGTAGTCAATTTTACCAAAAAAAGTACAGGAAAAGTCCATGATAATGGTTTCTCACCTGTTTGTGTTTGCATGTACATTTTTAAAGAGGAATTCCCTGAAAATGTTGATCTTGATAAGAAAATGATTCCTCTCTTGTGTGTATTTGCATGTGCTTTCTCAATTTCGAATTCTCTGAAAATGTTGATCCACACAATTAAGAGCTTAATAGTTTTTCTCTTGCATGTATTTTCAAGTGCCTTTTTAATCTTGAATTATATAAAAATGTTGATCCACACACTGAACAACTGTAAGGCTTATTTCAGCTAAAGAATCCCCCAGTTCGGGAGATTCCAACCTTGAAATCATCATCATCATCATGTCGCGCTGGTAGCACGGATATCCCTGACCCTCTCTCGCCACTCCTCCCTATCGTTCATCGCCCCAGGCAGGTCTTCAGGACAACATCCCGTATCCTCACATAGCTGCTGAATGTATGTTCGTGCTGGTCGTCCTGCTTTTGCGCGGCCATGTGTGGGGGTCCATAAGAGTACATCACTTATGAGTTCGACCCTGTTTCTCGAGCAGTGTCCTGCATATCTGAAATAGAAACCCTTTGTAATATGTAATAAGTGTTATGTGCTTCTAAGTTTCTCAGTTATTCATGCAACATCCTACAAAGGAGCAGCTGTATCACCAACTTCCTCTCATCTCGCCAAACACCCGAGGAAAACGCACAAGATATCCTGACCACTGCTAATGAAGTAAGGGTCCACTCATAAGCAATTTGCGCAGTTGGCTGGGGCTGTAGAATACACCGACTGTACCTCTGCTGAGGGGTAAGACCCCCCGCCAACGAGTGTCCTGGATATCACACTAAATAATCTGATGGTGAGGTTCCAGTGATGCTGGAGTTTTGGGGAATGCGGAGCACCCCTTTATTGCCATTGCTCCCAGGTCCAGAATGGTAACACCTTATAAGGGTCCTATCTATGGGTTAAATAGAACTAAACTGCATATTTATGCAAAACTGAATTGTTTGAATTAGAACTGTTTGGCTAAACTGAATAGCTTGAAATAGAAATGTTTTTCACAACTGTACTTACATTTAAATGATGTGCTTATGCTAAACTGAATTGTTTGAAATGGAACTGTTTTTAACATTGACACTGTACTTACACTAAATTGAATTGTTTAATATAGAACTGTTTTGACATTTAACTGTGTAGACAAAATCTGCACTTATACTAAATTGAATTAGCTGAATTAGAACTGTTCTAATTGAAACACCTGAAAGGTTGAAATAGAGCTGACTATTTGCATAAAAATGGATGTGGCGTTAAATAACCAACAAAGGTTGGTATACTGTAAAAACCAACCAACCAACCAACCAACCAACCAACCAACCAACCAACATAAACAATGGACTCCTACCCAAAGACACACCTACGTTTGGCGATCAGCAAAAACTTAAAATTCAGGAACTGTGCGGACATTGTTTATCGGGACACACTTCGGTCGGCCGTGTTGGACGTACACGGATCTGGTCGGGTGTGTCCTGGTTCCGGTGCCAGTCGGTCACCTCCATCTGACATGGATTCCGATAAGCCGGCATTGATGTCTTGCGCGCCAAGACCGGCATCCTCGAGCCTCAGGGGGTTGCCCCCTCCCCAGGCTCTAACTCTCAATTGGTGTAGAGAACTTGATGTTGATAATGATAAAGATGATGACACTGATGGCGTCTAGACGACTTACCAAGAGCGATGGAGCATAGAGACACATGGCAAGAGGTAGTCAAAAAAATGTGTTACTGACATGTATGATGATTGCAATGATGATATATCGTTCTTGAATTGATCAGTGATAAAAAAAGAAAGATTCACAGAGATACTACACATTTCACTTTTTTTCTCTTAGTTTATCAGAAACGTTAAGACCAGTCATTTGGGGCTTTAGAATATTGAAGTGGAGCAAGACCTACCTCACATCATGTGTTCAGGATATAACACTAAAATACATCTGTTCTATAGCTTTTGGGGATGGGGAGTACCTTTTCATAGTAATAACTCCCAGGTCCACTCTACAACGGAGTAGTATTACCTTTTGAGGTCGCATCTCTAGGTCAAATAGAACTAGGTAAGCATACTTGAAATACTTGAAATCTATACTATACTTGAAATCCTTTAATTGGCTGCAGATAAAAAATTATATCTATCTATCTATCTATCTATCTATCTATCTATCTAAACAGGATTTAGCATTAGATAACCTAAAAGAATTGAAATGCCATATAATACAACCAATCAATCAAGCAACCATAATTAGTAATTGTCGCATGGCGTCGACGAGCGTAAATAAATTTATCACGAATCACGGTTTTTTTTTGATGGTTTTCCAAACAATCTCATCAATGTTATAAACAGGAATATTTTAACAAAATACCATTTTAACATGTTTCAATAAAAGAAGAAAACACATTCCTTTTTGTGGAGGGGGAAACGTTCTTTTCTTCACCACCATGAAAACCTGTCTGATGGACCAGAAAACTGAGCAGAATTTAATGAAATTCACATATAACACTATTTCAATTTATAATTCTTTTTTAAGTGGGAAAACCTTTAATTAGCCAAGTAGTTCATAGTGCAATAATCTAATTCCACAAATTTTCGTTTTTCTGTAAAAGACAGAAAAAGAAAAAAAAATGCCATATCGAATTTTCATTTTAATTAATGTAGTTTTGATAAAATTATTGCCAGAATTAAGTTTTAAGATTTTTTTGTATTTATTTAACTTTTTTAGATGTTTTTCCTCAATTGCACAAGTCATTAGCCTTTTTTAAAAAATTACTGGCCAATATGAAAACTGAAATTACTGATATTGTGTTCTGTTGTTTATCAAGAGCATGAAACTGAACAGTTGAAAATACTAATGACAAATGTCAATTAATCTTAGTTGACAAAAGCTAAATCACACAACCTGATTTCCTGTCGACCATTACAAATTTCGAAGTGGTTGATTAGTTGTTAGATTTTCGGTTTGGTTTCTTTGTTTAATGGCATATCAACCTCTGTAGGTTATTCAATGCCAAAGAAATTATCCTAGAAGAACAGTAGTGGTACTATTTAACCCATAGCTAGGAGGATAAAGAGTATTTGCCCGAAAGTGAACGTAATAGCGCGACTGGAGTACGAACTAACTTACTACGATTCTGTAGTCCATCGCTTTACACATTACACCACGAGGACACCCACCTAGATTTTCGGATCTGAAATATCATTGATTAACTGATTTTAATGGTATATCAACATGTCTTGTGTTATCGTGTGCAAAGAGATCAAGCAAACATAGTTTATGGTACATTCATTTTTAGATATTTTGTGGAATTATTTCTTAAGATTGGTTTGGTGCAGTTTCTTTGTTGAATGGCATATCAACCTTCAAAGCATATTCAAAGCCATTCTTGTCACACAATAGTGGTGCTGTTTAACTAACTGTTGGTGAGATAAAAGGGTTCAATACCTTTCACAAACATTTTAGTTCGAAAGTGAACGCAACAGCGCGATTTGGGTTCGAACTCGCTTACTTCAAGACCGCAGTCCAGCACGTTTGCCATAACGAGAAAGGGAAACCCCTATTAAAAAGAATATTTTTCGCTTTTTTGGGGTTGTTTCTTTTTTTTTTTTTTGTTTATTTAATCATACTTACCATCCCCTACAACTATAACCATTACACCACGTTGTTGTTTATTTAATGACAAATAATCTTTATACATATATATTAAGCATATATGGTTTGGTTTGGTTGTGTTTTATGGCACATCAACTATTGTAGGTTATTTAATGCCAAATCCTGTTTATGCATAAATATCAAATATATATAATTTGGTTTCGTTTTATGGCATATCAACCATTGTACTTAATTTAATGCCAAATACTGTCAATACATATATATTAGATATATGATTTGGTTTGGTTGGGTTTTATGGCATATCAACCATTGTAGGTTATTTAATGCCAAATCCATCTTTATACATATAAACAATTTTATTTCAAACAATTTAGTTTAGCATAAGTACGTAGTTCAAATGTCAAAACAGAACTATTTCAAGCAATTCAGTTTAGCATGTGCATAGTTTAGTTCTATTTAACCCATAGATAGGACCCTATCAGGTGCTTCCACTCTGGTTCAGAGTGGACATAGAAGCAATACTAATACAGGCGTATTCTGCATTTCCCAAAGCTCCCGCATTACTAGAGCCTAACCATCAGTCATATCTAGGACACTCGTTGGAGGAGTCATACCCCTCTACAGAAACGTAATCGGTGTATTCTACAGTCCCAGCTGACTCTTTTTTGGCTTATCGTTCAATCGAAAACAAATAATTTTTAAACAGATTTATATATAGAGCCTTCGCAGGTCCTACCAATCTGGGTCAGAGTGGACCTGGGAGTTGGCCAAATTTCTCGAAATTAAGCTTCACCTTCAAATGCAGTTACGTGTCATAACCTGAACATCCCATTTTGGTCGGGTGTAAGCCTTCCTAAGGGACACAGTCAGCATTTTCTAAGCTCTTCCGTCAGGCTGATTATTAAGAGCATGTAACTGACCTGCTGAAAATACTTAGGACTGATGTACATTAATCTACTAAGTATGTAAAAGGCTGAGTCGCACAACCTGATTTGTTGTCAGCCATTCTAAATCTTGATGGGGTTGGTCAATTATTTGATCTTAGGGTTTGCAAATGGCTGGTCGCTCTCCACTGTATCCACATGGAAAAACTCTGTCAACGTGGCAGTAGGAGGGGTAGGATTACTTATAGGACCTAGAGCATTAAAAACGCTTAATAGCGTTGAGAAAATACAACCTAGAATGATGGCAGCTACATTTAACGGAAACCCCAGAGCAACAATCATCTCATGCTACAGCCCCACCAATGTTAGTGAAGAAACTGAACTAGTCACCTTCTACGATGAGTTATCCTTATTAGTGCGTAGTATCCCGAAACACAACATGTTAGTCATTGGCGGAGACATGAATGCCCAAATCGGGAAAAACGGAAACAACAAATACAGCCTCCACAACACGTCAAATAGGAATGGGCAACATCTAACAGATTTCATGATAGAAAATAGATTAGCATGCCTCAATACAAACTACCAAAAAAGAGAGGGCAAACTATGGACATACACGTACGCAAACAATACTAAAGCTCAGATAGACTACGTCCTTATAAACAAGAAATGGAAAAATAGTGCATTGAATTGCGAGGCATACTCCTCTTTTGAGGGTGTGTCCACCGATCACCGAATAGTCACGGCGAAAATACAATTAAGCCCACGAAAAAACGCCAAACGAACAGCGACCAACAAACACTATGACTGGACCCTATTAAACAACAAAGATATAAGAGATAAATACGTATTAGAATTAAGAAACAGATTCGAAACACTACAAGAAAAGACGGAAAAAAGTACACCAAAACGACGAATATGAAAATTTCGTCAATGCACACCTCGAGGCAGCAGCAAAATACATTCCAACAAAAATTAAAACTAAATATAGAGTCCCATGGGAAACTTTAGCGGTGAGAGAAAAACGTGCACTAGTGAAAACAGCCTCCAAAAACTATCGAAAAAACCCAACAAACACAAATGCCTTAAAACTAAAAACGGCACAATATCAATTAGCAGGCATATATATAAAGGAACAGACAGAATACATTCAAAATCAGATAGATAAGATTAGAGACTCGGTGGAAGATAGACAATCTAGAATAGCCTGGCAAACAATAAACGAAGTGAGCAGAAGAAAGAACACAGCCAAAGCAAAACTTAAAGCAGCAAACCAACAAGAAAGAATAAAACTGTGGAAACAGCGCCTCGAAAACTTACTTGGAAACCCACCAAAAATAACGCATGAACCAATCACCAGAATAATTAGCAAACAATTAGACATTAAACTAGGACCGTTCACACAAGAAGAACTCGACTCGGTTCTCAGAAAAATTAAAAATAGGAAAGCTGCAGGGCTGGACGAAATTCCCCCGGAAGTATGGAAGACCAGACAATTCGACGACATACTGCTCCGACACTGCAACGCAGTATACAATCAAAATCCGATAGATAGATGGATGAAGGGATGCATACTCACCTTCCCTAAAAAGGGGGACCTCGGATTAGCCAAAAACTACCGAGGCATAACACTTACATCAATAGCTGCCAAAATCTACAATGCCCTACTACGAAACAGAATAGAACCCAAAATCGACAACATACTTAGAAAAAACCAAAATGGCTTCCGAAGAAATAGATCCATGACCTCACAAATATTAACCATCCGCAGAATCCTTGAAGGTGTACGGGCAAAGAACCTACAAGCGACATTAATATTTGTCGACTTTACCTAGGCTTTCGACTCCATTCACAGAGGAAAGATGGAACAAATCCTACTAGCGTACGGCATACCTAAAGAAACCGTAGCGGCAATAACGATTCTCTATAGAAACACTAAAGTAAAAATACGATCACCGGATGGAGACACAGAATACTTTGACATTGTAGCAGGAGTACTACAAGGGGACACGCTGGCCCCGTACCTCTTTATCATTTGTCTAGACTACATACTTAGAACATCGATTGACAAAATCAAAGAGAATGGCTTCGAACTGACGAAGAAAAGAAGCAGAAGATACCCCGCAACAACAATTACCGACGCCGACTACGCCGATGACATAGCGATACTGGCAAATACACCTGACCAAGCTGAAACACTTCTGCATAGTTTGGAACGAGCAGCAGCAAGCATAGGCCTCTATGTTAATGCACACAAAACGGAATATATGTGCTATAACCAAACGGGGGACATCTCCACTCTAGAAGGAACCCCACTTAAACTAGTAGACAAATTCACGTACCTAGGAAGCAGCGTCGAATCAACCGAAAAGGACATCGAAACGAGGTTAACGAAAGCATGGACAGCTATCAATAGGCTATCGATTATATGGAAATCAGACCTAACCGATAAAATGAAACGCAGCTTCTTCCAGGCAGCGGTCACATCGATACTGCTTTATGGATGCACTACATGGACGCTAACAAAACGGCTGGAGAAGAAACTAGATGGCAATTACACAAGAATGCTGCGTGCAATCCTGAACAAGTCCTGGCAGCAACACCCCACAAGACACCAACTGTACGGCCACCTGCCCCCTATCACGAAAACTATTCAAGTTAGACGAACCAGACATGCAGGACACTGCTGGAGAAGCAGAGATGAACTCATAAGAGATGTACTCTTATGGATCCTCACACATGGCCGCGCAAAAGCAGGGCGACCAGCTCGAACGTACATACAGCAGCTATGTGAGGATACAGGATGCTGTCCTGAAGACCTACCTAGGGCGATGAACGATAAGGAGGAGTGGCGAGAGAGGGTCAGGGATATCCGTGCTACCAGCACGATGATGATGATGAGGGTTTGCAATATGAGTCATGTCTTCAATTTAATATTTCCGTAAATCGAGAATAGTGTAGTATAAATATTCTTCTTCTCGATATATCTATTACTAGATTTATTTAACCAGCCCAACCAAGCCTGTTCTCTTTGATATGACACTTAATTTCCATCCACTCTGACCAGGAGGGTTAGTACCTTTTAATGTTCCATCTATGAGTCAAATAGACATATTCACAAATTTTCTACACTTAAAACCATTTAACTCTGTCTAAACAAATAAACATTAAATTGAATTATTAATATTACGTAGAAATATTTGGAGCCATTTAATTGTATGCAAATAAAACTATTAGTGTTAGATAGTAATACTTGAAACAATTTAACAGTGTACAAATGAGCTTTGGCTCCTTTAAGAATTATATTCTACAAACTATTCGTTTTCAAATTATATATATATATAATTTGTAAACTAAAAGTTTGTAGGATACAATTCTTAAATATATATATATATATATATATATATACATGGAAAAATGGTAGATTTTGGTAAATCCGACATAATAAGAAAAACAAGTGGAAAAATAATAGGCCAAAACACTGACAACGGATAAAACAATTATATTTCGTCTTTATTTTAGAAAGACTTCATCAGAATGACTTTTTTCTAAAGTTACGCATCGGAGGACATAGATAAATGAAAATGAAAATAAAAATAAAAGGAGGGTGTCATAAAAAAAGAAATAGTAAAAAAAAAATGGGAGAGATAGAGAAATATGTTAGAGTGGAGGCGGCAGGGGTTATCGGCTGTGACCAGGGCAATGGCTAAGTATATTTATATATTTATATATAGATAAAAGTAACTAAAGTTGGCGACCGTAATCGAGGGCGACTCGAAGGCTTCCTTTTCAATAGCTACTGTTATATAATTGCAGAATGATTTTTTTTTAATATTATCATTTTTCGTTGGCTTTATCTTATCATTCGGTTTGGTTAGGCTTAGAACTATTTGGCTTAGTGCACGTGCAGGTGTACACATTGAGTGCTGTTCACGCTCGTGCGCCGAGGAAGTGACAATCACTGATGTCATAATAAAAACCCCAGATGGAAAATGAGACTGGGATGTGAATGATGTCATGCCTGGAAGCGATGGGCTGGGATTCTTGGTGATTTTGAAAAAAAGCAGTTGAGATCTGAAGCTGGGCGAGGCCAGTTGAGATTTGAAGCTGGACGAGGCGAGTCCAGTTTGTGGCCTACGGGATGCGCCGCGCATTTGTTGGGTTAGATGGAACGGTCAGCATAGTAAAAATTGTCTCTCTCTCCTCGTGTCGAAAGACTAAACTCAAGAAGTCAATAAACGTCTCGTACCTGAACTAAAAAAAGTCGTCAGTGTTTCGGGATTCCTATGCATATGAGCATTTTATGCATCTGTATATTTCAAATATTCGTATTATGACTATACAACACTACTACACCGAGGTGTAGGGGAGTGAGCTACTCCTTTCTCTTGATTGCTCTACTTTACCCATGATCCGTACTTCATAATGCTGAGTGTTAAACCAGGAGGTATCAAGTACCATTGCTTTTGCAAAATACATACCCCCTGATGAAAGCCTACGATGGGTCTGAAAGTTCTTGGGAACAAATTAACTATTTAAAATTTATTAGCCAATTCCAGCTGGATGTTATAATAACCATGTGGAGACTCGAACGGATCAAAATAAAAATATGTACACAAAAGACGTCTATACAATTTAACCAAATATATTTCAATGAAGAAACGCAGTGCAATCAGACCCCCATATATATATGTATATATATGCACACATATGTATGTATACATGTATGTATGTCTAAAATGGATTTCTAATTTCTCCAAGCTTTTGTCTTTATCAATGATGTACGTATTTACAAAATGTGTACAATACAATGGGGAAGGAAGAAAAGAAAAAAGGTCTTACGAACTTATTCGTTTGTTCGGAAATGTGACAGATCAAACAGGCGTAAGGGAGGCAATTATTGCCCTTGGGTTTCTTAGCAGAAAAAAAATAATCGGTTGCCTCCGCTTTTACTCCGGACTTTCGGTTCTAAACTAAACTTGGTCTGGAGTCGAAGTTCTAAGATGGGTGCTGCACTGAATTCTTCGCTGTCTCTCTCTGCTCTTCCGTCGACCTCGACTTGATCTGCACTGATCTATCGGCGTCGTGCCTTGTTTATATAAATTGGGGGTGGAGTTTCGAGGATCCCTGGGCACACCTATGCATAATGATATGTAAATCGCCAAGTTGACCAACTTTTTCCACATATGGCCGACGCTGCGTTTGAAGATATACTTAAGATTTAACTTCGATACCCACTACTGATCCAAGCAGACTGTCAATACTTAAGATGGGATACATCCACTTACCTCGTCTCAATATTTAGCCAAATCTTATTCTTGCTTCGACCACGCAGACTTTATTACTATCCCCACCGTAAGATCCACATAAGTTGGCTACATCTTCCTTTACTTTTCCAAACCACTTAAGGTTTTATTTTTTATTTTTAGTTCATTTCCTGTATGAACTCCAATTCACCCCTTAGCTTGCACAAACTTCATTACTGTTTTCTTTTATATTATAGCAAGATTCACTTTAAAGAACCTCAGGACATCGGTCGAAAGTTTAATAAATAAATAAAATAGGATAGGAAATAAGATAATAAGAAGAGAGAAAAATGAATTTTCCTCAATTATTTCCCTAGAATCGTTAATTAATCAACCAATCTGTGGTGGGGGGAGTTCTCTCTGTCACAATTAACAGAGTAGGAAAACTGAGTCGACTGCATTAGCTAGGCAAAGAGAAACAAAATATCGTGAGGAGAAAGAGAGCAGAAACAGAGCTTGAATTTGCTTTCACGTTTTTTTTTATTGTAGAATTAACACATGCTTCCTCATGAGTTCCGTCCTCACAGATTCGCTTCCGGGTGTGAGACCCATTTTCGGAGCTCACCCCAAAATGAGGACTGCAACTTTCCGCTGTCTTTTCATCGTCGTGTCTGGCGTCCAACTGACTGATTGTACATCGTCACCTCCGGCTGCCAACTAACTCTTTCCGGTTTTCCATCCCGCATACACTGCTTTATGGCGTTTTAATTTGGGCTCCTTTCAACCAATAAGAAATCGCTGTCGATTCACTGCTGATACGTTTCTGTTTTTAACCTGGGGGTTCCTAATTATTTTGTATAATGACTTCAGTGCTGGACTACGGCCTCGAAGTAAGCGAGTTCGAACTCTACTTGCGCCATTACATTTACTTTCGGAATAATACACTTGAGAAAGGCATGAACCCTCTTTGTGAGTTATTCCAAATCATTATTGTATAATTATAAAGGTATTAATTACCCCATATCTGTCTGATAAGGTGTTTCATAACTTCCCCTTGTGCATTAGTCCGAAAATGAACATAACAGCGCGATTGGGATTCGAACTCGCTTACTACAATGTCGCAGTCCAGCACGTTAACCACAATCAAACTATATCCCCCATCAACTTGGTTAACAGGGCTTCATCTAAAAATAAATTAAGAAATATAGAACTACCCGTTTGAATTCATCTTTGAATGTTCTCAAGTATATTTTTATAAAGAATATAGTTCTTCATATAATTAGAAGGAAAAAAAGCCAATTTATCTAAAAAGAAAGGTTTAAAGACGTAACAGGTTTTATCTTCTAGGGTTATTTTCTAAATTTGGAGGCATGGTTTACACATAATTTCTTTATAAACCTCTTTGTTTAATGGCATATCAACCTTTGTGTGTTATTTAAAGCCAAAGCCATTCTTGAAGGAGAACAGTATTGGTACTAGTTAACACATAACTAGAGGGATATGGCGGTTCATGGATTTGCTATTTGAAACAATTCTCTTTCAAGTCTTTCCCTTTAACCTTGAGCTATATGGATGTTTTTCTGAAAAAGATATGGAGGGTGCTAGAATGTGTGTTCTAAGTAGGATAAACTTTTTACCGTCTTTTGTATTTCAGATTGGGATGGATTTCCCGGGATTAAAAAAAATGTAGATCAGTATTCCGAAAAATCTGATGTATCTGTGAAATAAAACGGGGATTCTTCTTAGTTGTAACCCTGTCAGTACTATTGAATGGTTGCACCACTTTGACTCGTAACAACACGCTTGAAGAAAAAAAGCTTCATGAAAACTACACAAGAAACGTGCGTGGTGTTTTAAACAAATCCCAAAAGCAGAACACTACAAAACAATAGCTGGATAGCCACTTACCTCCCATCATACAAATTATTCTAGTTAGATGAGTAAGACGTGATTTGGCTGGAGAAGTAAGGACGAACTCATAAATAACATTTTTCTATGGACTTCTACACACAGACATACCAGTGTTGGGCGACCAGCAAAAATTAACTATCATCGGGTATTTGCGGACACCGGGTACCGTCTTGAGGAATTACAAAGAGCAATGGCTGATAGTACAAAGAAGAGAGAGAGAGAGAGAGAGAGAGAGAGAGAGAGAGAATAAAAAAATCCCTGATGTCAGTATATTTTGCTGCTGCTGATGTTTCTTTATTTCTACAACTCCAATTATAACTGCAATGGTGTTCGTGTTTGCATATCACATTTTTGAAATATCCGTTTCAAGGTAGATTTATCAATGATATTCTTTTTTTTGTAGGGTGTGGTGACGATTATATCTATGAGATAGCGTTTATGCTATTTATTTATTTAACTATTCTTATAAATTATTTCACTTGGGGCTTGGTATACGCTGACTGTCTCCCCTCAAAAAATATGATTTACTGCATCCGATGGTAAGGTCCACGATTTTTTTTAGATCTAAGAGGATTACACCAAAAGCGGATCAACAGCGTGCTTCATCTGATGCTGGGTGTAGGGGCCCCGTAGGTCAAATAGTTCAGCTAGGAAACTACTGCTACTCATCTCTAAGGGTGACGTCTGTCAGGTTAGGCTTTCTGGCATATCAAACATTGTAGGTTATTTTTATATAGATTTATATGGTTAGTAACTGCATTGCTATCTTACGCTTATAATTGTTATCACTTTGAGTAATCAGTTGTCTTCATCGTTATATTGTCTTTCATTGCGTCCTTCGGCCTTCTTCAGGCGTTTCATGTCGAACTTTGTAGCCCACACAGAACTTCGAACAGGACCTTAATTTAATACACACCGTTTGAATTTTTACTAATTCTGTTAACTATGACCGGATACAAGTGTTCAGATATAGTAAGTATTGTTTGTAATAATACCTGCTGTTAGGATTGAACCTGCTGATGATTTTAGCAAAACGCGTACATCCGTTGCATCATGAGTCCTGCTGGACAATTCCGAGGGAATTTTGAGGACTTATAAACTTAATGTCTCAATCAACACGTGAGACACTACTCACTACAATTATGTATGGTGTTTTAACTCAGTTCATATTGCGATTTTTTAAAATTCAGCCTTTTTGATTATTAGTTTCAACATCGTATTCATCTCTATATTTACTCAACTGGTCACTGTAGCTCAACGTACACGGTACTTTTTTAAGAAGCCATCTTCACCAGTGTAACGTAATGGCCGAGGAATTTCGGTTCATGCCTTTGGGTTTAGTTAGGCTGAGAACCTTTCGGCTCAGCACATGGGTTAGTTAGGTGCAAACATTGATGCAGTTGTTAACGCGGGCGCGCGCGGGCGGACAAAGGTGTTACTCAGAGATGTCACAATAGTCCAAGCTGAAACGGGTGACGGAGTGCGAATGACGTCACGCACCGGAAGCGCGCAGAAGTTTGTGGAGAATTGGAAGAAAGTTAGGGAGTTGAAAACTAGATGCCAAACGAGGAGGTTCGACTTTTGCGAGCTCGCCGAAGCAGGCAAATTTGCGCCCTATGGGTGCCGCGCGAGATGGGGGCCAGATGAATAAGAGAGCATAGCAAGATTGTGTCTCTCCTCCTTATGTCGAAATCTTTAACTCAAAATTAATAAAAAGGTTTCGTACCTGAACAAGAAGTCGTTACGTGTTTTCGAATTTCGAGATTCCTATGTTCAATGTAAATGTGTTACCAACATGCCATGTCTATTTCCTACATGGTGTTAATTGTGGCAATAGCACATTCCCAATCTATTTATTTTTTAAAAAACTTCATCCCATGAGGGCATATGGTTTCCCTTTTCTTTCCATGTATGATCAGTCATACTTGCCTTTTTGATCTCAACTTGGCTCCCTATTTTTCGATGTTCCTCTAACCTTATTTTTAATGGGCGCCATTGTCTCACCCTAGTATACTCTACCACAACTGTATTGAATGAAGCACACATAATATTTGATCATGTTGTATTCTGTTGGAGGCTTGATTCGTTTATTTTTGAAGAGTCGTGCCATTCTTGAATATTTTCCTGATATCATATGGACAATATATCCTTTGAATATTTTCGGCTAGGCCTTTGATATAGGCAAGACAGACTGTAGTGAGTTTTCGATCCAGATTTTTTTGGAGCTGGTGTTGAGATGGAGGTTGTCTCTTAAGCCATTCATTTTTTCTTCATATGGATTGGTGTCACTTCTAATGGCTTTTGCTCGATGGTGTAGGCAACGAACGGTTTCTTTTCTTTACATTATATGGATGGTGGGAGTTGAAATTGAGGGGCTGTCCGAAAAGGTTGGCTTTCGATACTCAGATGACCCCAGTTCTTGTTCTTCTGTACGAGTTATTAATAGATCTAAGAAGGATAATCTGTTGGCTTGTTCTTTCTCCATAGTAAACTATATAGATAGTCAAATTGAGTTCAAATGATCAAGTAGTGTCTGAACGGCTTCCTGATGTGACCAGACAATAAATTACCATCTACGTATCTAAGCCATAATAATAGCTTTAATGATGCAGATCCTAACACCATTTTAAAAAAAGAATTCCATGTATATTTTAGCCAGTACTAGCGACAACGGAGAATTCAACATGGCCAAGAATTGCGTGTACGCCATCCCAGGCAGTTTTGGTGAAGTATATTAAGGCAAGGCACGCAGTCCACTAAAAGTAAGGCTACAATAATATAAAAAAGCAGAATGCCAAGGTGAGGTCGAAAAGTCGTGTATAGCTGATCATATATGAAAAAAAATGGAAGGTATCTGCCCTAATAAGATGAAATTAAGATAATAAGCAGTATAGAAATGAATACGATATTGCAACCAATAATTAAAAAGGCTAGGTAAAAAATTGCAATATTAGCTGAGGTAAAAAAAATCATACATTAGTAGTGAGTAGTATTTCATGGCGCAACGGATATAGGTGTTTGTTTGAGAAACGCTTCTAAATGAAATCGTGTGGAGGTTGCTGGTTCAATCCCAACTATTGGTAATATTACGAGCAATATTTGCCATAACTTAACACTTAAACCCAGTCATGTTTGTAACAATTCTATCCTTGTTGATTAAATAAATGTCTCTGTTCGAAGTAATTTTTCGCTCCTGCGTTCGACACGAAACACCAGAAAAACGCCAAAGGACTTATCCGTCGAAACATTATGAATATATCATTGAAGCCAGTAACCCAATTACAGTAAATGATAAAAGTCATAAAGCTTTATTTCTGAAATTTAAACAAACTAATAACTTTATTTATAATTTGATATTTGTTTGCACACAGTTAAATGGTTTCAATAATTGCTATTTAACACTATTCATTTATATGAGCAAAGCTAAATTGTTCCAAGTATTGCTATGTAATAGCCATTAGATAAGTTCCTGCATAAAATCAAAATGGTTTCAAGTATTCCCATTTAAGATGAATAATTCTATTTAGTATTGACCTTTTGTATGCATATATTTAAATGTCTTCAAGTATTGCTATCTAACACCGATAACAATTTGCATATTGTTAAATGGCTTCTAAGTGGCTTTAATAATGCAAGTTAACACTTGTCGTTGGTTTGCACACAGTTAAATGGTTGAACAGTTATGTTTGATCAACGGGTGGAACACTAAAAAGGTACAACCACACTGGGTCTGAGTGGAACTGGGAGTAATGGTCATATATAGTGTACTATATAGAGTAATAGTAATGTATAGAGCTTCAGACTCACCATCAGATGGTTTAGTGTAATTTCCATGACCTTCGTTTAATGAGGTCTCACCCTTCTGCAGAGATGCAGTTGGTGTATTCTACAGTCTCAGCCGACAGGGCTGGACGTCTGTTACTTAGATAAATAGCCATGGAAAGACAAACATGAACACACACACACACACACACACACATATATATATATATATATAGTCATCCACAGACAGATCTGTTTCGTTCTATTAGAACTCATCAATGTGGCTTGACATATTAACTTCCCGTAGCTGGGATCGAAACCAGGTTGACTCAAACGGCAATCAAAGCTTCTAAACCTTCAGCCACGAGGAGCTAGTAGCATTGAAGTAAATTTTTTAAACGGTTATGAATCACAATTACAATTGTTTACATACATCCGTTTAACAACGGCTACCGAGACCTCAATTCATATATATGAAGAGACTTGCAGTAAACGCTAATGGCAACACGATTATTTAATTCCCCGGAGAACTCAACCCTACGGGGGTAGGGGAGTATATATCTCTATAGTCATCCACAGACAGATCTGTTTCGTTTTATCAGAACTCATCAGTGTGGCTTGACATATTAGCTTCCCGTAGCTAGGATCGAAACCCGGTTGACTCAAACGCCAATCCAAGATTCTAACCCTTCAGCCACGAGGAGCTAGTAGCATTGAAGTAATTTTTTTAAACGGTTATGAATCACAATTACTATTGTTTACATACATCTGTTTAACGGCTACCGAGACCTCAATTCATATATATGAAGAGACTTGCAGTAAACGCTAATGGCAACACGATTACTTCTTCGCCGGAGAACTCAACCCTACGGGGGTAGGGGAGTATATATCTCTATAGTCATCCACAGACAGATCTGTTTCGTTTTATCAGAACTCATCAATGTGGCTTGACATATTAACTTCCCGTAGCTGGGATCGAAACCAGGTTGACTCAAACGCCAATCCAAGATTCTAACCCTTCAGCCTCGAGGAGCTAGTAGCATTGAAGTAATTTTTTTAAACGGTTATGAATCACAATTAGAATTGTGTACATACATCTGTTTAACGGCTACCGAGACCTCAATTCATATATGAAGAGGCTTGCAGTAAATGCTAATGGCAACACGATTACTTCATTCGCCGGAGAACTCAACCCTACGGGGGTAGGGGAGTGTATGTATATACATACATATATATATATGTGTGTGTGTGTGTGTGTGTGTGTGTTAATTGATAATTATTACAATTATTAAACAAACTTACCAAGAAAAATTACCAGTCTTCAGTTTGTACAGACCAAGGTATTTTTATACAGAAAACTTACTAAGTATTGTCTGTCCTTGTGTGACCACAAATATGTCAAATGGCCTGAATATTCATGTGGTATTGCATTTTAAAATGTCACCTTTGTATGAAGTATGAAATCATTAAAAAAAATTTTATGAGCTGCTTATAACATTTTTTTCTTTTCGGTTTTTCATTTGTCTATTTTTGTCGTTTCATTTCCGTCACCATAAAACTGTGGAAATTTAAATCTTGATAATTTTTACAATAATGACTTCCATACATTGTTATTACGTCTTAAAAACTCTTCTCTAGCAGAGGGAACGCATAAAATAAGTATTTGTGAATATGATAATGTACCTCTGACTTTTCTGTGTCTAATAAGTCATCGGGGAATCGATACAGAATTCTCAACAAGTCATTCTAACCACAAATCCACACAGGTGCGATGAGAGGTTATAAACACTATCGTCAGATTACAAACCATTTATCGTCAAGAGCGACCATCGATATCAACAATGGCGTCTCCATGTCATTATCTTTACTATAAGGGGATAATCTGAGAAACCATCACGAAAGAAGAGAACAGATATCTGTAGGTGGATAAGCAGAACACCGCTATCCCCATCTTAACATGATGTTGAAATAGAATCATTATCTTCATCATCATCAAGGCGTACCGACAGTTCATATTCCTTAGGCTCTCTCTAGCCAACTGTCCGTATCAATAATCGCTCGAAGTAATTTTTCAAGACGGCACCCTGTGTCCGTACAGAATTGATGAATGCAACTTCTTTTTTTTATTTGCTTTTCGGCAAATAATAAAGTGTCAATGTATAGGAGTATGTGGAAGAATATCTTTCTTGTGAGATGGGAGGTAAGTGACCGCACAGCTTCTGTTTGTAGGGTGCTGCTTCCAGGATTTGATCAAAACAGAATGCACCATCATTTGTGTATTACCTATCTAGCTTTCTTCTCAAAGTTTTTTTGTTAAAGTCTAAATGGTGCACCATACAATCGTTTTGACTCAGCTACAGTATGGGAGAATTCCCGTTTTGTTTTAGCAGAGAATATCGGGTTCAGTAGATGAGATACAACTACCGAGGAATATGAACTGGTCTACTAATTTCAGAAACTTGCTATTTAACGAGGAGATAGAACCATCTTGATTAGAACATATCAGCTCTGTTTTTTCTGAGTTCACCTAGCGACCAATGCCTGTTCTGTTGGAGATGCTCCAAGTTAGGCATCAGTGATTCGGCCTGAGCAGGTGTATTTGCAAGAAACACCAGATCATATGCATTGTCTGCATCAGTAACAGTCTCTGTGGGATATCGTCTGCTTCTTTTGAAATCATTTTCTTTCATTAGATCTCTTGACGTTCGTCGTAGATAATCTATGCAGATTATAAAAAGAATGCGTCTCCTTGCATGTTTCGAGTGAAAAAAAATCTACTTGCATGGAAAGTCTAAGACGACCAGTTGTACAAGGTGTTGCATCTCTCAAGGCTAAATGCATTTTCTGGAGTCTGTAGATGACCTAAGTATTCTCTTAGACTTGTGGCCCACCAAGTTTAAAGAGCCTAATCAAATCTCTAGCTAAGAGAAAAAGCCATGTATTCATTTTTTTCCGTAAGGCTTTTAGAGCGAAGTGAATGTTAACAGTCTCGGTCGAAATTTGATCGGCTCACCGAATCTAGTTTTCCGACCGGGAACAATTATGTCATTTGCAACCATAAACATAGAACAGAATAAAGTATTATTCATTTAAAGTTTCAGAATTTGGTTCTTTGTTTAATGGCATATCAACCTTAATGGGTTAATTCCAAAGCCATAATTGTATTTTCGCTAACGAGTTGAAAATTGATGGTTTGTCATTCTTCATAAAATGATGTTTCATAGTTACCCACGCTTCATAAGTATTTGGAAACTATTTAAGAAAAGACGTAAAACGTCCCACAGTCTGTCTACCTTACATCTGAGGTGTTATGGAAAATTTGAACACACACACACACACCCACACACACACATACGCATACAAATTCTCACCCAAACACAGACACAAAGACAAACACAAAGGTTATCGAGTTTATGGAATTCTGATCAGTCTGATGAAAAAAAAAAAAAAAAAAACGGGGATTCTTCCACACAGTAGCTGTGTCAGTACGATTGTATTGTTGCACCATTTAGACTTTAACAAAACACGTTGAGAAAGAGCTAGATAGGAAATATACAAATGATGGTGCATTCTGTTTTGAACAAATCCTGGAAGCAGCACCCTACAAAACAGCAGTTGTACGGTCACTTACTTCCCTTCTCACAAGAAATACGAAGCAGGAAGAATTCATGAAAGATATATTTCTACATACTCCTATACATGGACATTTTATTACTAGCCGAAAAGGAAAAAAAAAAAAAAAAGAAGTTGCATTCATCAACTCTGTACGGACACAGGATGCCGTCTAGAATAATTACTTCGAGTGATTGCTGATACGGACAGATGGCTAGAGAGAGCCTAAGGAATATGAACTGTCGGTACGCCTTGATGCTGATGAAGATAATGATTCTATTTCAACATCATGTTAGGATGGGGATAGCGGTGTTCTGCTTATCCACCTACAGATATCTGTTTTCTTCTTTCGTGATGGTTTCTCAGATTATCCCCTTATAGTAAAGATAATGACATGGAGACACCATTGTTGCTATCGATTGTCGCTCTTGACGATAAATTCCTTGTAATCAGCAGCTGTCCATAGAACTGTGTGTCCATAGAACTGTTCCATAAACCTTTTTATCCCCCAGCTATGGGTTAAAAAGTACTATTTCTATCTTTCCACAATGATGGCTTTAGCATTAGATAACCCATGAAGGTTGATATACCATTAAACAAAGAAACCAAACCAAAACAGTTTCAACAGAGATAATCTAAGACGGTAAGCGAGCATAATATCATAAATGAATCTTTATTGCTTGTATAATGTCTCTGAATAATTGTAGCCTAGTTAGCTGAGGGTGTAGGATAAACCGACTGCATTACTGCAGAGTGTAAGACCCCCCACCAATGAGTGTCCTAGATATGACATTAAACAATCTGAGGCTCCAGTATTGGAGTTTTGGGAAATGTTGAGTAGCCCTTCATTACCATTGATCTCAGGTCCACTATGACCAGGAGGGTAGCTCCTCATAGGGTCCTATCTATGGGTCAAATAGAACAAACTGTGTGTGTAAACAAATGACTGATGCTAAATTATGATTGTTGTAAAGCAATACTTGAAACCAATTAACTGTGTACAAAAAAGAGCGCAGGATCGATTAAGAATGCTATCTACAAAATGTGTTTACACATTATATATACATGTTGTATAGAAATGTTATATAGAAAAATATAATAAATATACTTGCTCATACGGTAACGATCTGGATATGTACCCGACTACAACGTGTGATTGCGGCAGAAAATTCAACAGCTTGCGAGGATCACGAATCCACAAGGCGCGTTGGTGCGAAGAACGTAATTCTCCGGCCGGAGAATGTAAATCGAATGATGGGCCTATGAATCAGGTTTACCCCCACAGTATTCACGAGCCCATTGCTGACCATCAGCGTCCTGGGGACATTTTTTGCAAGCTAAGAATTTAGTGGCCCAAGGGTAATCAGATAGCTACCTGGACAAACTTAGACCAGGAGCCTTCTTTTTACTCACCACCCATCTTGAGGGCCCATTGATCAACAAATAAAATCTTTCAGCAGAATTATATATGACGTTTGTCTCGAGTGCTTTTGGGCAGTAACGCATAAATGAAAGAAAACGAACCGAAAAGATAACGGATATAGAAAGGATTTCAACATGAATGTTATACACGCGGAACCACCTTTCTCGTGTAATTACGCAAAATCAAGAAACGGTTGCTATGACATCTAACGGCCGTAAGTAAACGCTTTTTTAAATCACAAACTGCATCAAAATGAAGATGAACGAATGTCCAATGTAATGTCCGCTTTTAGTTGATCTTGTGTATACATAGATATATATTTCTTTTACATACCCTATCCGGTGGCAAAAGCTGCTCGGTAGCGCCAGGAGTGGCAGTACCGCTTTGAGCTACCGAAACTGTGCTATCACCCTAGTTGGCGGCTGATGAGGCAAGGGTATCGCACGTGCTTTCACACGTTGTATGATGAAAAAAATATATATATATATATATATATATACATGTATAGAAATGTTATATAGAAAAATATGTAGAAAAAGGATTTGTCATTAAGTAACCTATAATGGTTGATATGCCATAAACCAAACCAAACAAAATCATATCTATTCAATATATCTGTTTAAATAGGATTTGGCATTAAATAACCTATAATAGTTGATATTTGGAGGTGCCCGTGGTACAATGGTTATCGTCGTAGGAAATGGACACGGCGACACGAGTTCAAATCCTGGACGAAACTGACTGAATTTCACATAGCACTAATACCGTTGGGAAAGGTATGAATCCAATTATTCTCCCTCCAGCTATGGGTAAAGAGTAGGACAGACTGAGTTCTTCAGCCTTGGTGAGGCAACTAGTCTAGGAGAAGGAAAACTCTGAATTCAAACTTGTTAAACTCCGCTTAAAAATTGACTTTGCGTCATATCCTGCCTGAGCGGAGGGGTTGGTAAATAGAATACTTGATATGTCATAAAACCCAACCAAACTAAATCATATATAATCGTAGACAATAGTCGAAGTTGACTCGAAGGCTACCTTTTCTATAGCTACTACACCGAGGTGCAGGGAAGGGCGCTAGTCCTTTCCCTGGATTGCACAACTTTACCCTTGATCCATACAATATGATGCTGAGTGTTAAGCAAGGAGGCATCAAGCACCATTTTTTAAGTCTTTGGTATGACTCGACCTGGGATTGGACCCCGGTCTTGCTGACCATTGTCGAACACTCTAACCGCTGGGCTAATGGATATTCAAAATATAAGTATGAATAGGATTTGGCATTAAATAACCTGTAATGGGTGATATGTTATAAAACCCAACCAAACCGAATCATATGTAGTCGTCGACAATAGTCGAAGGTGACTCGAAGGCTCCCTTTTCAATAGCTACTACACCGAGGTGTAGGGAAGGGCGCTACTCGTTTCAATCGATATTCAGTATATATGTATAAATAGGATTTGGCATTAAATAACCTACAATAGTTTATATGTTATAAAACTAAATTAAACCAAAACAAAGCTGAATCACTTGCAAATTATTTCCAAACAATCCAAGAATTGAAGAAGGGACGAACTCATAAGAGATGTACTCTTATGGACCCCCACACATGGCCGTGCAAAAGCAGGACGACCAGCACGAACATACATTCAGCAGCTGTGTGAGGATACGGGATGTTGTCCTGAGGACCTGCCTTGAGCGATGAACGATAGGGAGGAGTGGCGAGAGAGGGTCAGGGATATCCGTGCTATCAGCGCGACATGATGATGATGATGAAATCTCAAACAGGATTTATATGACAATAAATTTTTGGTTCTAAAATATTTAGTTCGTCAATTGAAGAAACATAATTTACAAGAAATATTGCCAATTTTTGTCAAATTGAATATAACATAATCGACCCAAGCCGAAACCCTGCTGCATAGTCTGGAACGAGCCGCCGCAGGTATTGGCCTCCATGTCAATGCATACAAAACGGAATACAAGTGCTTTAATCAAACTGGCGACATTTTCACACTAAGCGGTAGCTCTCTGAAACTAGTTGACAAGTTCACCCACCAAGGAAGCAGTGTCTCATCAACCGAAAAAGACATCGACACGCAACTAACAAAGGCATGGACTGATATCGATAGGCTATTGGTCATATGAAAGTCAGACCAGATCGATAAAATGAAGCGCAGTTTCTTCCAAGCAGCGGTCGTGTCGATACTGCTATATGGATACACTACATGTACGCTAACTAAACGGATGGGAAAAAAAGCTTGACGGCAACTACACAAGAATGCTGCTAGTAATATTGAACAAGTCCTGGAGGCAACAACCCACAAAGCAGCAGCTGTACGGCCACTTACCACCCATCACGAAAACTATCAAAGTCAGACGAACTAGACATGCAGGACACTACTGGAGAAGCAGGGATGAGCTCATAAGTAATGTACTCTTTTGGACCCCTTCCCATGGACGAGCAAAGGCAGGGCGACTAGCTCGAACGTACAAACAGCAGCTCTGTGAGGATACGGGATGTAGCCCTGAGGACCTGCCAGAAGCAATGAACGACAGACAGGAGTGATGAGAGAGGGTCAGGGATATCCGTTCTGGTGGCACGACAAGATGACGATGATGATGATGTATGTAAAAAATAGAAAACAGCTTGAATTATGAAAATGATTTAATCCTTGATATTGGATGCACTTATTTTTTTACATCATCGGGTGGGAGATATTAAGTTGAGCTACTCGTCCCAAAGGGGCTTTGCCCTCGGGCACTATCTACTTAATAAAGCTAAGTTTATCGCTTGGCGTCTCGGGCGGTTCTAAAAGGGAATGCCGAGGGGTATCAAGCATTAATTCGAGACGGCCAGACATTCGTTTCAATTTTTGTTTGGCCTCCCACAATGAAATGATCTCGTGTTAAATCTGGTTTGGTTTGTTTTTTTTTGCGGGGGGTTATGGCATATCAACCTTTGTAGGTTATTTAACACCAAATCCATTTTTATGTAAATAATCAGTTCTATATAAAACAAATCAGTTTAGCATGAGTACAGAGTTTAATTTTCAAAAAACATTTCTATTTCAAACTATTAAAGCAGTTATATATAACAATTCTGTTTTGTATAAGTAGAGTTTCAATGTCAAAAACAGTTCAATTTCAAATAATTTAGTTTAGCACAAGCACGCAGTTTAAATGTAAGTACAGTTTAATTGTGAAAAACATTTCTATTTCAAGCTATTCAGTTTAGTCAAGCAGTTCTAATTCAGCTAATTCAGTATAGTATAAGTACAGATTTTGTTTACACACAGTTAATTGTCAAAACAGTTTTATGTTAAGCAATTCAGTTTAGCGTAAATACCGATTCAATGTCAAAAGACAGTTCTATTTCAAATAATTCAGTTTAGCATAAGCACACAGTTTAAATGTAAGTACGGTTTAATTGTCACAAACATTTCTATTTCAAGCTATCCAGTTTAATCAAACAATTCAGTTTTGCATAAGTATGCCGTTAGTTCTATTTAACCCATAGATAAGACCCTATCAGGTGCTACCAAGCCGGGCCAGAGTAGACCTGGGAGCAATGGCAATGAAGGGGTGCTTTCTATTCCCCAAGGCCCCAGCATTACTGGGACCTCACCATCAGACTGTTTAGTGTCATATCCAGGACACTCGTTGGGGGGGTCTTACCCCTCTGCAGGGGTGCAGTCGGTGTAGTCGGTGTAGTCTACAGCCCCTGCCGACTGGGCAAGGTAAATCTGGCCTGTCGTGAAGTGGGATAAATCCTAAATCTTTCACATGGAAAAATATTCCCTTTTGAATTCTACTGATAGTTACACTTGAATTTTGAAAATGGCTTTCAAGTAAAACGTAGAATAAATATTAGAAAATCTATTAGAGAAAATAATTGTTGATTATCGGATATTGAAGAAAGGAAATGAAAGGAAATGAGTTTATATCTTGTTTATGTTTGTCGGACGTGCAATTGCTGTAATGACTAAATCTGTAGTTATAGACTCAAATCACGTTTGTGACGAATAGTGATTCGAGCTAAGAAATAAGCATATGTGTATAAGGTAACGAAGTACATATTTTACAGTGCAGTGACAAAAGTAAATAAGTCTGTGATCGCCGGAGATGTGGGTATATGGTAGAAGAAAATATAAAAAGAGATGAAGACAGCTGTATACACACGAAGGAGAGAAAAGGAAATACATAGGATAAAAATTCTAAAACAGAATATAAGGACGAGCAAACCATTATTGGAAGAACTGGTGGTTTGCTAGAAAAAATTAAACAAGAAAAAAGAAAAAAAAAAGAAATAAGAAAAAAAGAAGAACCATTTTCAGTTGAGATCCATGATCTCTGATGGTGAATTAGCTTTTAGATTTAGATTATGTGCATATAGATTTGACACTGATAGTTTTCTGTATATATACTACTAGACATCGGCATAATGGTTTGGGTGTTTGCGAATGGCCCGGGAGACCGGGGTTTAATCCCAGGTCGAGTCATACCAGAGACTTAAAAAATGGTACTTGATCCTTCCTTGCTTAACACACAGCATTATAAGGTAAGGATTAAGGGTAAAGTGGAGCAATCCAGGGAATGGAGTAGCACCCTTCCCTACACCTTGGTGTTGTAGCTATCGAAAAGAGAGCCTTCAGATCACCATCGACCTAGGTCGCCAACTTTATTTACTTATATATATATATATATATATATATATGTTTCATTGAACATAATTGACATTTTCTGTCTACGTATTTTCTTCTGGATCCGTTCGTATTGCTGTATTGCTTTTATCGTATTCGGCAGGAATTGATTTATGTATTGTCCATAGTTATATGTATCCCTAGTACTTTCTGTCGGATTTTGGGCCATCATCAGGGGAGTATCTATTACAAAAGTGATGTAACTTTTGTTTTTGCATATTACTACTATGTAAGAGCGTCTTTACCGTTAAAGAGTATAGCGTTTGCTTTTAAATGGGTTTCAACGGCAAAGACGCTTTAATATGAAAATATATAATATTTTGTTTATTAAATTTTATTGTATCGTATATTAGGAAAAACATTAAATTAATTAATTGATTAGTCTATATTTTAAAAATATGGATTAATATATCAATATATAAAAGTAAAGATATATAGTTCACTTAATCAAAAGTAGTTGAATATTTAATTCTAAAAATATACCAAGTTAAGAATGTTGTTGTGTATCAACATGCCGAAATAACTTCTTTCGTAGAATTAAGCAAATTTGTAAAATACCTTAATTTACGTATTTTCTCTTCTAAGCATAAATTACAATGTATATATATATATATATATATATTACAATGATAATAAATATATATATATATATATATATATATATATATATAATCCATGGAAAATATTCTGCAACCCTCGGTTCCATGAAGTTTTTTATAAAACAGCAATCACCAGGCAGTTAAGAAGATGGAATGAATTGAAAATCGAAAATACGACAAAATACAGACAAAAAAAGTTCCTTTCATGAAAATCTCATTAACTAAGTGCCTTCAAAACATACATACATACATACATGCTTGCATATATATATATATATATATATATATATATATATATATATATATATCAGCTGACTTTTTATATATATATATAGTATTATTTGGTCCAGTTAAACCGGAGTTGGGAGGAATTCCATCAGGACAAAAAACATTCAACAGTGAATATATATATATATATATATATATATATATATATATATATTTTATATATATATATTATAAGAATGGTGGTCGTCACTCATGTTTTGTTCCGTTGCTATAGTCACCTAAAGAAATAATGTAACGAATTAATATACACTTGAATCCATTTGCGCCAAACCAAACGCTTTACTTTCCTGGTCTGACTTAACCTAAAAACACATATCCACACGTAACTATAACACACCCACATACACTCACACACTTACAACCACATACAAACGAAATCCTACCGGTTTTTTGTCTGTATTCTGTTGTATTTTTGATTTTTAATTCATTCCATCTTCTTAACTGCCTGATGATTGTTGTTTTACAAAAAACTTCATGAAACCTAGGGTTGCAGAATATTTCCCCTGGATCAAATACATATATATCTAATATATATTTATTTATTATCGTTATAATATATATATATATATATATATTTTTTTTTTCTTTAAGAAAAAACAAAACCAGTAACATTAAGATTATAAATTTATTTCCATCCTGTTATGTGTTTTTGATAAATCAAAAAATACGAGAAAAAAATGAACTTTTTACCATGAAAATTTAAATGTTCACTGTTGAATGTTTTTTTGTCCTGGTGGAATTCCTCCCAACTCCGGTTTAACTGGACAGAATAATACTTATATATATATATATATATATATTGCATTACAACTAAAAGAACTTTAAAATTTTACCATGAATCGAACTGCAGAAGTAAAAATGTAATTTATTTAACGGAATACACTCGTTGCTAAAAACAATACTGACAATGATTTCGCAGTCTAGGTCGTTAACCAGTACACATGCGGTTACTTCCCAGCTATAAAAATACAGTAGAAAGTCAGAATGGCCATTTTTACTTTAAAATAAATAACTAAAGAGAAATTCAAATCAATGAATTACAGTAAACTAATAGATGTAGAAGGATACTTCCCCTCAAACGATCACGAATTTTTTAAAGAATGCAAAAGTCACCACCGTAGAAAGAATTTAAAAAAGTCGTAAAATTAACAATAGAAAAACAAAATAAATGGATAAAACGCTTACAAACAAATGCGCAATTTGGATCGAAAGTGAAACTTAATTACCCTGCCTTGAAGTAAAACTTGGCAATCACAAGTATCTATACAAACAAATAAATCAGGCGGTTAGTCACGGCTAATTTGAATCGCGTTCCTTTCATGAAAATCTCATTAACTAAGTGCCTTCAAAACATACATATATATATATATATATATATATATATATATAAATCAGCGGACTTTTCATATATATATAATATATACATATATAATAATTTCTGAAGACACCAATTAGTAGCCTCCTGGATGGTGAATATTTATCTTTGCTATTGATTTAAATTTGGAGGACAGGAAAGACCAGTAGACACACTCAGAGAAAAGGTAAGAGTAGAGGGAGAAGAGAAATCTAACACAAAACAGCGCCCTCCATAAAAACCAATAAAAAATCTAAAAAGACATTCGACTAACAAACCTACACGAATGAATTCTCCGAGTATCATTGGGTGCCCCATTCATATGGCCTTGTACCACATATGTTCTCTGACGAAAGCCACAAACTGGAAGTATACACATATGTAAGAACGAAATGAATAATTCTCAAATATTTTATTAATGTCAATATGCGGATGCTTTTAAAAGCAGTTTTAATTCTGTACGTACCACAAAATCTTTACTCACACACACACACACATATATATATAAGGTCAAAGCTATTCCTATTTATTTTATAGCCATCTTTATATATATATATATATATATATATATATATATATATATATATATATTATAGATAATATTTACACAACATTTCATCAATTTTTAACTACATCCTAGCCTAATTCCCTTCCCTAAATATTATACCAACATTGTACAATATTATATTGCAATACAATATACCCTAACTTATACACATTGTGATTCTGGTCTACCATAAAATATCCGTTTAAATACGCTTACAGTTCAGATCTTTATTCATTCCCCTCGACATACAATGGTGTTGTTTTGTTCCTTAGCTATAGTAACCTACACATACAGAAATAAAATAATGTAGCGAAAAATTAAGATACACCTACGAATTCACATCCGGCTAAACCAACGCGCTGCGTTTGTAATTTCACTTAAACCCATACACAAACACATTAATACGCAACTATAACCGACACAAGCATACGCACACACACACTCACACTCAAACACTCACAACCTTACAGCCACACATAAAGAATCATACAAAATCCTAACGGTTTTTTTACTGTATTTTTTCGATTTTCGATTCATTTCCTTTTCTTAACTGCCTGATGATTGTTGTTTTGCAAAAACTCCATGAAACCCAGGCGTCGCAGTCTAAATTCCATGAATTAAATATATATATCAAATATATATTTATTTATTATAATTATTACGATATAATAGTTTTATCCTAGATATTGAGTACTCTTCATATTAGATTGCACTTGGCTTGACGCAAACCCACAAAGTGATTTAGTGACAACCAACACTTATATATATATATATATACTATTCTATTATAAACCATAATGACAGAGTCTTCTCAGCGTTGTGACTAATGTATCAAATTCTGTTTATATATATATATATATATATATAACCAACAGTATTGTTATGACCGATTATTAGGCGTCAATAAATAAATAACTCAACACGGAGATATGAGGTGCTACACAAATGTATCCAAGTGTCTGAGGAGGGTACTCCTTTGTTTAACGTACACGAAAAAAGGCAAGGTGCTTACTACAGCTGCTGCTGCTACTGCTCTCCACTCTACTAACTTAGTTCTTTGTTAATATTCTCTTTGCGTAAGTCCATAAATCTAGTCATAGGTGAGTCACCTACAACAAATATATTAAACAACCTTACTCTACTTAGAAATTGGGTTCGATTCACTTGCTTTGTTTTAATAGCATATCAACCTTCGTGGGTTATTTAATGTCAAAACCATTCCAGCAGAAGAACTTTGTGGTTTATTTAATTCCCCAGGGCATTAGTCCAAAAGTGAACGTAATAGCGCAACTGGTGTTCAAGCACTTTAGTCATTACGCCTCTGGGACTACACCTTTAAAATTTAATTCCCTATTTCGTAGTGTCTAATTTTATTCTATATGGATGGATTTGGCATTAGATAACCCACGAAAGTTGATATGCCATTAAACAAAGAAACCAAACCAAACTAAACCTATAAACCATTAGCTTCAGTAATTATCAGTGCATAAGAAGTTCTGTTTTTCTGGATTTTTCAACCCAAAAGTTTGGGGTGCGTGTTATACAAGAGAACTAAGTTAACTTTTTTTCTGGTCACATACCTTACCATATTCGGGACGGGATGCCTTAAATAAGTTATATCTATAGTCTAAAGTAATGTTAAACTGCGTGCTTATGCTAAACTGAATTGTTTGAAATTGAACCATTTTTGACATTGAAACTGTACTTACACTAAACTGAATTGTTATATATAACTGTTTGAATAAACTGAATAGTTTGAAATAGAAATGTTTTTGACAATTAAACTGTGAACTCATGCTAAACTGAATTGTTTTAAATTGAACTGACTATTTGTATAAAAATGGATTTGGCGTTAAATGACCTACAAAGGTTGATATGCCATAAAATCTACCAACCAACCAACCAACGTAATGTGTTTTATGCCATTACAGAGAAATATCTACAAGAATGTATTTTTGTTTATAATTCTGTTTTTCTTAATGTGAACTCATTTTTGCTGCAAGCTCGTTGCATTTCTGTGTGAACATGTCCGGATGTTTACTCTAAACATTGTGTAAATTAAGTGTTTTAAGACGTTATGTAAACTATAAAAATCATTTTTTTTGTTAGTACAAGGCGATATAAAGTTAAGCAACAGCTAAATTTAAGCTAGATTTACCTTTCTAAAATGTCAGTGCGTATTATACACGAATTTTTAAGGAATTTGTCGTCCAAAATTAGTGGTGCGTGTTATTAATAAATATGTTTTACACACAAAGAATTACGGTAAGTTGGTTGGGTTTTATGGCATAGCAACCTTTGTTGGTTATTTAATACCAAACCCATTTTTATACTAATAATCAGTTCTATTTCCAACAATTAAGTTTTGCGTAAATACAGTTTCCATGTCAAAAACAGTTGTTTTTCAAGTAATTCAGTTTAGCACCTGTACACAGTTTAAAGTTTACATTAAGCATGAGTACACAATTTAGTTCTATTTGACCCATAGATAGGACCCTATGAGGTGCTGCCACTCCGGGTCAGAGTGGAGCTGAGAGCAATGGCAATGATGGGGTGTTTCGCATTCTCCAAAGCTCCAGCATCACTGGAATCTCACCATCAGATTGTTTAGTGTAATATCCAGGATATTCGTTGGTGAGGGGGAATTATGGTAAGTTTAAAAACATGCTTCTACTTAATATATATATATATATATATATATATATATATATATTGTTAACTACAAATCTTACGAGTTATATATATATATTTATATATGGGTAAATAGTAGGACAATCTTGGGAAAGGCGTAGCGCCCTCCTTACACCTTGGTGTAGTTGCTATTGAGAAGGGAGCCTTTGGTATATATATATATATATATTCATATATATATATATATATTCATATATATATATATGAATATATATATATATATATTCATATATATATATATACATTTATATATATATATAATCATTTTTATAAAAGTATACATTTTTATGAAAGGTTTCCAGGTTTAATGGTTATTGACAGAGGAAATGGATTTGCCGACCTGAGTTCAAATCCTACACGAGGTTGTTTGTACTTCACAAAGCGCTCTTACCCCAGGGAAAGGCATTCATCTAATTATTCTCCCTCCAGCTATAAATAAATTTTAGGACACTCTGGGCTCTTAACCTTGGTATGACAACCGATATTGGAGAAGAAAACCTATGAATTCCGTGCCTGTTACTACTCCAGTTAAAAACTTGATCGTTTGTTACGTTCGTCTCATGAATCAGGGTTTGAGTAAATATTGCATAAATTAGGCGGATAAAACCCAAAATTTTGAACTAATTTTTCACTGTAAATTTTTATAGTTTTTACATTAAATTTCAGATTTTACACTGTAACATACCCATACATGAATATGTGAAACGTACATAGAATGTTCATAACATATATACATAGAACATCGGAATCCCGAAACACGAAAAACACTTACGACTTCTTAGTTCAGGTACGAAACTTTTTATAACCTTTGAGTTTAAAGGTTCTTCGACATTAGGAGAGAGATGCACATTCTTTCTATTCTGGCTTTTCCATCTGCCTCCCATCTCGTGTGGCGCCCGTAGCGCGCAAATTCGTCTGACATCTGCGAGCCCCGAAAGTCGACCCTTCTCGTTCGGTGTCTAGTTCTCAACTCAACTAACTTTTCTCAAATCTCCCCAAATCCTCCGCGCACGTTTCCGGTGCATGACGTCATTCAAATCCCCAAGTCCTATCTGGGATTTTTATTTTGACATCTATGAATGACACATCCTCCCCCCGCACGCGCGCATGAACACCTGCGCTCATGTTGCACCTAACTAACCCATGCGCTAAGTGAAAGGTTCTCAGCCTAACTAAACCGAGAGGCAAGATATATAAAACGGCCATTATATAACAACACTACATTTTCCACTAGATTTTTTAGTAGTAATTTACTAAGCTTTTTGCTTAGATATAGCACAAGGCCATATGAATGGGGCATCCAATGAGAATCGAACTCACTCACGCAGGTTTGGTAGTCTACATTGCTAACCATTACACCACCCGAGGTGCCCCCACTAGATTTTATAGTAGATTGTTGTAAATAACATATTAGCAAGCATATTTTTTGGTCTCGTTCATTCTGTGTGATCAACTCATTATATACATAATAAATAGATTCTTAAAAAATATGGACATAAAATGTTGGAAAAATATTTAGGAAAATCCATAAACATGATGAAGCGAAAAAAAATCATCTATCTGAATATCATCATGACTTTAATGTTCTACTGTTTTTTTTTTAATTTCTCGTATAGGTTACAAAAGACCTCTGGCTCCAACAATCGAATTGTATTAAAAAGATTTCATGCAATATTTTAACCCTTTTGTTATTAGATGAATGTGTTTACTTAGAAAATATGATTAATTATATACAATAACTAGAAAATTTCACCATCGTTTTAATGAGTCTTTTTTGTTCTTGAAGGAAAATAAACAAAACTGATTATCTTATTTCATTAAATTTTTTATACTTTAATTACTTTTCGAAGAATAATGCAAATTTCAATATGTCTACGCTCTCCTAAGGTAGATATACATGTTCTTTCACTCATGGAAAGCGCTCTTTGTTTATAAATATAGAAAGCTATATAAATAATTAGTCCCCTAATCCATATCAATATCTGCTTGCCAAATCTGTTCATATCAGCTCAATCGCCCGGAGATTTATAATACACCGTCTGCAGAAGGAGAAATACCACCCCATACAAAACAAGTGCCCTGGATAGAACAGTGCATTTTGGGGAATGTGGAGCATCATTATTTCTGGGTCCTCTCGGATGCAAATCGGTAGTATCCGTTAGGATGCCATCTATGGGTCAAATAGAAATGTTTAACTATTTATGCAATGAATATTGTTGAATAGAATTATTAGGGTTAAATAGCAATACTTGAAACCATTGAACTGTGTGCAAACAAATGATTAATACTAAATATAATTATTCGTGTTAGAAAGGAATACTTGGAACCATTTAACTGTGTACAAACAAATAAACTATAATAATATTGATTTATATATGAATATGTATAAACAAGATTAGGTATCAAATAACCTACAAAGGTTGATATGCCATAAAACCCATCTAACGAACAAACGAACGAACGAACCAACACACACACACACACACACACACACACACACACACACACACACACACACACACACACACACATATATATATATATATATATATATATAATCAAATTATGAGTACAGCAAAATTTGTACAATATAATAAGTAGAGACACCATAGTCGGGGAACTAAGTAAAACTGTAAAACAACGAAGGACCCTTTTCGTCCGGTACTTTTCAAGTTGAGGACACCGGAAATTTTTAAATAAAAACGGGGTGTATATATGTAATAAGTAGAATGGCCAGATAGAGGGGGGGAATAAGTAACCCCGGTATCCAGAAGTTCCCCAAATATATTAAGAGTGTGATTCTTTAATTGCCTGCATAGAGAGAGGCGATTCATAGAGATATAAATCGCTTCTAGAAATTTGAGATTAAATTTATTTCTTGCCCTGTGCAGGACAGAAAAACAATCATATATCATATATATGTATATAATTAGCCCCCATATCCAAATCAATAGCTCTAAGCATATAGCATACATGTATATATTTCATTACATTCATTAAATTACTCACACATAGTGTTCTTTAAATAGTGATTTTCAGTTTCATTCAAAAGTTAAATTGTTGGCCTGTCGGCTGAGGGTATAAAATAAACTGACAGCATCTCTGCAGAGGGGTAAAACCGCCCCCGACGTATGTCCTGGATATGACATTAAACAATCTGATGGTGAGGTTACAGTAATACTGGAGCTTTGGGGAATATGGAGAACCCCTTCTTTACCATGGTTCCCAGATCCACTCTGTCCCGGAGTGGTAGCAACTGATATGCTCCCGTCTATGGGTCAAATGGAAAAAAAATGCGAACATATGGTAAACTGAATCACTTGCAATAGAACTGTTTTAAAATTTAAACTGCGTACTGATGCTAAACTGATTTGTTTGAAATAGAACTGTTTTGACATTTCGCTGTGTGTGGACAAAAACTACACTTATACTAAACTGAATTATCTGAATTACAACTGTTTGACTAAACTGAATTGCTTGAAATAAAAATGTTTTTGACAATTAAACTGTGTACTCATGCTAAATTAAATTGTTTGAAATAGTACCGTTCATTTGTATAAAAATGGATTTGGCATTAAATAACCTACGAAGGTTGATATGCTATAAATACCAACCAACCAACCAACCAATACTTCATCATCATCATCATCATCATCATCATGTCGTGCCGCTAGCACGGATATCCCTGACCCTCTCTCAAAACCCCTCTCTATCGTTCATCGCCTCTGTCAGGTCTTCAGGGCTACATCCCGTATCCTCACATAGCTGCTGAATGTATGTTCGTGCTATTCGTCGTGCTTTTCCTCGGCCATATGTGGGGGTCCATAGGAGTACATCACTTATGAGCTCGTCCCTGCTTCTCCAGCGGTGTCCTGTATGTCTGGTTCGTCTAACTTGGATAGTTTTCGTGATGGGAGGCAGGTGGCCGTATAGTTGGTGTTTTGTGGGGTGTTGCCGCCAGGACTTGTTCAATATTGCTCGCAGGATTCTTGGGTGATTGCCGTCTAGCTTCTTCTTCAGCCGTTTTGTTATCTTCCATGTAGTGCTTCCATACACAGTATCGATACGACAGCTGCCTGGAAGAAACTGCGTTTCATTTTATCGGTTAGGTCTGATTTCCATATGATCGATAGCCTATTGATAGCTGTCCATGCCTTCGTTAGCCGCGTGTCGATGTTCTTTTCGGTTGATGAGACGCTGCTTCCTAGCTAAGTGAATTTGTCAACTAGTTTAAGAGGGGTTCCGTCTAGTGTGGAGATGTTACCTGTTTGATTATAGCACATATATTCCATTTTGTGTGCATTGATATGGAGGCCTATGTCTGTGGCTGTTCGTTTTAAACTATGCAGTAGTGTTTCGGATTAGTTGGGTGTACTCATGCTAAATTGAACTGTTTGAAATAGTACCGTTTATTTGTATAAAAGTGGATTTGACATTAAATAACCTACGAAGGTTGACATGATATAACACCCAACCAACCAACCAACCAACCAATAATTAAATTGCCATTTTTCTGGTTGAAATCCTGGTCAATCATTGTGAGCTATATTTTAGTTACGTATGTATTTACGAACCCACTCTGCATGAGAATGAAGCGACACATGTTCAATTTTCTATTCGAAGTTTAACATATTTTCATTCTTAGATTCCCTTCTAGATCATTTGCCTTACCAAGGCTAAATAGCTTAGTCATCGCTTCTATTTTACTCATAGCTGGAGGGAGAAGAGTTGGATTCATACCTCTCCCGAAGGCATTACTGCTCTATGAATAGTAAACAGCTTCGTCCGGAGGAATTGAACAATTATCGCCGAGTTCATTTCCTACATCAATACCCATCACACAAGGAGCATCTGAATTCTTGATATCTACATATTTTCATGAGTTCTAACAATAATGGGGGTGTCTTCGTGGTGTAATGGTTAAAGCGATGGACTGGGGAATCGTAGTACGCGAGTTCGTACTCCAGTGGCACTATTACGTTCCCTTTCGGGCAAATACCCTTGGGAAAGGTATGAAACCCCTTATCCTCCCAGCTATGGGTTAATTAGTACCACTACTGTTCTTCTAGGAGAATGGCTTTGGCATTAAATAACCTAAAAAGAGTTAATATGCCATTAAACAAAGAAATCAAACCTAACAATAATCAATCGGTGGTGCTAAGAATACGCCTACTGCATGTCCTGAAGAGGTGCATGGTGGGAAATTGGGTAAATGATTAAATAAAACAGTTCTACAAATCTTGTAAATTTCAGTGTAGAATTTGTTGAAAAAACAAAACTTACCGTATTTTTTCTTGTAAGAAAAGGTAATATTATTCAGTGAGTAAATACGCTTCAATATTTTACATTACATGCAAAAAATGGTTAATTGGTCAAGCGGGTAGAGTGTTCACCAATGGGCCGGGAGACTTGGGTTCAATCCCAGGTCGCGTCCTACCAAAGACTTAAAAAATGGTACTTGATACCTCCTTGCTTAACACTCAGTAATATAAGGTACGTATCGAGGGTAAAGTGGATCAATCCAGGGAAAGGAGTAGCGCCCTCCCCTACACCTTGGTGTAGTAGCTATTGAAAAGGGAGCCTTCTGGTCGTCCTCGACTATCGCCAACTTTACTTTACTTTACATGCGAAAAAATTGGTTTGTTGGGTTTTATGGCATATCAACCATTGTAGGTTATTTAATGCCAAACCCTCTTTATATATATATATATATATATATATATATATATATATATATAAATATTGGATTTCGTTTGGTTGGGTTTTATGGCATATCAACAATTGTTGGTTATCTAATGCTAAATCCTCTTTATACATATATATTAAATATATATGATTTCGTTTGGTTGGGTTTTATGGCATATCAACCATTGTAGGTTATCCAATGCTAAATCCTCTTCATACATATATATGATTTGGTTTAGTTGGGTTTTATGGCATATCAACCATTGTAGGTTATTTGATGCCAAGTCCTCTTTATATATATATATATATATATGTATAGGATTTCGTTTGGTTGGGTTTTATGGCATATCAACAATTGTAGGTTATCCAATGCTAAATCCTCTTTATACATATATATTAAATATGTATGATTTGGTTTAGTTGGGTTTTATGGCATATCAACAATTGCAGGTTATTTAATGCCAAATCCTCTTTATACATATATATTAAATACATGATTTGTAAACACATTTTGTTCATAATATTTCATAACATTTTAAAATGAGACTGAGCTAATTTTTTCACAGTCAACTCGTTTCAAACATTTCCATCTAACACGAACTATTCTACTTAGTATTAATCCTTTGTCTGCGTACAGTGAGGTGGCTACAAGTATTGCTACTTAATACTATTTATTATATTCAACATTACTCATTCGTTCGCACACAGTTACATAGACCCAATTATTGCTATATATCACTAACAATTCACTTAAACACCAGTCATTTGTTTACACATAGTTAAATGATCAAACAGTTCTATTTCAAGCAATTCTATAACGCAAAAGTCATTTGTTTGTACATAGTTTAAATATCAGAGAGTTCTATTTGACCCATAGATAGGAGCCTATCAGATATTAACACTACAAGCCAGAGTGGACCTGTAACAATGGAAATGAAGGAGTACTCCACATTCCCCAAAGCTCAAGGACTAGAGCCTCACCCTCAGATTGTTTAACGTCATATGCAAGACACTCGTTGAATCTGCAGAGATGCAATCGGTGTATTCGACAGCCCCAGCAGACTGGACAATGAAAGAAAAGTTCACGCTTTCAAAGCAGCTATTTACATTGTTTTACATATAATCAATACATATTGTGCGTGTGAAAAGTCTTTGTTTGAGTATATCACAACGTAAAAGAGAATGTATATTTATGCGCTGATATGCAACTGAATGCAACTAAAAAGAAAAAATACAGCAGTTGTGAATGAGATGTTAATATTAGCATTACTATCGAGAAAAGTAGAAATTTTCCAAGATTTTTGCTCAGATGTGGTACAATGCCGAATAAATGAAGCACCCAATGAGACTCGAACTCACTCTAGCAGGTTTCCCAGTCAAGCTTGCTTACCATTGCACTGCCCGAGGTGCCTAGTAGAAATTTACTAAGCGTTTTGTTTAGATGTGGCACAAAGCTGAATAAATGGAGTACCCAATGGGACTCAAACTCACTTTTGCAGGCTTTCTAGTTAAGGTTGCTAACCATTGCACTGCCCGAGGTGCATGGTAGAAATTTTCTAAGCTTTTTGCTTAGATGTAGCACAAGGCCGAATAAATGGAGCACCCAATGAGACTCGAACTCACTTTTGCAGGCTTTCTAGTAAAGGTTGCTAACCATTGCACTGCCCGAGGTGTATGGTAGAAATTTTCTAAGCTTTTTGCTTAGATGTAGCACAAAGCCGAATAAATGGAGCACCCAATGAGACTCGAACTCGCTTTTGCAGGTTTCCCAGTCAAGCTTGCTTACCATTGCACTGCCCGAGGTGCCTAGTAGAAATTTTCTAAGCTTTTTGCTTAGATGTAGCACAAGGCCGAATAAATGGAGCACCCAATGAGACTCGAACTCACTCTAGCAGGTTTCCCAGTCAAGCTTGCTAACCATTACATCACGAGAGGCGCCCCTATCAAGAAAAGTGTAAACAAATGATTTTCGCACAGAAAAAAATTAGATGCTGAAATTCAATACAATTTTGAAGGAACGGAACGTTAGATTTTCACTCAGGAGGAATAAAGACGAGAAGAGATAGAAGTGAATCTATAATCTTCTGAAGATTTATCTATATTATCGCTTAACTTGTGAGATTAAGTTTGGCTCAAAGTAAGATAAAAACCAAGGTTGATTTATTTATGATTCCAACTGGGTAAAAATATATATAGAAGAGAAAAGATTTCTTAACACAACATTTGTGAGACAATTCAAATATTGTCGTCTGCCATCTCAAAGAAATTTTTTTTTTAAAGCGGCGTCTCAAACGAAGGTGAAATATGCCCAATGGATGCAAAAAAAAAAAAAAGAAAAAAAAAAAAAGAAAAAAGAAGAAAAAATACAAAAGTTCTAGCTTCTTGGGCTTATTTTTGCTAAAGAATTAACACCTTTTTATTGTATGGAAATCAGTCGATTTTCCATGGGTGTAAGATCCAGTCCTCTAAAAAGGTGTTCTGAGTATGGCACAAAATTTCATCTTATTATAAGGCTGTAATTCTGATGATCTAGGGAATTTCGAGAACCACTTCAAAGCGATTACTCCCAGTTCCACTGTGAACTGCAGTTGTAGTATCTGTTAAGGTTAGATATATGGGTCAAATAGGTCTATTTAAAAATTATTCCTATTCCATTTTTTTGAGAGAGGACTTTTTAACGACGCCCAATATATATATATTTACCCAACCCCTCCGCTCGGGCAGGATATGGCACAAGGTCAATTTTTAAGCGGAGTTTTGAATTCAGGTTTGAATTCAGAGTTTTCCTTCTCCTAGACTAGTTGCCTTACCAAGGCTGAAGAACCTTCTATTTACCCATAGCTGGAGGGAGAATAATTGGATTTATACCAATTTATATTAGCGGGATGTGAAATGCAATCAGTCTCGTCCAGGGTTTGAACTCGTGTCGCCGTGTCCATTTCCTACGACAATAACCATTACACCACAGGCACCTCCCAATACATATATATATATATATATATCATCATATGGCGCTGGTAGCACGGATATCACAGACCCTCTCTCGCCACTCCTCCCTATCGTTCATCGCCCTAGGTAGGTCTTCAGGAGAACATCCCGTATCCTCACATAGCTGCTAAATGTATGTTCGTGCTGGTCGTCCTGCTTTTGCACGGCCATGTGTGGGGGTCCATAAGAGTACATCTCTTATGAGTTCGTCCCTGCTTCTCCAGCAGTGTCCTGCATATATATATATATATATATATATATATATATATATATATATATATATATATTCGTGGACCGGCTGTAAACTTCATCGGCTGAACAAAATAACAGCATAGTCCTCCTTACGGTACACATTGGTCTTCTATCAGTGTTGCAATGGTTGGATCCCATATAGTGTAAATGATGATCATATGAACTTTTCACCCTCAGAAATTTTTCAGCTCACTCTCGTATATGTATAGGTGGGGTGATATTTTTTTTTAGTAAGAAAGCAGAAACCCCCAAACAGCAAATCGTGACAATAATATTTCCTGTGTTAAAATGTGCATGATTCTTTTCAATGAAATATATTCTACTGAGTTATTCGCTGAAGGTAAATCACCAAAACACAAAAGGAGATGAATCAGTTTTTATGTGACATGAAATCGGTTGACAATAGACACATTTTGTTTATATGAACATGCTATATGATAACTAACAGACACCTACACAATGACACACGCGCAAACACATATACGGGCAAACCCAAACCCAAATATGTATGCGTGTTTAAAGGCAAATTATAATATATATATATATATATATATATGTATATATATATATATATTCTTAATAATCTGCCTTTAAACACTTATATATATATATATATATATATATATATATATATATATATATATGGATGACCAAAATTGATGAGAAATATAAGAATATTTTTTTTATCTTTCGTTTATTATTTCGTTTATTTTTTTTCACTATTCTCAACTAGTTTTTTTCAAAAGAAAAAGTTTTTGTAGAACAAAAAGATTTTTTCAAAAGTTTTTTTTCAATATTTAAAAGGTTTTTTAAAAGTGATTAATTTTCATATTTGATTCAAATGACACCCGACCTTGAAATAAAATTTGACAGCAACAAACATCTATATAAACTAGTAAATCAACGAATCAGTCACTGTAAATTCAAAAGGCTATCACTATATGATACTCAACTACACTCTCTAGCAAGAAAACAGGACCGTCAAAAACATCTGATTACAGACGGTCAAGTCACGGCTATTTTGAAATATAATGAAAACACATTAACTAGCTACCTTCACTATATATATATATATATATATATATATATATATATATATATATATATATATATATATATACATATATATATATATATACTTTCTTTAAGAAAAACCAAAGACCGGTTACTTAAGGACTATGAATTTATTTCCATCCTGTTACGTGTTTCTGATGTAAACCAAAATCACGATGAAAAATTTAACAGACCTTCTTCAGATCTTATGGATAAAATAAATCAGAATAGACACGGAGAGTGCGGATGGTTGAGGGTTGAATAGTTATCTCCTTGTTTTTTCTCACTTCTGTTTTTTATGTGTTTATTTATTTTATTGCCCTGTAATATTAATTACATTGAGCTCTCTACCAGGAAAATTTAAATGTTCAGTTTTTGAATGATTTTCTTGTCCTGAAGGAATTACTCCCAACTCTGGTTTAACTGGACCGAATAATGCTATATATATATATATATATATATATATATATATATATATATATATACGACTGCCTCTCTGCTGAGGGCAATGAGCCCCTCCCCAACGAGTGTCCTGTTTATGACCCTAAACAATCAGCCAGTGAGGTTCCAGTAATGTTTGTGCATTGGGAAATACGGAGCACTCTATATATATATATATATATATATATATATATATATATATATATGTGTGTGTGTGTGTGTGTGTGTGTGTGTGTTTGTGTGTGTGTGTGTGTGTGGAACTGTGAAAATCCACAAAGCTAATCCTCCACTTCGTCCGATAATATCCCGAGTCAATACTCCTATTTACCAACCTCTAAAAGCTTTAAATAAACTCATTACACCATATCTACCTACTAAATATGGTATAAAATCCACCCATGAACTAATACAAATACTACAAACACAAAAACCTAACAATGAAACAATTGCATTCCTGGCCCAGTTGGCTTGGCCAGTAGAATACATCGACTGCCTCTCTGCTGAGGGCAATGACCCCCTCCCCAACGAGTGTCCTGTTTATGACCCTAAACAATCTGCCAGTGAGGTTCCAGTAATGTTTGCGCATTGGGAAATACGGAGCACTCTTTTCATTGCCATTGCTCCCGGGTCCATTCTAGCCCGATGTGGTAGCACCTGATAGAATTAAACTGCGTACTTATGCTAAGCTGAATTGTTTGAAATGGAACTGTTTTTGACATTTAATCGTGTGTAAACAAAATCTATACTTCTACTAAACTGGATTTTTTGAATTAGAAATATTTGACTAAACTGAATTGGTTGAAATAAAATGTTTTTTGATTATTGAACTGTGTATAAATACTAAAAACCGGCTCATTGGTCCAGCGGGTAGAGTGTTCGCCAATGGTCCGGGAGACCTGGGTTCAATCCCAGGTCGCGTCATAACAAAGACTTTAAAAATGGTACTTGATACCTCCTTGCTTAACACCCAGCAATATAAGGTACATATCAAGGGTAAAGTGGAGCAATCCAGGGAAAGGAGTAGCGCTCTCCCCTACTCCTCGGTGTAGTAGCTATTGAAAAGGGAGTCTTTGGGTCACCCTCGACTACGGTCACCAACTTTACTTATAAAAGCTAAACTGAACTGTTTGAAATTGGGCTGATTATTTGTATAAAACTGGATTTGTATCAAATAACCTACAAAGGTTGACGTGGCATAACAATCAAAAGACCAACCAAACAACATATTGCTTTCTTTCATGTAGAAAGTTTATTCACAAATGTACCGGTCAAGAAAAAAAATTGACATAATTATAAATTATATATATATATATATATATATATATATATATATATATATATATATATAACACTCCTTCTTCCCTATTCTTAAAATTAATCCTAATATTCTCCTTAATTTATGATTAATTTGTACAACTAAGTTTCCTTTTTACAACCACAATGGTGAAATATATACACAGATTCATGGTGTTTCTACAGGTTCACTTTTAGGTCCGACGTTTAGTAATTTTTACATGTCTAACTAGAAAGCAGAATAATAAATAACATAAAAAAACACAAATTTATGTACGCTATGTTGATGATATCCTTATTCTCGCAGATAATATCGAAGAAATTAAATAATTACAAAAACATTCCAAAAATACTCCCGTCCTCAAATTTTCTTATGAATTAATGTAAATAATACAATTTTTTAATGTTCTAATTGATGCAAACAATGATATTGCCCAGTTGGCTTGGGCTGTAGAATACACTGACTGCACCTCTGAAGAGGGGTAAGACCCCCAAATGAGTGTCCTGATATGACACTAAACAATCTGATGGTGAGGTCCCAGTACTGTTGAGGCTTTGGAGAATATGGAGCACCCCTTCATTGCCATACTCCCAGGTCCACTCTGGTCCGGCGTGGTAGCACCTGATAGGGCCCTATCTATGGGTTAAATATAACCAACGGCATACTTATGCTAAACTGAATTGTTTGATTAAACTGAATAGCTTGAAAAAGAAATGTTTTTGACAAACCGTACTTACATTTAAACTGTGTGCTTATGCTAAACTGAATTGTTTGAAATTGAAATGTTTTTGACATTGAAACTGTACTTACACTAAACTGAATTGTTATATAGAACTGCTTGAATAGTTTGAAATAGAAATGTTTTTGACAATTAAACTGTGTTCTCATGCTAAACTGAATTGTTTGAAATAGAACTGATTATTTACATAAAATGGATTTGGCGTTAAATAAACTATGAAGGTTGATATGCCATAAAATCTACCAACCAACCAACCAACCAACCAACCAACCAATGATAATTTTAACACCTCTGTGATTAAAAAAAAACTACTAGTATAAATTCATGCATTCAAAAAGTGTTTACACACATCGATATAAAATAGCTATCATAAAAAAAAATCAGTTAAATTGTGCAAAAGAAATCTCTTCATCAAATAAACTATTTTATAACGAATTAAAAAATATGAAACAAACCCTTATTAATAACGGAGTTCCAAACAATTTAGTTGACGAACAAATTAAACTACTGATTAACTATCATCATCTTGTCGTGCCGCCAGCACGGATATCCCTGACCCTCTCTCGCCACCCCTCCCTATCGTTCATCGCTTCCGGCAGGTCCTCAGGGCTACACTCCGTATCTTTACAGAGCTGTTGTTTGTAAGTTCGAGCTGGTCGTCCTGACTTTACTCGACCGTGTGAAGTGTTCCACTGGAGCACATCACTTATGACCTCATCCCTACTTCCTCAGCAGTGTCCTGCATGTCTGGTTTTGTCTAATTTGGATAGTTTTCGTGATGGTTGGTAGTTGGCCGTATAGCTGCTGCTTTGTGGGGTGTTGCCTCCAAGATTTGTTTAATATTGCTTTCAACATTCTTGTGTAGTTGCCGTCAAGCTTTTTAAGAATAAAATAAATGATAAAAGTTACGTTACACAAAATAATTATAATCATATAAATCTATTTTATTGTAATCAAATGCATCCGAATTTTAGATTAAATGAAAAAATACCCAAAAACATAATACATAGATATATATCCCATACAGACATAAAAAATAAAATAATATTTATAATTTACTATAAAAAATTTAAAACATTAAATGTAATTGTTAATAATAGTTCTTTCCCTCTCAAAAAGATAATCGAAACCCCCACCAATGTTATTTATCAATTTAAATGTCCATTTGGAGAATGCATCTCCGATAATAAAAAACCGTAAGTTACATTGGTTATACAACGACCAAATTATCAAGGAGGCTCACTCAACATCTTTCAGTTTCTAGCTTCTTTTGTAAACATTTACAGAAAACATAATTGTCCTACTGCAATATATAGAAGTCTTTTAGTTAATAATACAAAAATACTTCATACAGACAATAATATAAAAAAAATTAAGAATCCTAGAACTTTGTATATAAAATTTAGACAACTTGTTATATAATTACGGAAGGATTTTTTTATATAAATCATTTTTCGGTTTGGTTGGGCTTTGAACTATTCGGCTCTTAGTGCAGGTGCAGCACTCATTGAGTACTGTTCACGCACGCGCGCAGAGGATATGACAATCACAAATGTCATAATAAAACCCCCAGATAGGAAATGTGACTGGGGTGTGAATGACGTCATGCCGGGAAGCGATGGGCTGAGATTTTTGGTGATTTTGAAAAAGACGTTAGTTGAGATCCGACTCTGGGCCGGGCCAGTCCACCTGGGAGCTACGGGATACGCAGCGCGTTTTTTGGGTCAGATAGTACAGTCAGCATAGTAAAAGTTGTTTCTCTCTCCTCGTATCGAAAAAACTAAAGTCAAGAAGTTAATAAACATTTTGTACCTGAACAACGGAGAGTCCTCAGTGTTTCGTATTTCCCTGCATCTGCATATTTGTATAGTTGTGTAGTGACTATACAACAAACTCATTATTATTAGCATCACCTTTGAAACTAGTGATAATATTTTATAATGTTTAAAATCGACCGAACAATCCATATTACACAAGATAGACCAAATTTTATTCTACTTGACCTTATAGAAATATATAAAAAATAAACTGGTACTACCGCTAAGCATCACCTTGGTGACATAAATAAGCCTCACTTTGCTGATAAAATCAAATCAAAACAATGGTTTAGTTAGAATATTAAACAGTTTTTATTAGAAATCAACATACAACTAAAAGTACTCGTCTTATCATAAATGTCTTCCTTGGAGAAATCATTAACGAATTTCAGGATCATAACGTCAAAAAAAAAAAAAAAATCAAAAACAAAACCCAAAATGTTAGGACACTAGAAAGAAAAAAAAACAACAAAACTTCAAAATAAGAATGATTCCATTTTATTTGACCAAACCTGCTTGAATATATATATATATATATATATATATATAGTGAAGGTACCTGGCTAATGACTTTTCATTAGGTTTTGGGTGAGTGCTTTGCAAATTAACCGTTACTTGACCGTCTGTAACAAGATGTCTATGACTGTCCAGGTATATACAGTGTATCACAAAAGTGAGTACACCCCTCACATTTCTGCAGATATTTAAGTATATCTCCTCATGGGACAACACCGACAAAATGACACTTTAACTCAATGAAAAGTAGTCTGTGGACAGCTTATATAACATAGTTAATTTATTTTCCCCTCAAAATACCTCAAAACATAGAGATTAAAAGCTAAACCTCTGCCAACAAAAGTGAGTCCACCCCTAAGAAACTACACCCCTAAATGTCCAAATTGAGTACTTCTTGTCATTTTCCCTCCAAAATGTCATGTGACTCATTAGTGTTACTAGGCCCATGTGCATAGGAAGCAGGTGTGTTCAAATTTGTAGTGCAGCTCTCACACTCTCTCATACTGGTCACTGACAGTTCCAATATGGCACCACATGGCAAAGAACTCACTGAGGATCTTAAAAGACGTATTGTTGCGCTACATGAAGATTGCCAAGGCAACAAGAAGATTGCCAACACCCAGAAACTGAGGTGCAGCACAGTGGCTAAAATCATCCAACTTTTTAAAAGAGCAGGGTCTACTCAGAACAGGCCTCGGGTAGGTCGTCCAAAGAACTTGAGCGCACATGCTGAGCATCATATCAAAATGCTTTCTTTGAAAGATTGGCGTAGGAGTGCAGTCAGCATTGCTGCAGAGATTGAAGAGGTGGAGGGTGGGGTCAGCCTGTTAGTGCTCAGACCACACGCTGCACTTTACATCAAATTGGTGTGCATGGTTGTCACCCGTGAAGGAAGCCTCTTCTGAAGACGATACACAAGAAAGCCCGCAAACAGTTTGTGGAAAACATGTCAACAAAGCACTTGGATTACTGGAACCATGTCCTATGGTCTGATGAGATGAAGATTAATTTGTTTGGTTCCGATGGCTTCAAGCATGTGCGGCGGCGACCATGTGAGGAGTACAAAGATAAGTGTGTCATGCCTACAGTCAAGCATGGTGGTGGGAATGTCATGGTTTTGGGCTGCATCAGTGCTGCAGGTGTGGGAGAGTTATATTTCATTGAGGGAAATTACTTCACTGAAGAGGCTGAGGGTAAAGGTGATGGACTGGCCAAGCATGTCTCCAGACTTGAACCCAATAGAACATCTTTGGGGAATCCTCAAGCGGAAGGCGGAGGTGAGCAAAGTCTCAAATATCTGCCAGCTCTGCGACGTCGTCATGGAGGAGTGGATGAGCATTCCAGTGGCTACCTGTGAAGCTCTGCTAAACTCCATGCCCAAGAGAGTTAAGGCAGTTCTGGATAATGATGGTGGGCACACAAAATATTGACAGTTGACATGGTGTATGTTAATATTGACAACTTTCCCTAAGGGGTGTACTCACTTTTGTTGGCAGGGGTTTAGCTTTTAATGGCTATATTTTAAGTTATTTGAGGGGAAAATAAATTAACTCTATTATATAAGCTGCACACAGACTACTTTTCATTGTGTCAAAGTGTCATTTTGTCGGTGTTGTCCCATGAAGAGTTATACTTAAATATCTGCAGAAATGTGAGGGGTCTACTCACTTCTGTGATACACTGTATTAATATATATATCAGATGACCTAGAAATTACTGAAACATTTAAAAAATTCATAAGTTTCTTATTTTTAGTCAATGTTTTACATTATTTTTCAAGTATGGTAATTGACCCGAACAAATTGAAAATTTCAAGTTTCAATGTAAAAGAACAAATTTAAATAATAGAATTTTACTATTCGATTGAGAGATTAGCTATCTAAAAAACAAATTTCGGTGGACGAAAAATTTTAAGAAATTCGGAATTCAAATTATCTCGCCGTTTGCACGCTTTGTTTATCCGACTTCTTTTTGCTGTGTTATTTAAAGGAGCAAGTAAATGGGTATAAATCTAAGAAATTGCAACGACTCAATAAGAATATCCACGCAAATGTGAAACGAACAGCGTGTTTTTTATTGGTTTGGCCGTCCGTCTAGTTGTGTGGACCCCGTAGTTAACCTTCACACCCGGCCGTGTGGGCATTTCACAGATTGTACACCCAGCCCAACAAACAGAGGGTGGAACGAAGAAACAAACAAACAAACACGGAGTTAGAGCTGCAAAACTCAGAAGGTGAAGTCTGGCATTTTAAAGCATTCTAGTATGTATTTATGTTCATAGCCATCGCGTGAACTCTGCGAAAGTCCTACACAGCGACCAAAAATGCTGACTCAGCTGGTCATCGTCTTTACTACTCTGACTCTATGCTCCGGAGTCTCACTCCCACTTAACTGACCTTCTGCTGCGTACTGACCGCTTCAGTGTCTCACCCCTAACTGACAACCCTCTGCTCCGGACTGAATAACGGCCTTCGTCCTCTCTTCCGGTCTCGCAGGTTTTCACGGGCACAGCTCTCCGTGTAGTTTACGCACCAAAATAGAAAAAGGAAGGTCTTTTGGACACTCTGGCGCCGCTTCAAAGATGCCAGAGATGAGATCCCTTCCTTGGCCACCCATCCACGAACACACACAGAGACACATACATGTACATCCATATATATATATATATATATATAGATAGAGAGAGAGAGAGAGAGAGAGAGAGAGAGAGAGAGAGAGAAATGAATGCTCATTATCGTGCTACACACATATAAGATGATTACCCAGAGGAACCTGGAGCAAAGTTAGACAAAGTGCTCGAATTCGGGTGCAACTTTGTATCCGTGAAAATGAAGGCTATCAACAAGATGTCACTTTTCACAAATAGTGAAAAAACATATTTCTTTGGGCTATATTTTATGACTCAAAAGACTAAATGATTAAATTTTTCGATCAATCGGTCTTTTATAGGTCATTATCTATCTATCTATCTATCTATGCATACAGAAAAATTAAAGGCAATTGGATACGAAAATACTTTTCATTCAGACAGGTTATATGCTTCGCCACACGTACATTATATCATGTTAATTAACCTCGCAATTACCATGATTAGTTAATTTGGCATCACTTGTGTACGATATTGACTACTATCTCAGTGGTAGAGTCTCGGCTCTGCATTCTCTGGGTTCTAGTTCAATCCCCAGAGTGGAAGATCACGGTATACACTGCTGATGAGACCTAATAAGGTCGAAACAGCAGTCCAGTGGTTCTGTATGTGACGCGCAGTGTTTGCTGGATTTTCTGGTCATAGTAATTCAAGTTGTTATTCCTTTACTTAGAAATAGAAATTGTGTATATATATATATATATATATATAACTTATTAGTTATTAAAACAATCCTGAACTCCAAAACATACTCGTATACATATCCTTGACAATGACCAAGGATGGTGGAATATACTCGGACAATAAACTTAAATACATCGGACAATTTTTATCAGCTGTTATTCCCAGTTGTGACATCTCGCTTGCCATTAAGTAAAGTCCAACCCAAAATGCTTGTCTGACCCCTGTAGTAAAGTCTGCCAGCAAGAAAATTAGCAGCATCAATATACAAGAAAGACGGGCAAGATATATCAGACATTGCTGGTGAAGGAAGGACGCACTCATAAAATATGTTCTACAATGGACTTCTACATATAGACATAACAATTTTGGCCGACCAGCAAAAATTTACATTCCTCAGTTCTGTGCGGACGCTGGGTACCATGTAGATGACTTATCAAGTACAATGACAGATAGGAACGGATGAAGCGAGAGAGTCAAAGGAATCCATACTGTCGATACATGATGATAGTATATATATATATATATACCAATCCCTCTGCAGGAACCGGATATGACACAAAGTCAATTTGTTATCGATGTTCTTCGAGTTTGAATTCAGAGTTTTTCTTCTCTGAGTCTGGTTGTTATACGAAGGTTTAAAAGCCTAGTCTGCCCTACTATTTATCCATAGCTAGAGAGAAAATAGTTGGATGCATACCTTCCCCAGAAATGCAAGCATTTTCATCCAGGGTTTGAACTCAGGGTGCTGTGCCCGTTTTCTACGACGATAACCATTATATATATATATAGCCAGGAGAAATTTAGCTAGGTTTCACCTAACCGGATCATCAGCATGATTTCTGACCAAAAAAGGGTTGGAGCAAACTACATTGTATTGATTAAAAAAACCGCCAGAAAGAATACAATTAGTATAAAAAGAAAAAAAATCATACTTTCCTACCAAGTTTCTAAACTTTTTTATGCCGACAATCATTAAGTATTTCCGACTTTTGGTTAAGTACTTTATTAGAATTATTGTAGGAAACTATATATATATATATATATATATATATATATATATATATACGCTTATTCGCGGAAAAGAAACAAATTGAAAGTCTGTAAGATAATTAAATTAACGATTGCTGCAACAGAAGAAAGTCAGGCATATTTTTGTTTAAAATATTCGAATGGAATTTTAAATGCATTTGAAGCGATTCGAAAGATTGTTAATGAATAGATTAATTGAATGAATAATTTTAACAGTATTTCATCCCGTCTTGGGTTATTTTATGCCTAGGGGTTGGGGAATCACGTTCATTGTACATTCACATTTATATTTTTTGTGTAGTTGTCTCTTAGAGTTTTTTTTTTGCAGACAGTCATGTCAAATGCAAATAATTTTCAAACTGATCTATCTGAATCATATATAGGATCCTAACAAGTACCAAGACTTTAAGTCTGAGTCAACTTGAGAGTAATGACCATGAAGGAGTACTCCATACTCCCCCGATACCTACAACTGGAACCTCTACATCAGATGCTGTTTAGAGTCATAATCGGGACAATAATTTTCTTGGTTAGGGTAGTTCTTACTCCTTTTTTTGGGGATCAGACAGCATGTTTAAAGCTCCACCAACAGAATGATTCTATTTTTGTGGGGGTCTTACCCCTCTTCATGGAATACATCCAGCGTATTAGAAGCCCCACCAACGGAATTAACCTATTATTTTTGGTGGGGGTGTTGCCCCTCTTCAGGGAAAACATCCAGCATATTCGAAGCCCCACCAACAGAATGAATCTATTTTTGGTGGTGGTGGGTCTTACTCCTCTTCAGGGAATACATCCAGCATATTATAAGCCCCACCGACAGAGTGAGTCTATTTTTGGTGGGTGGTCTTACCAATCGTCAGAGGATACAGACGGCATATTCTACGCCTCGCCAACAGAGTGAATCTATTTTTGGTGGTGTTATTTCCACTCTTCAAGGAATACAGACAGCATATTCTATGCCTCGCTGACAGAGTGTATCTATTTTTTGGTGGGGGTCTTACTCCTCCTCAGGGGATATACAGCATATTTTAAGCCTCACCAACAGAATGATTAGCTAACAGGTTTGTAGCCCTAATGGTGTATTTATATTTGTAGCGTGTAGATGGTTTGGTTTGATTTGCTTTCTTTGATTAATGCCATATCAACCTTCTTGGGTTATTTAATGCCAAAGCCATCCTTATCGAAGAACAGCAGTATAAATAGGGAGGTAAGAGCTTCATTCATTTCCTCAGGGTATTAATCCAAAACTGAACATAAGAGCGCAACTGGAATTAGAACTCACATACTACGATGTTACAGTTCAGCACGTTAACCCCTACCTCACGAACTTGAGGATTATCTGATAATCTCTTACTTTTTTTGTTTATCATTTTTCAATATCATAAGATTAAATTGGGGCTTTCGTGTGAAAAAACATGAACAAGTCGAGGAAGATTGTGTTTGTTATCTTCGTAGGAAATGGGCATGGTGACTCGAGTTCAAATCTTGAAGATGGCTGCTTGTATTTCACATTGTGCTAATACACTTAAAAAAGGGACGAATCAAAATATTTTCTTTTCAGCTATGGGTAAATTTAGGATGCGGAAACAAAATATGGAATAATGTTTTAAACGTTTTTTTTTAGTCTGATTAGTCCAATTTTTGAAAAAAAGCGATAAATCTAAATTTTTATGATTAGCTCTATTATTCAAGCCCTTTTCATTAAAATGCAGCCCAATATGAGTGAAGAAGAAAAGAAACAACAAAGAATCTATGATTTGCTTAACACCGAAACCAAGTCAAAAAGTTTCCGAAATAATTGTATTTTTTTATGGCCAGATCTTAACCCCTTGATTACGCTATACGGGGCATTTTAGAAAACAAAATAAATGCAACTTCCCATCAAAATATTGGTTCGCTCAAGACTGCTATATAGGAATGGAATAAAATGTCTGAAGAATTTATTTTAAATGCATGTAAATCGTTTCGAAGGCATGTTGAGACAATAATTGAAAAAGAAAAGCTGTTCATATTGAGTAAATTTACTGCTTTGTGTCGATCTTCCTATTTTGTTATTTATTTTTTTAAATTCACCAACCTAGGAAGTAGCGTCTCATCAACCGAAAAAGACATCGACACATGACTAACGAAAGCATGGACGGCTATCGATAGACTCTCGATCATATGGAAATCAGACCTGACCGATAAAATGAAACGCAGTTTCTTCCAGGCAGCGGTTGTATCGATACTGCTATATGGATGCACTACATGGACGCTAACTAAACGGCTGGAGAAAAAACTAGATTTGTAGATTTGTAGGTAATCCTTTTTAAATGAGCAAGAACTCATTTGTCTGCGCACTGGTAAATTGTTTCAACTATTGCTATTACAAATAGTTTTGTTTGCACACAGTTAAATGGTTTCAGGTATTGTTATCAAAGACAAGTTATTTTATTCAACATTATCCGTTGATTTGTTCACAGCATTCTCTTCCTTCTATCTATCTATCTATCTTAGTTTGTACGAGCCAAAAGTACCTGTCCAGATGATGATATTTAATAAACGACTTCATAAAAATGTAAAGTAAACATCCCTCGCTGAATGTCATTTTATTCTCACCTAAATTCACGATATAACGGAGATGCAACTATTCTGGGTAAGACACTAAATTACATTGGATGGTGAGGTTCCAGCACTCCAGCCCTGAGGAATATGGAGTACTCCTTCAATGACATTACATCCAGGTCCACTCTGAAACTTGAAGCAGTTGTACCAGTTAGAGTCCTATCTATTGGTCGAATATATCTGTTTAAAAATTATTTATATTAATTGCTCTGTGATATAGATAATTCAATTTAACAGTCATTTTTTCATATGGTTTCAAGTATAGAAAATAATTGAATCTTTATATTTGATCCACTGATGGGACTCAAACAGGTACTACTACTTCGGATTAGAGTGGACCTGGGAGTAATGGAAATGAAGAGGTACTTCACATTCCCCCAAGCTTCACCTCTCGATGATTCAGTGTCATATCCAGAACATTAGTTGGGGTGTCTTACTCCTTTGGAGAGATGCAGTCGGCATATTCTACAGCCTCAGCTAACTGGGTTGGTATCAAGTACGCCTATCAAATCATCATCATCATGTCGCGCCACCAGCGCGGATATCCCTGACCCTCTCTCGCCATTTCTCCCTATCATTCATCGCCTCCGGCAGGTCTTCAGGGTTACATCCTGTGTCCTCACATAGTTGCTGTATGTAAGTTCGTGCTGGTCGTCCTACTTTTGCACATCCATATGTGGGGGTCCACATGAGTACATCGCTTATGAGCTCGTCCTTGCTTCTCCAGCAGTGTCCCGCGTGTCTGGTTCGTCTGACTTGTATAGTTTTCGTGATGGGGGGCAAGTGTCCGTATAGTTGGAGTCTCGTGGGGTGTTGTCGCCAGGACTTGTTGAGAGCAGTATTAAACAAGCCTATCAAATAATAACAGTTTTCAAAGAGATCTATTAAACGTATATATAGATGGGACCCTAACGAGCGCTAAAACTTCGGGTCAGAGTGGCCCTGGAAGATGAAGATTTTTTTTGATCATTCACAGTCCAATCTAATTTGCAGTCTGATTTGCTGTCTAATTTTCTTTTCTTTTCTTTTTTTTTTAACATCATTGCCGTTGTTGTTTACAAGTTGTCGAGAAATTCAGCTAAAGAAGCTCTGGTGGCTGTACTGATTAATTGCACATGTAAAATGTTCAATTTAGAAAGCGTAATTCGAAGTTTCTAATGTAATTACACGATAATGAAGTGAAATAAATAGATTCAAATGTGACTTATAAGGAAAGTGACTATTAGGAAAAATTAGATTATTGTTATCAGTTTAGAGGCGTTTAAAACTGAGACAATTTAACTTAAAACTTTAAAGGCCTGGTCGGCGTAGCTTAGAATATGTTGATTGTATTCCCTGTTTAGGGGGAAGACTTCTAATAAAAAACGTACTGAGGAAAAGGATATTCATACAACACTATTCCCGATCAGTAATTTGTTGAAATGTTATACTAAAGACTTAACTCATATTTCACACCCAAAGATTTAACAATCTAACAATTAACCCTTTCAAGATTCACAATAGTTGACAAGAAATTAGGTCGGGTGATTTAGCTTTTTATATACTGTCAAAGTAGATTAATATATATCAGTCCTTAGAATTTTCTGCTGTTCAGTTTCATGCTCTTGATAATCGCCCTGACGGCAGAGCTTGAAATATGCCTTGTGTATCCCCTGGGGGTACCCGCCCAAGGAATATTCTGTTTTTGACACTTAACTGCATCTGATGGTGAAATCTGGGAAGCTCCTAGATCCATTTTGATCCCAAGTAATAGTAACTGGTTGGTCCCAATTTCTGGATCAAATACATTTGTTTGGAGGTGCCCGTGGTGTAATGGTTAGTGTCGAAGGAAATAGACACGGTGACACGAGTTCAAATCCTGGACGAGACTGATTGCATTTCACATATCACTAATACCCTTGGGAAAGGTATGAATCCAATTATTCTCCCTACAGCTATGGATAAATAGTAGGGAAGACTAGGTTCTTCAGGCTTGGTGAGGCAACTAGTCTAGGAGAATGAAAACTCTGAATTCAAACCTGTTAAACTCCGCTTAAAAATTGACCATGTGCCATATCCTGCCCGAGTGGTGGGGTTGGGTAAATATGAAATACATCTGTTTGAAATTTATTTGCATTCGATTGAACCATGAGAAAAAACGCACAAAAATCTCTTTAAAAACTCAGGCAATCTCCGTATCGTCATGGCTACAGTGTTGGGCTGCTGAAACAGCAGCCCAACACTGTAGCCATGACGATAAATTCCATTTACATTATTGCTTTCCCATTTGATCTAAAACCCTTGTAAAAAGTATTGAACCACCTTATCTCTCAAACTATGGGTTCAATAGTTCAACTTTTTTTTCTACAAGAGTGGCTTGGGAATTAAATAACCTACGAAGGTTGATATACCATTATACAAAGAATCTAAGCCAAGCCAAAAAGATCTGTTTAGATATTATTTATAATCGTTTGGACCAAGTGCAAAAAATAACTCTTAAAAAGCATCTATAAAAATTCTAAATATGAATAGTTTGTACCACTACAGACCTCAAAGAGAAGGTGGCAATGTTACTGCACCAAACAGGACGTTGTACCGTTGCACGCCAAATGTACGGTTGTACCTTCGCCATGGAAAAAAGTGATGAACACACAAAATCCCTGTCCTGGTTTACTGAAACAAATGTTTATTCGCTACGACATTCTTTAAGTAGTTGTCGGGAGAAAGAAACAGAGCATGAAAGCTGAGTCACCGCGTTAGTTAAAAAAAGACAAACATGTCGTGTGGAGAGAGATAAAGCAGGCACAGACCTTAACTTTTATTTCTGGTTTTCTATTGCGCTTCTAACTTACATCGCTTGTTTCATATCCTCAGCTGCTCGTCTGGTGTGAGACCCCTTTTTGGAGCTTACTCCAAAATGGGGGCCGCAACTCTCGGATGTGTTCACATGGCTATATGTAGTCTTAAACTGACTGTCTTTTCCTCGTCACGTCCGGTTGCCGACAAACTTTCAAACCAGAGTTGTCTCCTTACTTCCACCTAGTGTCGGAGGGAGGAACATCTGTTTCCGGTGGTTCCACATCTGCGAAGAAGACTTGAGGCCTACGTTTTTTTCTAGTCATTTTTAATTACCGTAGTCATTCACCTGTGACGGGCTAACCTACAATAAGTGCTTTGCTCTGACTTCCTCAGAGGCCAGCCACCCGTTCCGTAGATTCTCTGTCAGATTTTTCTTCTTTTTTTTCGTCTCTCTCTCTCTCCTTCCCCAGAAATTAGCCTACTGTTCTCTTTCTAACATCGACGGTCCATTAGCCGCTCAATCATGTTACGCTGATAATGAACAAAATTCCTTAATCTTTAGATATAAAATTACCCTAAAGAAATAGACAAGTCTTTAAAATTAGTTAATCAATCAATCAATCAATCAAAAACATTAAATTATTTTGTAACATATTTCTTATCACACTGAAATCTAAACATCTGGATATTTGATTAGTATATTTATATTGACTAACAATAAAAAGCTAATATAGATCGATGATCAAGATACTTTGTGAAATATGATTTTTAAACATACACTATTGTTTAATCCTTTCACTGTCTTGAGGACCACATGTGGTTCTCTGTGTTTCCTGTAATACATTTGAGGGTTAAATATGCTGCTCGAACTGCATTTAAAATAAAGGATAAAATCTTGTGAAAACGAGTAAATAGACAGCTCTAATTTGCCTTGATCAGTGAAAAGGTAGATATTTTCCACAAGGTCTTTATCCTTTTATTTATTTGTTTCTCAGCGTCTTCATTAGTGCAGAATTGATTTTATTGGCATAATGGTTAGAGTGTTGGCCAATGGCCCGGGAGACCTAGGTTCAATCCCGAAGACCCCAAAAATAGTACTTGATGCCTCCTTGCTTAACACTCAGAATTATATGGTACGGATCAAGAGTAAAGTGTGTCAATCCTGGGAAAGGAGTAGCGCCCCCCTACACCTTGATGTAGTTGCTATCAAAAAGGAAGCCTTCGGGTCATGCTTGACTACGATTGCCAACTTTAGTTTATTTCATAATTCTTTTTTTTTTTTTTTTATCTCATTTGTTTTTAGTCTTGCCGGGGGAATAGTAACTTAAATTTGAATTTAACTATAAACACGATTCCTTAACTTCTAGGCTTAAAATAACCCTGTACGTGTTAAGATGCCGTAGAAATTAATCAATTAATCAATCAATTGGGAGTTTTATTCATTCTTTTTTTTCACTCTATGTATTTTATTCTATCTGTGCCTTTTTTTTTAATTTAAGTTTTTGGCTCAATCGGCTGAGGAGGCAGAATACACCGACTGCATCTCTGAAGAGAGTAGTAAGCTCCCCACCCAACGAGTATCCTGGATATGTCACTAAACAATTTAAAGAAGATGCTCCAGTAATACTGGAGCTTTGGGGAATGCGGGGTACCACTTCTTTGCGAACGCTCTCAGGTCCACTCTGGCCCCGGAGTTTTAGCACCTGATAAAGGTCCGATTTATGGATCAAATAGAAATAAATTTGTACTTATGCTAAACTGAATTGTTTGAAATAGAACTGCTTTGATGTTTAACCGTATGTAAATAAACGACTGATGTTTGGAATTGTTAGTGATACATAGCAATTGTTGAAACCACTTCAATTTGTTGACTAAACTGAATAGCTTGAAAAAGAAATGTTTTAAACATTTAAACTGTACTTATAATAAACTGATTTAATTGAAATAGAACTGTTTTGACGTTTAACCGTATGTAAATAAATGACTGATATTTAATTGAATTGTTAGTGATACATAACGATTGTTGGAACCACTTTAATTTTATGACTAAACTAAGCTATTCAGCTTGAAATAGGAATGTTTTTGACATTTAAACTGTACTTATGCTAAATGGAATTATTTGATATACAACTGTTTCTATGTATAAACGTAGATTTGAACTTAAATAACCTACAATGGTTGATGTGCCATAAAACCCAACGAAATCAAGCCTAATCTAAGTTTTAATTGCAATGAATTAGATTTATTTGAACTTTTTTTTATGTCTAGTATTTATTTCTTATCTTTATCTTTTCTTTTCTGTTGCTTTTATTATTTTCTTAACCTCTTTCAACAACAAATTGTCTAAGCGATTTCTGGTTTTACTTCTGTGCAAAACTAAATACAGGTGAAAAATATAGAATATTTAACTCTGATTTCTTTATATCTTATCCATTTTTCAAAAGAAATGATAATTCTTATAAAAGTAAGCGACGTCTTTACAAATGTTCGAAGCCTTTCACTGCTTAAGCTATTGTTTTAATCATTAAACATTAGAAGGAAAATAAATAGAAACTTTTGAATTCAAAAAGAAGTATTTCCTTTTCTTTATTATGAGACAGAAACAATCTGCTCTTTCAGATAGGATCTCATTAATCATAATAATCATTGCCTATTCCTTAAAATAAAGATAACACCAAAAGCTACTTAGCCTTCCCACCGTAAACCGTCAGATACTGACAACTAAGAATAAGAAAATTTTTTAGAAAATCTTACAGTTTTTTTTTCAATAAATCAATGATATTCCCGCCGTGCGATTTTCATTCATAAGGACTTATTCAATGTTTTGTTTTCAAATGTTTCAATAGCTGCTGATTAAAAAAAGCAAATAATTTTTCTACATTTATAAAACATGAAAAGAATCACTCTAATCCATGGAATACTGGACGATTATCTTTTATATATTGCTTGCTGATAATATAAAGAAAGGCGGTATTTTTTTGACCTTATTTCATAAACTACAATTTATAATGTTTGTAAAAAAAATATGTTCTTAAATTCATGAAATATAATCGATGTGTATTGAACACAATTGGTGTGTATTGAAAGAGTAACGTTTTAAAAGAAAGATAATTTAAAATTAAAAAAGACAAAAGGAGTGACGTTACAAGAGTGAGATGGCCTGAGAGTGAAAATTAAAAAAAAAAATTATGTTATGCAGCATTTTGTATTTATCCCTCATATGAGTAGTATTGTTGTCACTGTGGTTTTGGGACTATTTGGATCAGAATTTTTGTCATTGTTGTGTAATGTGACAATTGAAATGTCAATCACCTGAGCAGTATGTTTGTCACTCATCTGAGCGGTATGTTTGTCACTTGCATGTTTTGCCACACTTTTGATTTGTCACTCATCTTTCGACCTGTCACTCATTTGAACATATCCAAATATGGTACATAGTATGATTTATCTAATCAAGATTTACACTAACCAAAGCCAAAGTGGCTTGATTAAGTAATAAAATGTAACCATTTTATGGTGATGAGATGTAATTGAAGAGGAGGAATGGCTGCATAGTGAACGATTGAAGATGTGAATATACAGGTGACCGTTAGAAAAAAACAGGCATCTTACAACCTTAGACTTAAATTGTTCAAAATTATATCTTATTGGAATACGCTTTTTTTAAACATTCAATAATCGTTATTCAAAAATTGGTTCGTGGAACTTACAACAAGAATGAAGGATATCAAATTAACATCGATGAGATTTGAAAGACTTAGTGAACTGTTTAATTGATTTTAACGGTCTGTCAATTTGACTAGGATTATTTTATCCCTACAGGTTAGGAAATCACGTTTTTTGAACGTTCATATTTACATTTTTTTTGCACACGGCCCAAACAAATACGAATAATTCCATGAATTAAATATATATATCTAATATATATTTGTTGTATAGCCGTGATACAACTATACGTATACATATATATGCGGAAACATAATCAACAATAATGACGAACGAACACATTTAAGAAAAATATACCTCTCACACTTTATTCGAAAGGGTTGCGAAAGGGTTGCGAAACGGTAGCGGAAGGGTTGTGTGTGAGAGGTGAGTTGGAGACTGAACAGACTGCAACATATTGACCCCAGTTCCTCTGACTATAGCAGCACTTTTTTTCTCATTCTGCTGGGCTGCTCAACCGGGGTTCCTGAGGGCCCAAGCCTTCTGCTGGGAGCTGGTTCTCACTGCCTCGAACTGCAACTCGAACTTCAACTGCTACTGACTCCAACTAACTCGAACTGTCTGTAGCACCGGGTTATATAATTGTTTGACATCCACCTGCTTCCCGTGGGCGTCGCAATAGCGTCGAATTCGACGATCGAGGTTATATCTTGATATCTTCGACTTGATGCAGTTGTTTCTTGATCGACGGCTGGATCGAAGGTCAAAATGTTTCATATTTATCATTATTATATATGCATATATATGTATAAATAGGATTTGGCATTAAATAACCTACAATGGTTGATATGCCATAAAACCCAACCAGACCAAATCATATATATTTAATATAAAGAATATATAAAGAAGATTTGTCATTAAATAACCAACAATGCTTGATATTCCATAAAACCCAACCAAAACAAATAAAACACACACACACACACACACACACACACACATATATATATATATATATATATATATATATATATATATATATATATATATATATATATATATATATATATATATATATATAAACATAATTTGGCATTAAATAACCTACAATGGTTGATATGCCATAAAACAAAACACGACCAAGCCAAATCTTATGTACTAAATATATATGTATAAAGAGCATTTGGCATTAAATAATCACAATGGTTGATATGACATAAAACCCAACAAGAACAAATCATATATATTTAATTCGTATAAAGAAGATTTGGCACTAAATAACCAACAATGGTTGATATTCTATAAAACCCAGCTAAAACAATCCCCCTCCGATAGGGTATAAAAAATCTAAACAAACGGCTGCTGCTGCTGTTGCTAAATAAATACCTTAAAAATTCCCTCAGCCAACGTGGTCCGCTTGGTGGCCGAGAGGTCTGAAACTTTGTCTAAGTTGGATGGGTTTCGATCCCGTCTTCGAGCGTCCTGCGTGTCTAGCCACACTGAAGAGTTCTGATAGAACGAAACAGTCTGTCTGTGGATGACAATATGTATATATATATATATATATATAAACAGAATTTATCATTAAATAACCTATAATGGTTAATGTGCCATAAATCAAAACCCAAACAAACCAAATCATATGTACTTAATATATACGTATAAAGAGCATTTTGGAATTTATGGCATATCAACCATTGTAGATTATTGAATAATCTACAATGGTTGATATGCCATAAATTCCAACCAAAGCAAATTTTACTGTCTATTGGTTAAAGAGATCAATTTGCTCATTTAAGATCTAAAAATGTCTTGTAAATGAAAGAAAATGTGTACGTCTGCAACAAACTTTCTCTTCATTGATATTCCCGCGTATTTCGTCTGATAGAATACAATTACATTTACTACTCTGTATAACAACTGGACTATAATGCTATTTAAAAATTATTATTCACTAAATATTTTTGAATACTATCGGAATATTCTGATAACATTTTATGGTCTCACGCACGCATGCATATATATATATATATATATATATATATATATATATATATATATATATATAACGGAATGAAATAGATAGATAGATAAATGAATTTATATAAGGATAGTCTAACAAATATTTGAAATTATATTTTACAATTTTCCGGGTGCTCTTTCAGCTTAAAATTTTACTTATGATATAACACTTTTCTTTTTTCGTTACTTTATATATATATATATATATATATATATATATATATATATATATATATATATACTGAATGATTTAAGAAATATTTAAAATTTTGTTTTACGATTTCAGGGTGATTTTTAATTTTTATGATATAACACTCGTCTTCTTTCTTTTGGCTAACTTTTTCAAGAACGAAGGATTTAGATAGATAGATAGATAGATAGCTAGAAGGACAAACAGACAGATAGATTAAAATATTTGAAGTCGTGTTTTCTTATTTAATTTCTACAAATGATATAACATTTTTCTTTTTTTAACGCTTCTTTTTGTTTATTTTTCAGGTAAAAATATTTTAAGATGACAGTTGAAAAACGACGAGAACAGCGAGAAATTCAACAGACGTATTCATGAGACATTTTCAAATATCCAGTGAATCATACAAAATATCTACTTCTGCAACAGACATTGTTTTTTGAAGGAAAAGTTAATTTCAGATCTTCTACCGCGCGTCCTGCTGACTGCTATAAAAACTGGATCATTGAAAGTGGTTAATTGTAAATTTCTTGAAGAGATAATGAGATTCACTGGATTTACTCATCCCCCAATTAAAAAAGATGATACTATTTAATTACTATTGAATAGTTCGCAATAATCTATTCATCCATGTTCAATATTATA
>OY757921.1:78075804-78083304 GCA_963585895.1 Sepioteuthis lessoniana | reverse complement strand
CCGTAATTGGCCGAATCTGAAAGAAAAACTTACATACTTCTCTCAGTTATGGGTTAAAAAGTATCACAGCTGTTCATCTACAAGGATGGCTTTGGCATTAAATAACCCGAGAATATTGCTTTCTTTGTTTAATGGCATGTCAAAGAAAAATGGTAAGAAGTTTGCTAGATGGATCTACCATTACAACTTGCCTAAATTAACACACACCACACAGTCGACAGTTTAAGATGTAGCAGGTATTTTTGTCGCATCCTGTATTTGTCAATGTGAACTATTTATTTGCATATAGTAGCCTCTACCTGTAGGCAAAATGAATATCAATTCAATGACGTGTTTTTGTATGTACTTGTAGTATCTTTTGTACGTTCTGTTGAATGAATATATATATATATATATATATATATATATATATATATATATATATATATATATGCATACATTTTGATGTGTCCATCAAGTTTGTGCGGGAAAGTGTATGCACCAACATTTGCATTTGTAATATTTAACTAGATCTAATGAAATAAAATTCTGATGCATAAATGTAGTCTTTTTTAATATTTCGTCAACATAAATCAATACATTAATTTCAGTGCTTGAACTTCTTGATTGTTTTTAAAGGTAGGCCATTTTATAAAAAAAAGAAAACTGTTCAAGAGTTAGATGTCAAGTAGTAATAGTTGTAGTAGAAGTAATATCAGTTTTAACTGAAATTTAATCATTTAAAATATTCATTGCCATTAAACTTTAACTCGTTGATTATTTTCATCGTCAATTTAATTACTGTTATTCTTAAAAAGTTGTTAGATTCCAAATGAGGTCGGATTGTTGAAATTGATTCAGAGGCTATTGCAACGTAAAATAGCTGATCACATACTGGAGGGAGAGCAAGGATATTAAATTCCAAATGTGGTCTGATAGTTGGACTTCATTCAGTGGTTATTGCAACGTAAAATAGCTGATCACATACTGGAGGGAGAGCAAGGATATTAAATTCCAAATGTGGTCTGATAGTTGGACTTCATTCAGTGGTTATTGCAACGTAATATAGCTGATCACATACTGGAGGGAGAGCAAGGATATTAAATTCCAAATGTAGTCTGATAGTTGGTCTTCATTCAGTGGTTATTGCAACGTAAAATAGCTGATCACATACTGGAGGGAGAGCAAGGATATTAAATTCCAAATGTGGTCTGATAGTTGGACTTCATTCAGTGGTTATTGCAACATAAAATAGCTGATCAGATATGAAAAAAGGAGCAAAGATATTAGCTTCCAAATGTGGTCGGATTGTTATATTTAATTTAGAAGCTATTATAACATAAAATAGCTGAAAAAGTTGAAGTAAAAAAAAAGGCTATTGATTATTATACATGATTCCGAAAGTTTAAAAAAAAAAATGAGGGGCAAAGCTAAGGTGGTCGATAATAAAGAGAAAGCTGTTATCGGAGTTGTTCTTAGCGAACGCAGTCGAGGGCGACAAGAAGGCTCCCTTTTCAATAGCTAAAAATTGAGGTTCATGTTCAGAAAATGACCACCAGACGAACAATTAAGAAATCAGAATTTTGTTGACAAAAGTTGATTGCTGCATTCAAAGTTGAAAATGAAGGCAAAAACATGGATTAGAATCTGTAAGGCTTCATCAAATGAGGTAGGAATGGTTGTGTAAAGCATTTTTAGTCCCTCTTCCAGTCTTCCATATATCATTACTGACAGAATTTATGATTGCCAATAGACAACTTTCAAAGCGGCACGTTGTTATAATGCGCATATAATTTCTGAATAACATGTATGTAGGTGCTTGTGGTATTACTTTCCGTAGATGAAATATTACTATCGAGATTTATAAACTGGTCTATGATTTAAGAGACTTGCCATTTAATGCGAAAATGGCATTATCTCGATAAAAACGTATGAACTTTATTTTGTCTGTGTTTCCGTAGAGCCTAATGCTTTTGCTGCCTGGTGCAGACTGCAACCGAGAATTGGCTTGAGTTGGTACATTTAAAAGAAACCTGCATCAGTAACCTGCATCAATAATTGAGATAATTTCCGTTGCTTTATAGTTAGATTACAAAGTTTCCTCATTGTAGATTTTCGTACCGGATGAAACCAACTTTTAAATGTCGGTTCCTTTCTTTTTAAACAAAATTATTTTCTTAAATGGGGGCGCTTTTCATAGGAAAGGGATTTGACTATTATTTGAGCCATAGGTAAGGGATAACAGGATTTGTACCTTTCTCATGGATATTAGTCCGAAAATTGAATTAGTAGTGTGGCTGGTGTTCGAACTCATTTATTAAGATTTCGTAGTCCAGCTCTTTACCCACTACGCCACGGTGGCTCGCCCTTCAGCTATTTTGAAATGGCTGTGTACTTAACTAAGCAAAGTTTAACAAGTTGTTGGTTGGGTGTTTGGGTTTTATGGCGTATTAACCTTTGTAGGTTATTTAACGCCAAACCCATTTTTATACAAATAAACAGTTCTATTTCAAACAATTTAGTTTAGCATGAGTACACAGTTTAATCTTCAAAAAACATTTCTATTTCAAGCTATTCAGTTTATTCAAACAGTTCTAATTCAGCTAATTCAGTTGAGTATATGTTCCGATTGCCCTTACACGCTGTTAAATGTCAAAACAGTTCTATATTAAACAATTCATTTTAGTGTAAGTACAGTTTCAATGTCAAAAAACAGTTCCATTTCAAATAATTCAGTTTACCATAAGCGCGCAGTTTAAATGTAAGTACGGTTTTATTGTCAAAAACATTTCTATTTCAAACTATTCAGTTTAGTCAAACAGTTCTAATTCAAACAATTTAGTTTCGCATAAGTATACAGTTAGTTCTATTTAACCAATAGATTGGGCCCTATTAGGCGCTACCATTCCGGGCCAAGGTGGACCAAGGAGCAATGGCAATAAAGGGGTACTCCACATTCCCTAAAGCCCCAGCATCCCTGGAACTTCACCATCAGATTGTTTAGTGTCATATCTAAGACACTCGATAGTTGTAGGGGGGATCTTACCCCATACAGAGGTGCAGTCGGTATATTCTACAGCCCAAGCCGGCTTGGCAACAAAGCTTAACAACAAAACAATAACATTATTTATCTTCTTTTTATTTTTCGAGTGAAATTTGACCAAATATTTTGATACAATATTTACATGTTTTTTTAAAATTAAATACAGTCTTATCTCAGTGTCTCTGATGGACGAAGGAGACTAGCAGTATTTATAAATATTAGATATGGTTCAGTTTCAGTTTCTTTGTTTAATGGTTTATCATATTTACCAACCCCTCCGCTCGGGCAGGATATGACACAAGGTCAATTTTAAGCGGAGTTTAACAGGTTTGAATTCAGAGTTTTCCTTCTCCTAGACTAGTTGCCCAACCAAGGCTGAAGAACTCAGTCTGCCGTACTATTTATCCATAGCTGGAGGGAGAATAATTGGATTCATACCTTTCCCAAGGGTATTAGTGCTATGTGAAATACAATCAGTATCGTCCAGGGTTTGAACTCGTGTCACCGTGTCCATTTCGTACGACGATAACCATTACACCACGGGCACCGCCATGGTTTATCAACCTTCATGGGTCACTTAATTACAAACCCATCCTTCTTGAAAAACAGTAGTGGTACTATCTCAGCCATCGCTGGGGGATAAGGGATTTCATGCCTTTACCAACTGTATTAGTTCGAAAGTGAAAGTAATAGCAAAAGTGGAATTCGAATCCGCTTACTATGATATCATCGTCCTGCACATTAGCCACTACACCACAGGGAGTCGCTATGTTCATTTGTATTTGTTCGGCAGATATTCTATTGTTTTAGGACAACACGATATTGAAGATCATTCAATGAGAAGAAAAGGTTTGGTAAATCTGGAATTATATATATATATTTACCCCCCCCGCTCGGGCAGGATATGATATAAGGTTCATTTTTAAGTGGAGTTTAACAGGTTTGAATTCAGAGTTTTCCTTCTCCTAGACTAGTTGCCTCACCAAGGCTGTAGAACCCAGTCTGTCCTACTATTTACCCATAGCTGGAGGGAGAATAATTGAATTCAGACCTTTCCCAAGGGTATTAGTGCTATGTGAAATGTTATCAGTCTTATCCAGGATTTGAACTCGTGTCGCCGTGTCCATTTCCTACGATGATAACCATTTTACCTCGGGCACCTCCTAAATCTGGAATTATAGATTGCTTACGTTCTTGTAATTCTTATAAAATGGTGTAACGGTTATCATCGTATAAAGTAGTCTCGACTATCCAAGTTCAAATCCTGGACAAGGCTGTTTGCATTTCTCATAACACTAGTACCTCTGAGGTATGGATCATTATTTCCTCTCTAACTTAGTTAAACAGTAGGTCAAACTAGGCTCTCAAACTTGGTATGACAATTGGTCTCGACCTCCGGATCAGCGGGCCGAATGAGTCCTCATAACACTTGCCATTTTGGCCTTGTGAATCAGTGACAAGCATAGACTCACATGGCACTTTGTGAGTCATTGACAAGCAATGACCGGGCCTGGTGAACCTATGACCAGCAGCGTGCGAGTCTTAGCTTGTGCACGACTCCCCTCTCTCTTATTCACCACTTTAAAAAAGACCTCGTATCAAATCCTACCTTGAGGCAACCGGTCTAGACGAAGGCAAACTCAGAATTAAAACTAAACCTGGAGTGGGATGGGCTCGCCAAGTTATTCTTGTCTAAACACACTGCATGAATATCGTTCCAACGACTAATCTAGATTACAGAATAAATCTAGTGTAGGATATGATGCAAATGTGGCACCAGTAGGTTGAAAGGTGGCTAAATGCGGCGGGATAAGTCAATGTAGTTGGGAATTCAAAATGCACTATTTGAAATTGTTTGGATCGGTGACCCACAATTCATGTTTCAGCTGGACATTCCTCCTATCCATACGGGAAGAAATATGGCACCATTTCTTTCAGAGAAATCCTTTTTTCGTGAAATCCTTTTTATTTTTTTATGGCATATCAATTTGTACAAGTGTCATCAGATAATGATTTCCAATGTTTTTTTTCTAATTTTAGAAAAAAAAAAAAAAAACAGAACAAAAAACTATTGGTCTCTGTTTTTTTTTGTTTGTTTAATAACCCATAAAAGGTATATCAACCTTTTATTGGTTATTTAAAGCCAAAATTAGGTACCAATAATTTACTCACAAATACATGGTTTCAATAATTCCTACGCTATATTTGTAAGTTTCAAAAAGATCTATTTCACCGATAGATGGTACCCTTACCGTTATTTCCACTGCAAGTCAGAGTGGAAGTAACCAAGGGACAACTCCCCTATTTCACCTAGCTTCAGAACTGGAGCCTCACTACTGGATGCAGTTTAGTCACATATACTCCTTTTTGTGAGGCGGCGAAATATTTGAAAACTTATTAATTTACGAGGGGCATACGATAACTTTCCAGACTTTTTCTGCATGGGCATTTAAATAGTTGTAAACTCTTGAAAATTCACTATGTTAGTGCTATACAACTTATGAGATGACTGACCAATTTTTATGATTTCAGGTTCAAATGAACAGCTACAGCAGGAATCTGAATACACCCTACTAAAGCCTGATTGTCACAGCTGGGGAATTTAAAAAATGCAATCTGGACGTGAGGACACTTTAGAAGAACGATATGCAATAAAATTCTGTTTTAAACGTGGAAAAAATGCCACAGAAACGTATGGAATGCTTCAGACTGCTTTTGGAGCATCTTGCATGAATAGAGTATCAGTTTTTGAGTAGCATAAGAGATTCAAGGAAGGCAAGGAGTCTGTGAAGGTTGATGAGAGGTGTGGGAGGAGTAAGGAAGTCAATACACCAGAGTTGATTGGCCAAAGGGTTAGGCTTAGGCTTAGGGTTGCTACGTTGAGGTTTTAAGGGAGTTCAGGAGGAGATTCCTTGGGAAGAGACCAGCACTCTTCTAATCGGGTCAGTGGCATTTCCACCAGGACAATGAACCAGTCATCATCTCCATCCTTGTCACAGACTATTTGACCAAGATGGGCATCAAGACGGTTCCCCACCCTCCCTATAGTCCAGACCTTGTTCCCTGTGACTTTTGGTTATTCCCTAGGCTCAGAGGCTGTCGTTATAAGATAATTGAGGAGATGAAAGAGGCTGTGACGAAGGTTATTGACACGCTCACACAAGAGGACTTCCATGGGGACTTCTAGAAGTCGTTGGAACGGTACAACAAGTGCATTTCAGCGGGAGGAGATTACTTCGAAGGGGACTAGAGTTTCATGTGTGTACTATCAATAAAAGTGCCCATACGAAAAAAATCTGGAAACTTATCGAATGCACCTCGTATAAGTTGTCATGAAATTGTAATTATTAGATGATTGATTGGGTTTTATGGCATATCAACCTTTGTCGGTTATTTAACGCCAAATCCTTTTTATGCGTATATCAAGCATACATGATTTCTAAGCAACAATAGTTAAATGGTCAAACAGTTCTTTTTCTGGCAATTCAATTTAATGCAAGTCATTTGTCTTTTCACAGTTATATTTGACCCCAGATAGGACCCTATCAGGTGCTACCACTTCAGGTTAGAGTCGACCAGGGAGCAATGGGAAGGAAGGGGTACTATACATTCCCCAAATGTTCGAGACTAGAGCCTCGCCATTTGATTGTTTAGTGTCATAACAGGACACTCATTGGGCAGGGGTGACTTACCCCTCTGAAGAGATGCAGTCGGTGTATTTTACAACCCCATCCAACTGAACTGGAAAACGTAATTAGGGAACGTCGATTGTTATGACACTTTAAAAAGTGGGAAACGAATCATCATCATCATTATGTCATGCCGCTAGCATGGATATCTCAGACCCTCTCTCGCCACTTCTCCCTATCATTCATAGCCTCTTGCAGGTTTTCAGAGCTGGTCGTCCTGCTTTTGCTTGGCCATATGCGGGGGTCCATAGGAGTACATCACTTATGAGTTCGCCCTTGCTTCTCCAGCAGTGTCCTGCATGTCTGGTTCGTCTAACTTGGATAGTTTTCGTGATGGGAGGCAGGTGGCCGTATAGTTGGTGCCTTGTGGGGTGTTGCCGCCAGGACTGGTTCGATATTGCTCACAACATTCTTGTGTAATTGCCGTCTAGCTTCTCCAGTCGTTATGTTAGCATCCATGTAGTGCATCCATACAGCAGTATCGTCACGACCACTGCCTGGAAGAAACTGCGTTTCATTTTATCGGTCAGGTCTGATTTCCATATGATCGATAGCTTATCGACAGCTGTCCATGCCTTCGTTAGCCGCGTGTCGATGTGTTTTTCGGTTGATAAGACATTGCTTCCTAGGTAGGTGAATTTGTCAACCAGTTTCAGAGAGGTTCCGTTTAGTGTAGGAAGGCTGCCTGTTTGATTAAAGCACATATATTCAGTTTATGTAAGGTTTGGTTACTTAAAACAAAGATTTATATGGTTTCATTGTTTAAAGGCACATCAAACTTTGTGGGTT
>OY757921.1:78018304-78070804 GCA_963585895.1 Sepioteuthis lessoniana | reverse complement strand
GTTTCATCTCTGGCCGTCTTCAGGTGATTAACCGCGACCTCGGATAGGAATGCTGAATGTTTGACCAAATAAACCTCTGGCCGGCTTGGGTAGGAATTGAAACCGCTATCTTCTAAAAATAATCACCTGGAACCGTAGAGACTCAACGCCACTATCCGCTGCGCCACGCTGCGATCAAGGTTGGATTATTTGGTCTTATAAATCCAATTATTTGTTCTCCTTATCTGGTCTTCCATAGCCGGGTCCCTGCCGAATTTGTAATTGTCTTTATTGGGAATCCTTTTGAGACGAGGCTTCTTAATCTGAGAATTAATTTCTTTAATTTTCCTGCGGACTTTTGGCCGAAACGTAGAGAGACCCCCCCCAAAAAAAAACTACCAAGATGAGGACAAAAGTCCGCAATGAAAAAAAAAAATTAATTCTCAGATTAAGAAACCTCATCTCAGAAGGATTCCCAATGAAGACAATTCACTTTAGGATAAGTATAGTTTTTTTTTGTTTAAAAATTTACAGTTAAATGTCAAAACACTTCTATTTCAAACAATTCAGTTTAGTATAAATACACAGTTTAAATGCCAAAAACAGTTCTGTTCTAAACAATTCAGTGTAGCATAAAAACAGAGTTTAAATGTGAAAACAGTTCTATTTAAAACTATTCAGTTTAGTATAAATACACAGTTTAAATGTCAAATAGACTTCTTTTTCAAAAAATCATCCTAGTTTTAATTCAAAATTTTTTTAGCCTCAAAAAAGTTAACGATGAAAGAAGCTAAAAATTCACGTATTGTAAAATCACACTGAAGTGTATCACAACTTCTCAGCTTTTTGAAAAAAAAAAAATTTGAAAGTAAATAAAAAGGCATCCTAAAACAAAAGTAATTACTAGGATCGAAACCCAAGTGGCTTTATGTCAATCAGATATCTTACCCCAAAAACATCGTCATCCTGAATACTATGTTTATTTATCATGGAGAAAATTAAAACGTAAAAGATAAAAAGACAAGCTTACAGGTCTCGCACTTCACTCGTCAGAGCTATTATCAAGGTGATTCTACGACTGGTTGGTTTGGTTTTATGGCATATCAACCCTTGATGGTTATTTAATGCCAAATCCTTTTTATCCATTTATATTAGATATAGGATTTCTAAACACATTTTGTAGATAACATTTCTAAACGAGCCTGAGCTCATTTTTTTCACCCAGTTAAATCGTTTCACTTATTTTATACGAATAATTTATCTATTATTTATCATTTGTTTGCAAACCGTTCAATGTTTTCAAATATTAGTATTTATCACTAACAATTCAATTAAACATCAGTCATTTGTTTACACATAGTTAATTATCAAACAGTTCTATTTCAAACAATTCAGTTTAGCATAAATCATTTATTTGCCCTCAGTTTAAATATCAAACCTTTATTTGACCTATAGTTAGCACTCTATCAGGCGCTACCACTCTGGGCCGGAGTGGACCTGGGAGTGATGGCAATGAAAGGGAAATCCATAATCCTCAAAGCCCTAGCATTACTGAAGCCTCACTATGAGATTGTTTAATGTCATACCCAGGACACTCGTTGGGGGTGACTTACCTCTCTGCAGAGATGCAGTCGCTATATTCTACAGTCTCATCCAACTGGGCCAGATTCTACTTTTTCATCTTTTACATTTTAATTTTCACCATGAACAATGAATATGGTGATTCTGATATCCAATAATCCAGTAAGGCAAAATGTAAACAAACGAATAATACAAACTACATCATTCACAAGCTGACGTATGTTGTCTGATGGTGAGCGGTATGTATTATATAATTAGGGAATGATTTTTTTATATTAATCATTTTTCGTTTTGTTATATTTTATCATTCATTTTGGTTGGGCTTTGAACTGTTCGGCATTTAGTTCAGGTGCACAGTCATTGGGTACAGTTTTAGGCTAGCGCACAAAGGATATGACAATCACAATTGTCATAATAAATACCAGACAGGAAACGAGGCTGAAGTGTGAATGACGTCATGCCCGGAAGAGATGGTCCTGAGAATTTGAGGATTTTGAAAAAGAGTTAGTTGAAGGTTGAAATTAGACCAGGGAAGACGAAAGTTGACTTTTCTACCGTTGCAGCGGCGGTTATGATTTTCGGACATCTACCGACAGAGATGAATCATTATCATCATCATCATGTCGTGCCGCTAGCACGGATATCCCTGACTCTCTCTCACCACTTCTCCCTATCATTCATCCCCTCTGGCATGTCTTCAGGGCTATATTCTGTATCCTCACATAGCTGCTGTATGTATGTTCGACCTGGTCGTCCTGCTTTTGCTTGGCCATATGTGGGGGTCGATAGGAGTACATCACTTATGAGCTCGTCCTTGCTTCTCCAGCAGTGCCCTGCACGTCTGGTTCGTCTAACTTGGATAGTTTTCGTGATGGGAGGCAGGTGGCCGTATAGTTGGTGCCTTGTGGGTGTTGCTGCCAGGACTTGTTCAATATTACTCGCAACATTCTTGTGTAATTGCCATCAAGCTTCTTCTCCAGCCGTTTAGTTAGCGTCCACGTAGTGCATCCATATAGCAGTATCGATTCGACTGCTGCCTGGAAGAAACTGTGTTTCATTTTATCGGTCAGGTCTGATTTCTATATGATCGAAAACCTATTGATAGCTGCCCATGCCTTCGTTAGCCGCGTGTCGATGTCTTTTACGGTTAATGAGATGCTGCTTCCTAGGTAGGTGAATTTGTCTACCAGTTTCAGAGAGGTTCCCTCTAGTGTGGAAATGTCACCTGTTTGATTATAGCACATATATTCAGTTTTGTGTGGATTGACATGGAAGCGAATGTCTGCGGCTGCTCGTTCCAAGCTATGCAGTAGTGTTATATACTCACATAATAAATATGCTTCTATACACATATACATGTTCATGCAGCATCATAGCGACACAATAAATAGACAGACGCACGATGATAAAGACGCAGTAATAAGCGACGCACACAGAAAGACGCAGGAAGACTTCTTTATAAAATATTTTACCTCTCACTTTATTTGTAAGGTTTCGAAAAGGGTTACTCAAAGTTTGCGTGTGAGAGGGAGCTGGATACAGAACATAACTGAAATATTTTGACTCCAAAGTTATGGCCGTCAGCGCTGTGTCTTTCTCGTTCTCCATGGCTGCTCAACCGGAGCCTTGGAGTTCACTCTGCTGGGTGCTGGCTTTCCCTACTACATCTCGTCCACCTCCCACGCCAACTATACTGCTTGTCCTCAACTCTACTCGCCTGTCTGCCTTCTGTTCAATTCGCCGGCCTTATATTGCCTTTAAACTTCCACGCGGTGATATGGACACGCCTCCACGACTCCGCAACTTCTTCCGATATCTACCGACCGGGGTGTATCAATTCCGCTACCTTTGGAATGGCCTGTGTGATCGTCATCGAGCGGAAATAACTGTCATGCAGTTCAGAGGTCACTCTCTTCCGGTGCGTCAGTCTATGCGAGTATAATGAGATTTTTTTTTTCACCTCGTCCCACTTCATCAGCCAATTTCCGCCCACGCGATTTCCTCTCATAACTGCCATTAGAATGTGTCACTTCGTTCCGGTGCATCACCTTGAATGGCATTTTTGGCCGGGTCAACAGGTCAAAACATAACAGTAGTGTTTCAGCTTGGTTGAGTGTAACGCTCTGTCATCGGCGTAGTCGGCGTCGGTAATTGTTTTTGCGGGGTACACCACGAGATGTGCCGATCGTTGGGGGTGGGGTCAGAATAGTATGGTCAGCATAGTAAGAATTGTGTCTCTCTCGTGTCGAAGAACCGAAGTCAGAATTTAATAAACAATTCTTACCTGAACAACAGAGTCCACTTGTGTCCGCCTGTGTTTTGCATTTGTATATGTACTGTTGTGACGGATATCATTATGGTTATGGCTATGTAACATATGAAGCTAAGTGTAACGTAAAGTTAGCTTGAAGCGTCCTACGTGTCTCGCTACACTGAAGAGTTGTGATACAACGAAATAGTCTGTCTGTAGTTGACAGTTTCAGCACTCTGGCGAAGGAATTAACGGCAGCCACTCACGTGATGCAAAGCGCTTCGAATGAATCGAAAACTCTGGAATCCAGAAAGGCAAAATGTAAACAAACGAAAGCTACTACATAATGCCTTATAATTCCCGAGCTGACGTATGTCGACTGTTGGTTGAGTGGTATGATACTATGTCTAACGTAAAGTTGGGCGGGTTTCAACCCCAGCTTGAAGCGTCCTACGTGTCTAATCAAACTGAAGATTTGTTTGTGATTCAACGAAACGATCTGTCTGTGAATGACACTATGTATATTGTCATCCACAGACAGACTGTTTCGTTCTATCAGAACTCTTCAGTGTGGCTAGACACGCAGGATCGAAAACCGTCCAACTTTACCTTAGACTAAGTCTCAGACCTCTCGGCCAACAAGCGGACCACGTGGGCTAAGGGAATTTTAAAGGTATTTATTTAGCAACAGCAGCAGCCGTTTGTTTACATTTTTATACCCTATCGGCTACCAGAGTGCTCAATTCTTTCGAAGAGCTTTGCATTATGCGAGCAGCGGCCGACAATTCCTTCGCCAGAGTGCTCAACCCCCATGGGAGTTGTGTGGTATTAATAACAAGTAGTAAAAATTTTTAGCAAAAGATGTTTATTTTTTACCGAACATGTTTCGCTATATTACATAGCATTTTCAACGGTAGGTGTGGAAAAGGAATGTCTGTTTTTATGCTATTGTTGTTATTGGGAAAACTGATGCGTTTGTGTTTTCTTTAACGTAAATGTTTGTTTATGTTATGTTCCGTGATGATCGATTGAGACAACGTTGGAGATTATTGAAATTTTCCTGATTTTTGTATTATTATTGTTTATTTTAAGGTTTTACTTCCCATTCCCCTATTTAATCTTTTCGATGTATACAAATCATTTTATTCAGGTTTTCAAGTAGGTTTCATAGAGAAACTGAGGTATTTTGGTGATACTGGCGTAGAAGTTGATGAATGTTTGTATTATTGTTACGATGGAATGGTTCTAGCAAGAGCCTCGTTCACCTACTAACTACTCCTCTCCTCCTTCTCTCTAATAAACTTAAGGACCTGTTGTCCCACAGAAATGTATTATTTTTTACCTTTCTGTAAATAAAACTTACCGTTGAAAATAGTACGTAATATAGCTAAACATGTTCGGTAAAAAATAAACATCTTTTAGCAAATATCTTTCCAATTTGTCATTAATACTACACAACATACAGTCGGAAATATATATTTCCATATTATACACATACACACAGATAAACCCACACACACATACACACACACACACATATATATATATATATATATACAGTAAAGTTGGCGACCATAGTCGAGGGCGACCCAAAGGCTCCTTTTTCAATAGCTACTACACCAAGGAGTAGGGGAAAGGCGTTACTCTTTTCCCTAAATTACTCCACTTTACCCTTGATCAATACCTTATAATGCTGAGTGTAAAGCAAGGAGGTATCAAGTACCATTTTTTGAGACTTTGGTATGACTCAATCTGGGATTGAACCCTGGTCCATTAAGGTAGATTCATTTAAACAACACTAGAATATGAGAACTGCTTAATCGAATCATGTTGGGTTGCGTGATTGCTCTTCCAAAGAAAAAAAAAGCAACAACAAGAAAAGAAACTCCGAGGACTTTATTATATATAGGGAGCACCATAACCTTCTAAGTTTTGGGTCTTTAGAGGACTTAATCCAGCCCTGGATATCAATGGTGTATCTTTGCAACTCTTTAAACACAAGGATTTTAATGAAAAACTAACGAGGAAATATCTTGATTGATAAAGCTTTATTGAAATTCCTTACAACAGTCATCCGTTTGGGTGAAATAAATAAATATATATATGTATATATATATATATATATATATATATTTATATATATAATAACAGTGTTGGTTGTCACTAAATCACTTTGTGGGTTTGTGTCGAACCAAGTGCAATATAATATGGAGAGTGCTCAATATCTCGGATAGATAAAAACAATCATCAGGCTGTTAATTGCCTGATGGCTGTTGTTTTGCAAAAAAACTCCATGAAACCCAGGAGTCGCAGTCTAAATTCCATGAATTAAATATATATATCTAATATATATTATATATATATATAGGTGGCTGGTACGTGTGATGAAAACAATGGTGGATTTCTACTTCCGAATATTCATAAACAGTTTTAGTCGAAGCCAAGAAACTCAATAAAAATATGTATAAAGAAGTTAAAAAGAAATTTGAACAGAAATTTCCTGATTGCTTAAATTTAATTTGATGTTCAAATGTTATTTACATTTTGTAAAATTGTGCGCCGCTAGAAATTTCACAGAAACAAAAAAGAAAAAAAAAAAAGAAAAGCACTGGCTTTTAAAATCAACGCCCGTCTAAAAATGTAATTAAAGTCAGCTACATTTATATATACCCAACCTCTCCGTACAAACAGGATGTAAGCGGAGTTCAGCTGGCTGGAATTCAGAATTTTCCTTCACCTAAGTTTGTTGTCATAAAGTTAAAAAGACCAGTCTCTTCAATTATTTACCAAAAGCTGGAGGGAGAATAATTGGATTCTTCCCTTTTCCAAGAGTATTAGTGTTATGTGAAATGGGAACAGCCTCGTCCAGGGTTTGAACTTATGTCACCGTGTTCATTTTGTACGACGATAACCGTTACACTGCGAACGTTTCTTAATGCTAAACTAATTAGTTCTATAAAAATGTTCAAGTCTTATTTTCTAAGAAAAGAATGTGTTTTTGTAAGAGAAAGAAAACTTTCTAAACATATTTTTTAAAACCAATCGCCTCCCTTTTATCTTTTTTCTTTTTTTTTTACTAAACTTTAAAACAAATCTAAGTCGAAAGATATTTATAAATTGGAGCATTCATCTGCGATAAATAAATCCACACCTTACAGCTCGGTTTATCTATCGAAAATGTATAATCACATTTATAATTGAGCACATGGCTCAAGAATTTGTCGGGGAGAGTGAAGGAGAGTGGTCTTCAGAGCAACTGATACTCGTCTAAACTAATTTTAGTTAACTGAAATCGCTGACCCATTCATACTTACATAATACATGCATTCAATCCATCCAAACGTCTATCACTAAAAAATTATAATTACACTATAAACATACCAAGTTGAAATTTTTACTACAACCTGAAATGGGAAATGATCATACAACGAGATGAAAAAAATGTCCATATTTCCTAAAATTGAAAATAGAAAAAGTAATTATTTCCTGATTATGATAATTCTCCGCAAAAATAAAATCAGCGTAAATTTTTAAAAACCTTCATGGAGATAGAAAAATTTGTCTAGAGAAAAAACTATATATATATATATATATATATATATACCTTTGATACCAGTTCAATGGTACAATATCTAAAAAACGTTCCCTGACCAACAACTGAGTTTCGGAAAATTCTTACCGAAAACAAAACAATATCAGAACAGTATAATAACAAGCAAAGCATTACAGATTGTCGAAGCGCTCCATATCAGAAAGAAACTACATGAACTCAATAGAATCCATTTCAAAACCAGTACTAATGTGCTTAAATGTCTTCAGTTACTGCTGCTACTTGTAGAACCAAATTTAAAGATAACGCTACAACAACACATCAGTATAATAATAAATGCTCAACACTTAAAAAGTAGTAATGTACATGCAAAGGTCACATCGCTTTTGCAATATACACACCCCTGATGATGGCCCAAGATCGGGAAGAAAGTTCTTGAGAACCAATTAATTATGGGTTATTTATTAACCAATTCCCGCCAGATACCATAATAAAATCGATGCGGTGACTCAAAATGTGTAGACAAACGACGTCTATATTGTTTAATCATATATATATATATATATATATGTGTGTGTGTATGTGTGAAGAAAGTTGAAAAATATAATAACCAAAATTTATTATGAAAGTCGACGGTGAACGTTTCGGCTTTAATGACCTTCTTCGGGACTTTAAATTCATGAAAAGTGTTTTTTTTTTAAATAGCGATGGATGTTTGATGAAATAACACGATGGTATTTGTCCTCCTTCCCACCTATCGGACGAGTATGGCACAAGGCCTTTTAAAGGTGGATCTGGGGGCAGGGCCGAAGCCCACACGCACTCGGCATTTCCAAAAATGACTCGGACCCCGTCGGCATTCCCCTAAAAGGGGTGCCTCAGGCGTCGGGCGATTAACCCAACCAATCTGAAGAGGGTTAAAGCCTGCAGGGACGGCCCCCTGTGGCCAGAGGTATATCCATCGACAACACACACCCGACCTGAACTGTCCATCGAATCACGGCCGGCCGAAAGTGTCCCATCAACTGGATATGTTGCGTCTCGAAAGGCCGAAAAGCGTTATTTGTCGCCGCCTCCCACCAGACAGGACTTGACACAAGGTCAAAAGCCCGAAGGCCGATTAAAGTGGGGATAAAGGGGAGGGGAAGGTCGGGAACGAGCCGAGACTCGAACCCTGCTAGTCATTGATCCACTAAGTGCAATGTGGGTCTAATGAATCTAGTAGTATCACGGACCTAAATCTAGATCCGGGCACGTATGCCAGAATATAGCTTGAACTAGACCGTGAGGTCTAGTGCTATGCAAGTGGTGCATAGGGGTCTGAAAAGCAGCTCGTCCAGCCGAAGCTGGGGGCCTTTACGGCCTCGAATCTGCTCTTGATTTCGATTGCTCATCCGGCACGAATGCCAGACGGCCCAGCCAAAAGGCCGAGAAGCGATGAAATAACACGATAAAAGTAAGTGTATATAAAGAAAGATTCATCACAGCATATTCAGCGTTCTTGTTTTTTGAAACTATAATTACGTAATTGGCACGTGGAATGATGTTTGATATTTGTTGTATTTCAAAGAAATACAACTAAAGATGATAAAAACAACGATAGGATATTTTTGAAAAAAAAATAAAAAAATAAAAAAAAAAGATTGTAAACTCTTAAGTTTTATCTTTAAATTATTGTGTAAGTCAAAAGTTTTAAAATATTTTATAATATGAGGCAAGATTTGGCAGCTGCTGATATTTTTATCGAGGTCGTCATGTTGTAATATCATATGCTACAACTATAGACATATACACGCGGAATACATATTGATGCAATGAATAAAGACAAGCGAAGACTTCTTTAAAAAAAAATACCTCTCACTTTATTGTAAGGTTTGCGTGTGAGAGGGAGTTGGAGACCGAACAAAGACTGCAACATATTGACCTCACCAGCCCCTCCGGACATAGCCGTGTGTCGTTCTCGTTCTCCTGATACTCAACCGGAGGCCCGGCGGCTCAGCTTTCTGCTGGCTTTCTCTACCACATCTTGTCTCCAACTCGTCTGATCTCCAACTCACTGACTTCCTGTCTACACCGAATTATATAATAGTTCAATCACCCACTCAATCGCCCACTCAATCTTTGGGATGGCATGTTTGATCGTCATCAAGCGGAAATAACTGTCATGCAGTTCACAGGTCACTCTCTTCCAGTGCATCAGTCTATGATTGTACCATGGGATTTTTTACCTTGTCCCATATTTCAGCCAGCTCGCCTACGCGATTTCTTCTCATAACTGCCATCGGAATGTGTCACTTCCTTCCGGTGCATCACTTGGGAATGGCATGTTTAGCCGGGTCGAAGGTCAATATACAACAGTCAAAGGGACGAGCCACGCCGGATTTTGAGATTCTGAGCTCACCTGATACTCTTGGAATACTACACGCCGAATTTATCTCTATATATTGGAGCACGGAATCAGAATTAACGGTTATAGTCCTACATGACATCGCCTAATTGTCAAGAATCTTGCAACATCAGCGAAATTTCTTCCCTCATCTGTTTACTATACTGGGATTAATTGCACCTTTAACTTTCGCACTACTAATATTTGGTGTCCCAATATACATGGGACCTATGTGATAGCTAATAACTCTACTAATAATATCTTGGAATTCTTTTTTGTTTCAGATTTGAAAATAACATACTGTAACAACTATTAATCCTCGATCACAATGCCTTGACCAAGAGAGGAAAATATTTTACCTCACAATTTATTTGGAGACAAAATCATTCGAAACTGTGCAAGCAAAATTTCGCTGGAAGTTTAACTTTAATAATAATAATAATAATCCCCAGAAAAGCCAAATTTATCGTTGGGTACACAAATTTCAAACCACAAGGTCAGTAAACAACCTCAAAAAGAAGGCACAAATTCCCAGATCTGGCAGGAAGATGACGGTAAGTTGTTCTGACAATGAGGACGCAGTTATAGATTCTGTCGGAAGGAGTTCGATAAAGTTCTTCCGAAGACGCTTCCAAGAACTTGGTCTTTTACGTGAATCGTTGTAAAGGATCTTAAAGAAGGATATTCAGCTGTACCCATACGGAATCCAGATAAAGCAGAAACTCAACCCAGTCAACTTGGAGTTTCTTGTCTAATTAATAAATCAGTATCATATTACAATATCAAAAGAGTCTCTGACTTTTTGCTACATTTATACAAGATAGCCGTGGTTGCATCTATTTTGAGCCAGTCTGATTTTTTGGTTGCTTCCGTAGCGTTATGACCCAGTTCGAAGTTGAAAATCACAAGTTCCCGAATTAGACAACGTTTCATGTTCATTTGTGTGGTTTTATACTTATCGGTTATGTATGAAGTAATTCATCAATTACCATGGTTCTATCAATCACGAAGAGTATCTCACAAATTTTGAACTACTTCTGAGGCATGAAATATCCACCGCAAACTAGCAGGTAACGGAATCGCGAAAAAGTTCGGACTCACCTTAATATACACTGTAAACATTTTAGTTGCGAAAATCATTTCTATTTTTCATCAAATTTCAATTGGGGAGACCGTGTAGTGAAATGGCTAACGTGCTAGACTCTAACATCGTAGTATGCGAGTTCGAACTCTAGTCACGCTATTATATTCACTTTCGGACTTATATCTTTGGGAAAGTTACGAACCTCTTGTTTCCCACTGTTCTTCTTTTGGAATGGCTTTGGCATTAAATAACCCACGAAGTATGATAGGCTATTAAAGAAAGAAGCGTAAATTTCCCTAGTGATTTTAAATATTTTGATTTCTAAAAGATATGTATTAAATTTAACAAATTCTAAGACTATTTACGAAAACTGGATTTGACTAATAGAAAAATATAAAGTTTAACTGCTTCATGAGGAGGATTTTAAAGGAACAATGAATCTTTTCTTTCGTATAAATGATTCCTTTTTACAATCTATGCGTTGTATTCTACACATATACATATGCAAACCACAAACAGGCGAAAACAGGTAAAAAAAAAATGCAACCTACAGGCTGACTCTTTTGTTCAGACACGAACGTTTTATTAACTTCTGACTTCGGTTCTTCGACATGAAAAGAAAGACAATTCTTAAAAGTCTTTCGTAATCATACTATGCTAACAACACCTCCTACGTTCGGCACATCTCGTGGTGTTTTAGATCTCAATTCATCTTCGCTGGTCGGGACCCGAAAAACTTAACCGCCGCCGCAACGATAGAAAACTCAACTCTATGGCGGAGAACTCAATTCTTTGTCCCAATGGCAGAAACTCAATTGTCTGCCTGCATGGTCCAATCTCAAATCCTCAACTGCATGGTCGGACACCAACTTCTCAACACCATGGTCGGACCCCAACTTCTCAACACCATGGTCGGACCTCAACTGAATCTCTTTCAAAATCTTCCAAATTCTCAGCCTATCTCTTCTGGGCATGACGTCCAGCCCCATTTCCTGTCTGGGGTTTATTATGACAATGGTGATTGTCATATACTTTGCGCGCAAGCGTAAACTACACCAATTGACTACACACCTGAACTCTTAACCTGAATAGTTTAAAGCCCAACCAAACTGAATGATAGCATATTCGTAATTTATGAAAAATGATTAAAATAAAAAAATAATTCCTTATTTCTATAACATATGGAAAATAATTTTAGAAATAATTTTGGGTAGCCGTTATTGTTTCGTTTTATTTTAAGTGTTCTCTTGCAAATAACTCTTCTAGTGCTTCAATGATTTCAAAACTGAAAATAATATCACTATCGTTCTTTTACTATGATCGCTTTGCTATTAAACAATCCACAAGGTTGATATGCCATTGAACAAAGAGGGAGAAACAAAAATACTGCTAGCATCGACTTCAGATAAGATCGAAACTAAAAACATATAACTTGTGTATCTCGTTACCAACCCTCTGCATGGGCAGGAAGTGACACAAGATCAATTTTAAAGCCAAGTTTAATAAATTTGAATTAAAAGTTTTATTCTCCTTGACTGGTCGCCTAACCAGGGATAAACCCTCTGCATGGATAGGAAGTGACACAAGGTCAATTTTTAAGCCAAGTTTAACAGATTTAAATTAAAAGTTTACCTTGTCCTTGATTGGTTGCCTAACCAAGGAGGAAGTACCTACTCAGCCCAAACCATAGCAGGAGGGGTAATCATCATCATCATCATATCGTGCTGGCAGCACGGATATCCCTGACCCTCTCTCGCCACTCCTCCCTATCGTTCATCGCCCTAGGTAGGTCTTCAGGACAACAACCTGTATCCTCACATAGCTGCTGAATGTACGTTCGTGCTGGTCGTCCTGCTTTTGCGCGGCCGTGTGTGGGGATCCATAAGAGTACATCTCTTATGAGTTCATCTCTGCTTCTCCAGCAATGTCCTGCATGTCTGGTTCGCCTAACTTGAATAGTTTTCGTGATAGGGGGCAGGTGGCCGTACAGTTGGTGTCTTGTGGGGTGCTGCTGCCAGGACTTGTTGAGGATTGCACGCAGCATTCTTGTGTAATTGCCATCTAGTTTCTTCTCCAGCCGTTTTGTTAGCGTCCATGTAGTGCATCCATATAGCAGTATCGATGTGACCGCTGCCTGGAAGAAGCTGCGTTTCATTTTATCGGTTAGGTCTGATTTCCATATAGTCGATAGCCTATTGATAGCTGTCCATGCTTTCGTTAACCTCGTTTCGATGTCCTTTTCGGTTGATTCGACGCTGCTTCCTAGGTACGTGAATTTGTCTACTAGTTTAAGAGGGGTTCCTTCTAGAGTGGAGATGTCCCCCGTTTGGTTATAGCACATATATTCCGTTTTGTGTGCATTAACATGGAGGCCTATGTTTGCTGCTGCTCGTTCCAAGCTATGCAGAAGTGTTTCGGCTTGGTCAGGTGTATTTGCCAGTATCGCTATGTCATCGGCGTAGTCGGCGTCGGTAATTGTTGTTGCGGGGTATCTTCTGCTTCTTTTCTTCGTCAGTTCGAAGCCATTCTCTTTGATTTTGTCAATCGATGTTCTAAGTACGTAGTCTAGACAAATGATAAAGAGATACGGAGCCAGCGTGTCCCCTTGTAGTACTCCTGCTACAATGTCGAAGTATTCTGTGTCTCCATCTGGTGATCGTACTTTTACTTTAGTGTTTCTATAGAGAATCGTTATTGCCTCTACGGTTTCTTTAGGTATGCCGTACGCTAGTAGGATTTGTTCCATCTTTCCCCTGTGAATGGAGTCGAAAGCCTTGGTAAAGTCTACAAATATTAATGTCGCTTGTAGGTTCTTTGCCCGTACACCTTCAAGGATTCTGCGGATGGTTAGTATTTGTGAGGTGGGTTTATACCTTACCCATGGGTATTAGTGCAATGTGGAATGCAATTAGCCTCACCCAGGGTTCGAACTCGTGTCACCGTGTCCAGTTCCTACGGCAATATTTATTACACCACGGTTATCTTGTATAAATGTAGGAAACAGTCAGAAACTCTTTTGATATTGTATTTATGTCGTAAAAACGACCATCATCATCATCAAATTCCATAAAAGAATGGAGTAATTTCAAATTTGTCATATTTTCTGTGTAGAGAAAATTCTTCTGAATGGAAAGCAAAATTATACCAAAAAAAATGTTTTCTTTTTGAATTTTTCTGAACGTGACAGTATGAAAATGTACTTTACTAAGCTTTTGGATTAGATGTGGCACAAGACCGTAAAAATGGGACACTCAGTGAGACTTGAACCCACTTGTGAGCGTAATCGTATGAAGTTATTTACGCTAATAAAAGAAAATGTTGACAGGAGAAAATGGACAGAGAATAAGTTGGAAGATATAAGAAAGAACACAAGACGATATAACAAAAGACCAAAAGTATAGAGAGTTATATTGAGAGAGAGAGAGAGAGAGAGAGAGAGAGAGAGAGAGAGATATTATGCAAATCTACATGTAAATAATGATAGGAATTTTGCTGCTTACAATAGCTTGTTTTATCTATTTATTTCTTGCAGTCTAAAGGTCACCCATTTTCCGGTTAAAAATTTTTCCAGATGCTAAAATATGATAAATTCTAATGTCCAGACACAAAAGGATACCAAAAATAACTTTTATTCCAGCCTTGGCTGAGCTTTCGATACTTTAAACTTACAAACTAAAAACATTACTTTCTCGCTTGTCAGTTTTTGAAGTTTTATCACTTCTGTTCTTCTATACTTAAAAATAGCTCGCGGAAACAACCTATAAAGGTACACTTGTTTATAATGCACAGTGAAAGATTGATGTTGATGACATATCAACTGGTCTGGGGTTATTTTATGCCAAGCGGTTAGAGAATTACGAATATTTTGGTGTAGTCTCTTAAGTTTTTTGTACACAGTGACAAAAATAGAAGTTGTGTAGTAACTTACAAAGCCTTTTTGTTTAGATGTTGCACAAGGCCGAATGAATGGAGCACCCAATGAGATAGTGGAAGTAGCTTTGACAGAAAAAAAACTTCCCTTATTAAAAAATACTGTATTTCTAATCAAAAAGTAAGTAATATTATTCTTCCCCAATCCAATTAATGGAATATCAAATCATCTAATTTTCCTCTTTGAATTTTCACAAGTACCTTGTTATTTTAGGAAGAGTTTAAAAGCAGACATTCATTTTCTTCTTGACAAACCCATCCATCATTAAAAAGTTTCTTGATTTCTTTGTTTAACGGCATATCAACCTATGTGGGTTATATAATGCCGAAGCTAGCCTTGTCGAAGAACACGTGGTACTATTTAACCTATAGTTTGAGGAATAAGAGGGTTCATGCCTTTCCCAAGGGCATCAGTCCCAAAGTAAACGTAATAGTGTAACTAGAGTTTAACAATGTCACAGTCAAGGCACGTTAACCATTACTCCTCTTTGTCTCCCCAAAAGGTATTTTTTTTAGTGAAAAACTTAAATGTGTACCATAGCCATGATATGGCTCTGTGTAAAACGGCTCTGTGTAAAACGTACATCGAATGTCCATAAAGATAGAACAAAGGAATCTCGAAATTCGAAAAAAACGTAACGACTTCGTTGTTCAGGTACGGAACTTTTTATTACCGTTGAGTTTAAAGGTTCTTCGACATAAGGAGAGAGAGGCACAATCTTTTCATGCTGGCTTTTTCATCTGCCGCCCAACACGTGTGACACCCGCTACAAATGTCTCCGCGAGCAAGCGAAAGCCAACCGTCTTCTCCCGAAACAGGTCTCATCTCAACTAACTGACTTTTTCAAAATCTCCCCAAATCCTCCGCATGCTTCCGGTGCGTGACGTCATTCGCACTCGCTCGCCTCCGTTTCCCATCTCGGGCTATTGTAACATCTCTGGGTGACACATCCGCTCTGCGCGTGCGCGTGAACACCTGTGTTAATGTTGCATCTAACTAACCCATGTGCTGAGCTGAAAAGTTCTCAGCCTAACTAAACCCAAAGGCATAAACTGAAATCCAAATGTATGTGCAATCTTTAAAAAATTTTTTTTTAAGTTGGTAAACCTATTTTTCTTTTTTTATGAATAATTTCAAACTATTATCTTTCAATTAAAGTCAGAAATCAAACCTAGTTTAGTCTTTTTGCTTTTAATGTCATATCAACCTTTTTGGGTTATTTAATATCAGAACCATCCTATACGCCATGTTTAAAGAAAGTGTGATCAAAATCCGAGTTCATGCCTTTAGATTATAATTTAAAAAGAAAGTGTTTTGCGGCCGAAGAGTTTGGGGATGATTTAATAATTATTTAATAGAACGCAAACTTATGCACGTGTTGGGTTAGTAAAATGGTAATTCCTGTGTATGGAGTGAATAAGGGAGAGGCTCTCTGTGATTGAATATTCTAATCACCTGATGAGCCCAGAAGTCTTGGCGCAAAAATCCCTAGTCCAGTCAGACAGATTTCCCCAGACGCTCCGTGTGGCGGGGACATTAAAAGCTCCCAGAAAACAACCAAAAAGATACCAGATATCTTCTTTAGCGCGCCGGTAAGTCTCTTAAACTCAACTTTATACACAGGAAGGACTGAATATTGTTATTAATTGTTTCGCGCGTTGATTAATAAATTGTTAGAATTAAACGAAGTATTAATTCATTTATTTGTTGCTGTTAGCCCTTGAATAAACGCTATACTAACACAATACACGTAAACAAAATTGAGAAAATAAAAGAACAAATATTAAATTGGTTTGATTTGGTTTGATTTGGTTGGGTTCTATGACTTATCAAAAATTGTAAGTTATTTTATGCCAACTCCCCTTTATACATGAATCTCTTTATGCCACTCAAAAACTGATGCTCGATTAATGCAAGACGCTCCAAAAGCAGTCTGAGGCATTCCATACGTTTCTGTGGCATTTTTTCTAAGTTTAAAACAGGTTTTTGTTGCATATCGTTATTCTAAAGTGTCAGATTGCATTTTTGAAATTCATCAGCTGTGACAATCAGGATTTTGTAGGGTGTATTCCAATTGCTTCTGTAGCTGTTCATTTGAACCAGAAATCATAAAAAATGGCCAGTCATGTCATAAGATGTATAGCAAAAACATAGTGAATTTTCAAGGGTCTACGACAATTTTAAATGCCCATACGTAAAAAGTCTGGAAACCTATTGAATGCACCTCGTATATTTAATTCATAAACTTATAATTTGTAGATAACATTTTAAACGACCCAAAGCTCGCTTGTTTGTATACAGTTAAATGGTTATGCGTAGAATATTTAAGTCAGTAGTTTATAGGTAATCTTATTTCTAGATGAGTCAGAGTAAATTTGTTTGTAAACAAGTATTACTTTGGTTTGCATACTGTTAAATAGTTTTAAATATTCTAGTACGAATAGTTCTATGAAGTATTAATCACTTTTTGAACTCATTCCAGTTGTTTCAAATATTTCTATATCACATGAACAGTTTTATTTGCACACAGTTAAATGCTATTGAATGTAAGTACGGTTCAATTGTCAAAAACATTTTTATTTCAAACTATTCAGTTCAGTCAAACATTTCAATTTAGCGTAAGTATGCCGTTAGTTCTATTTAACCCATAGATAGGGCCATATTAGGAGCTACGACGCCGGGCCAGAGTGGACCTAGGAGCAATGATAATGAAGGGGTACTCCGCATTCCCCAGAGGCTCATCATCACTGGAACCTCACCATCAGATCGTTTAGTGTCATTCAGGACACTCATTGAGGGGGGGGGATCTTACTCTTTTGTAGAGGTGCAGTCGGTGTATTCTACAGCCCCAGCCGACTGGGCAATCCAGACACGGTCGACTAGTAATAATAATATAGTTAATATTCAGTTAGCTTGTAAATATTGATATCTATCTGCACGTTAAAAATCACAAATTATTAAAGGTTACTTCATTCTTGCCTAAATGCTTCATTAACATTCTTGGATCTTATATATGAAGTTAGTCAGGCAATGTTTATCCAGACATGGTAAAATAACACTAACATAGCTAATATCCACTTAACTTGTAAATATTGATTAAAAATCACAAATTATTGTCATGCAATACCATAACTTATACAGTTGCACCAACTTCGATGTAGTTTCTGATGTTAAACTACGTTATTTACTCGTGGTAATTAATTTGATTGTAATGAACCATTTATCAGATGTCTAGAAAGTTGAAAATTAAGCGCACTTGTGAATAGATCAATGGCTATAGTTGTGGTTCACTGAACGGCCACTTTGTTTTGGCTTTCTTAGCGTCCAGATAATTTTTGAATGTGAAGTGCATTTGCATCTGTTAAATAAAATTATATCACTTTTTTTGTTGACTTTCAATTATATACAGGACAGTTGTTCAGAACTGCTTTTTTTAGGAAGTTTAAATAGATTAATAAAAATAAAACAAAATCTGCTTCATGATTACTTTAGTTTTACTCTGTAATTTTCATTCATTATTTCAGATTCCAAGTTTATATTCATCCCGTATCCAAAAATCTGGCAAATCAAGAAATCCTATTAACCTCCAGTTCCATGCTCACCGAATAAATGTTTCTGTCCCAGTAAAAATATTCACATTTCACAATGTTATCATTAAATCAAATCTAAAAGTGAATTTAGAATGGGTGTTTTATTTAAAATAAAATATATCAATATATTTCAATTATCCACATGATATCCGACATAATTTCAAAATCATATGTATAAAATTCCCATGGGTTTTAATGAATATATATTTTTTCTATTTCTAAAACTCTAAGTTACGTGACACCACTACCAGTTTGTCGGGCTGTTTATCTAATAATAATAATAATAATAATAATTGGTGGCTTTGGCACGGTAACTAAAGGATTATTATAGGGCCTGGAGGATTTAAAAGTTGGCAGCCTATTAGAGACCATCCAAACAACTGCATTATTGAAGACGGTCAAAATACTGAGAAGAGTCCTGGTGACTTGAGGAGACTTGCTGTCATTCAATCTCCAGTGAAAGACCATCAGCTATCGCTTATGTGAAAAATTTTAATGAGTAAGTAATAATAATAATATTTGACGATACGAACAAATGGTATATGCACAAGCCACCAGCTGTCCTGGAGAATGACACACGAAAACTCCAATGGGTCTTTGGCATACAAACGGATAATCTAATCTCAGCCAGAAGACCGGACATTATAGTAATCAACAAAAAAAAAAAAAAAAAAAAAGAAAAAGAAAAAGAAAAAAAGGAGAACTTACAAAATTGTGGACTTTGCTGTACTGGCTGATCACAGAATAAAACTGAAAGAAAGAGAGGAGAAGGATAAGTACCTCGACCTTGCTAGAGAATTGAAAAAACTATGGAACATGAAAGTGACCATTATACCAATCGTGATTGGTGCATTCGGTACAGTAACTAAAGGATTATCAAAGAGGTGCCCGTGGTGTAATGGTTATCGTCACAGGATATGGACACGGCGATATGAGTTCAAATCCTCGACAAGACAGATTGCATTTCACATAGCACTAATACCCTTGGGAAAGGTATGAATCCAATTATTCTCCCTCCAGCTATGGGTAAATAGTAGGGCAGACTAGGTTCTTCAGCCTTGGTGAGGCAACTAGTCTAGGAGAAGGAAAACTCTGAATTCAAACCTGCTAAACTCCGCTTTAAAAATTGACCTTGTGTCATATCCTGCCCGAGTGGAGGGGTTGGGGGAATAGGATCAAAGAAACTGGGGGACTTGGCAGTTGGAGGACGAGTGGAGACCATCCATTGTTGAGAATACTGAGAAGAGTCCTAGAGACTTGAGACATGCTGTCACTCAAACTCCAGTGAAAGACCATCATAATGTGAAAAACTCTCAAAGAGTAAATAATCATAAAAACAACCGTATGGACGTTTTAAGCGATTAAAAAACATTGTCTCACACGAGAACCCTTAAAAGAAAAACTGAATCGCTCCTAATCATCATCATCATCATGTCGTGCCGCTAGCACGGATATCCCTGACCCTCTCTCGCCACTTCTCCCGATCGTTCATCGCCTCTTGCAGGTCTTCAGGGCTACATCCCCTATCCTTACATAGCTGCTGTATGTATGTTCTAGCTGGTCGTCCTGCTTTTGCCCGGTCATATGTGGGGGTCCATAGGAGTACATCACTTATGAGTTCGTTCCTACTTCTCTAGCAGTGTCCTAAATGTCTGGTTCATCTAGATTGGTGGCCGTATAGTTGGTGCCTTGTGGGGTGTTGCCGCCGGGACTTGTTCAATATTGCTCGCAACATTCTTGTGTAATTGCCATCTAGTTTCTTCTCCAGCCGTTTAGTTAGCGTCCAAGTAGTGCATCCATACAGCAGTATCGATACGACCGCTGCCAGGAAGAAACTGTGTTTCATTTTATCGGTCAGGTCTGATTTCCATATGATATCGTTCCTAATAGCATTACAAAGCAAGCCATAAGAACCAATCAAATCAAAGCGAGAAGAGATAAGACAACAAAACGGCAAATGTAGGTTATGTTGTGATCGAGACGAAACGATCAATCACATAACAAGCGAAAGCAGCAAATTAGCACAGAAAGATTATATGACTAGACACGACTCGGTGGGCAAGGTGACCCACAGGGAATTGTGGATGAAATTTAAATTTGAATATTCGAACAAATGGTATATGCACAACCCAGCATCTGTCCTGGAGTACGAGACACACAAACTCCTATGCGATTTTGACATGCAAACTGATCACCTAATCTCGGCCAGACGATCAGACAAAAAAAAAAAAGAAAAGAGAACTTACAAAATTGGGGACTTTACTGCACCGGCTGACCACAGAGTAAAATTAAAAGAAAATGAAAAGAAGGATAAATACCTTGACCTTGCTAGGGAATTGAAAAAAAAACAAACTGTGGAACATGAAACTTCAGTGAAAGACCATCAGTTAACGTCGATGTGAAAAACTCTTAAGGGGTAAATAATAATATATACTGTAAATTGGGGCATAAAAGTCGATTTGGTATTAAAGTCGTCCTCAAAATTTTTAGCTCAATATTGTGGATTAAACCTACGTCTGTTGTATTGGTTGACCCCCTACCTCAAACATAATGTTGGCTTCTGGTAGAACATGTGAAACATTCAAATTTTATACATGAGAGTGTATAGTCATATGAATTCATAATCAATTGCGCTATCATAAAATTGTATAGATAAACAACTTATAGTAGTTGTCTGACTGGTCGTTTGGGTGCTATGATGTTCGGGTTAGTGTTTACAGTCAGTGCATCAGCTGTTGTGATATAACGTTAATCTAATACTTCATCATCATCATCATCATGTCGTGCCGCTAGCACGGATATCCCTGACCCTCTCTAGCCCCTTCTCCCTATTATTCATCGCCTCTGGTCGGTCTTCCGGGCTACATCCCGTATCTTCACATAGCTGCTGTATGTATGTTCGACCTGGTCGTCCTGCTTTTGCTTGGCCATATGCGGGGGTCCATTGGAGTACATCACTTATGAGCTCGTACTTGCTTCTCCAGCAGTGTCCTGCGTGTCTAGTTCGTCTAACTTGGATAGTTTTCGTGATGGGAGGCCGATGGCCGTATAGTTGGTGCTTTGTGGGGTGTTGCCGCCAGGACTTGTTCAATATTGCTCGCATCATTCTTGTGTAATTGTCGTCAAGCTTCTTCTTCAGCCATTTAGTGAGCGTCCAAGTAGTGCATCCATACAGCAGTATCGATAAGACCGCTGCCTGGAAGAACTGAGTTTTATTTTATCGGTCAGGTCTGATTTCCATATGATCAAGAGCCTATCGATAGCTGTCCATACCTTCGTTAGCCGTGCGTCGATGTCTTTTTCGGTTGATGAGACGCTGCTTCCTAGGTTGGTGAATTTGTCTATTAGTTTCCTAGAGGCTCTGTCGATTGTGAAAATGTCGCCTGTTTAGATATATTGTTTTGCTTTTTAGTCGATTTGTACGCCACAATTTACAGTATTGTCCCATTACCATAATGATTAGAGTATTCACCAATAGTCCGGGAGATTGGGGTTCAATACAAGGTCGAGTCATAAAATGGTTATTTGATCCCCCCTTGCTTAACACTCAGTTTTATATGGTACAGATCAAAAGTGTAGCCATCCAGGGAAAGGTGTAGTAGCTATTGAAAAGAGAGCCACCTCGTCTCCCGTGACTACGGTCAGTCAACTTACTCACTTAACTATATATATATATATATATATATATAGATATATATTTGAAACTGCTGAAAAATATATATCTATAAATGATTTTGTTTCAGATATGACCCAAAAAACAAAACAAAAAATAACTATCAATTCAAATTTGTTAGAAATGAAACTGTTTAGTTGATTGCGAAAAATTGTATAAAGAAATACGCATTGAACCATTGAAGTATTAAAATCGAGAAAGTTCAACTTAATGTGAATTATTGTATTGTTATGTATGCTTTGTTTAAAATATAAAGTTCATGTCACTGTTGTTAGAATAAAAGAGAAAATCAAATATAATTATTATTTTATATTCATTTTTCTGAATTTGTTTAATTTCAATTGTATATTTTTAATTCACATTGCTTCATTGTTTGACACTCAAGTTGACTACATCCTCCCAATATCCTTTCAACCCTCCACCCTTAAGGGCAAACCTCTTTCTCTTGAGAACCATGGTATTAATTAATACACGGGTGTGTCAAAAAAAAATGCCATATTTTCGCACGAGCTAATTTAAGACCGATGCAGTTCAAGCCGTGAAAGGTATCCGTTGTGGTTGGTAGTCTCGTGGTAGTTGGTGTGCTTACACGCAGTGCATTGCTTCACTCTGTGAGTGATTTGAAAGTAACACAGATGAAAATGTAAGGTAGTCAAATTCAGAAACATATGCTTTACGAATTCGTGTTACGTGTTGACCTTTGACAGAGCCAGCAGTCAGGGGTTTCTAAAACAGGATGTTCCACCTGTGTGAACAAGCAGAAGCAGCTCACATGAATTGACGGCCTGAAGAACAATCGGAAAAACGTGTTAGCGTGATGAAATTATATATACACAGGTACCCACAGAATAGCAGCCAGTGTCGGCATCATGCAGTCACACACAGTGTCGACGGCCAGCCACGCTGAATACCACTCATGCCGAGGCGGGCAGCAGCCTACAGCGGAACCCGGTTTTGAACCTTTCGTCAAAGAAGCAGAGATGTAAGGGCCTGAAAATGGAATCATGGTGTCGTTAATAAATTAAAGGTCAATATAGCTGTCCTCTGAGTCTTTCAACGGTCTGTGTCCATCTGTCCTTGTCTCTCTTTCACACTTACACCCGTTTGGACCCTTTCGAAAAATAAAGAGCGATATATTTTCAAGTAAAGAAAGTGTTATGCCACTTCACTATGGTCATTCGTTCATACCTTTATGGCTATATAAGATTCAAACTTGGTCGTAATGCTGGGAGAAACAATCAAAAACATTTGTGGCCTGAAAGGTGAAGGCGTAGCAGATCAAAGTACAGTAACCAAATTGTTCAAGAAATGTCACTTGAGTTGCAAACCGCAGATTTCGGGGCCAGGCTCTAAGACATAAAAGCAAATACCTCCAATAACTCTCAGAGATCATCAGGAAAACTGGGCCATTGGTGCTGCTGATTGTACCTCAGGTTACTGAAATATTGTAACACAACTGACTCACCCTAATAGCATTCATACATGGGCCAGATTGATGTAAAAATAATGCTGTCATTTTACTGTTTCCAACTCATTGATTATTAACAAGATTTTTTAAAATATAGTTTACGTCCAGGAATACATGCACGAGGCAACTAGTGAGGACTGAACCCACTGCTCAATAGTAGTGATCAGTAGGATCAACTTGTTAGCCGTTATTTTTCAATGAGCTGCGTTTAGGTGTTTACCCCGACGCTCTGCCACGAGCAGGATGCGACTCAAAATCATATTTTAAATGGGGTACGGCTGGTTTCAATTGAATGTTTTCCTTATCCTAGGCCGGTTACACTATCAAGACTAAAAACCCAGCCCATCCTTGCATTTAGCTATAGTTGGGAACAAGAGAAGAGATTAATTCAGGCCTTTTCCAAAGGCATAAATATTTCTCTCCCTCACCCCTCAGCGAAGTGAAACCCAAGCCAGCTTCGTCTAGGATTCGAACTTGAATCACCAAATTCATTTCTTGACGACAATAAGCGTTGCGCCAGGCGTAAGCGACAACGATAAGCCATTTGAGGAGGACTGAATTCTCTACAATATTCTGCAAGACAGGTTCCTTAACCATTACCCCACAGCAAATCGACCTAACTCGAATAGATATTTGGGCATCAGAAACACAAGCCCATCGCTCTAGAGTAAAATAAAATAAAATAGACAAATGAAATATTTGATATCATGTTCATTTTCTTATGGAGTTAGCGGTACGTATTCCTAGATTTTATTGGGGCAGTATTATTGGCGATTTTTCGGATCATGTCAGAATAATGGCAGGCTATTAGTATTCTCTCGTAGAACATTACAAAATCATGTTTGCAAAATTTCCCTGCATTCCCTATTTAGAGATTAGACAGATTCAGTGGCAACTTCAGTATTATAATGATATTTTTTTAAATTTTCGTTTTCGCTGGATTTAATTGTGATTATGTAATAGTCAATATATGTTTTGTTGGTTGGTTGGTTTCTTTGTTTAATGGCATATCAACTCTTTTTAGGTTATTTTATGCCAATTCTCCGAGAAGAACAGTAGTAGTACTATTTAACCCAGAGCTGGGAGGATAAGGGGGTTCATACCTTTCCCAAGGGTATTTGCCCGAAAGTGAACGTAATAGCGCGACTGGAGTACGAACTCGCGTACTACGATTCCGCAGTCCATCGCTTTAACCATTACACCACTAGGACCCCCTATATTTTTTGTCGAAAGTAATATACAAGATATAAGATGTAATTACTCTAAAGTGAAAGATGAATAACCGGTTACAGGTAGAAAGAAAACAATAATAGGTAAGAGTTATAATAGATAATATGTATTACGCAATATATGACGTAATTCTGTGATAATTCAATAGTTAGGCCATGAGCGGAGTGATTCCGTTGTGAAGTGAGCAAGTCGCCTCTTACTCCAAGTGCAAAGCCAAATTCGCTAGTTTTTCACAAATGCAATAATTTGTTGACATAAAAGAAATAGAAAATTCCAAGATTAATATATATTTAAAATACTGAGGTTCCCGTAGTTTTGTTGTTAACATTTATTATTAAGGCTTATAAAATTACCAGATGTGCCATATTAGGGTGCCAAACACTATAGCTGTTGAGAAGTCATTTTTCTGCATCAATTAAACACAGCGAATTTTGTCACTGTTATTCGATGGCATGTTAAACTACAATTAAGGAAATTCACCGCCGATAACAAAAAAGAAAACAATATTCTCTCTAATAAATGTGAAATAGCAGAGCGTTTGTGTATTATAATGATATTTTTTTAAATTTTCGTTTTCGCTGGATTGAATTGTGGATATGCCCCGAAAATTCTCTGTTACCTTTACGAATTTATCTAACCCCTCCATGTAACAAAAGGTCAATTTTAATTTCGTTTCTTTGCTTAATGGCATATAAACTTTCATGAATTATTTGATGACAAAGACGTTTTTGTAGAAGAACAGTAGTTGTAGTTATTAAACTATACTACTTTTCTACGCGGAGGAGTTCGTGGTGGAATGTTTACTGTGGTAATAAATGGACCCGGCGACCCGAATTCAAATTATAGTCAGTTTACATTTCACATATCGCTAATATTCTTCCGTGAAGTTATGAATCTAGTTGCCCACCTTATAGCTATTAATAAATAGCAGAGAAGAATAGGCTTTTTAAGCTTGGTATGACAACCACTCTAAAAGAAGAAAAACTGTGAAGTCAAACTTGTTAATTAAACTCCACTTAACAATTGACCTAGTGTCACATCCTGCACGTGCAAAGGGGTAAGTAAATATATACTACTTTTCAACAATTCAGTTAATGTAGCATGATATTAACTAATTTTTCCTCTCATAAATTCTTTTTGCCCTGTCAGCTGGGGCTGTAGAATACACTGACTGCACCTCTGCAGAGAGGTAAGACCCCCACCAATATGTATCCTGGATATGACACTAAACAATCTGATGGTGAGGTTCCAGAAATGCTAGAGTTTTGGGGAATGCAGAGTACCCCTTCATTGCCATTGCTCCCAGGTCCACTCTGGCCTGACCTGGTAGCACCTGATAAGACCCTATCTTTGGGTTGAATAGAACGAACAGCATACTTATGTAAACTGAATTGTTTGACTAAACCGAATAGCTTGAAATAGAAATGTTTTGACAATTAAAACGTACTTACATTTAAACTGTGTACTTATGCTAAACTAAGTTATTTCGAATGGAACTGTTTTTTGACATTGAAACTGTACTTACACTAAACTGAATTGTTTATTATAGAACTGTTTTAACATTTAACTGTGTGTAAACAAAATCTATACTTATACTTACTTAAATGAGGACTTCTTGACGAAACTGAAAAGTTTGAAATAAAAATGTTTTTGACAATTAAACTGTGTACTCAAGCTAAACTGAATTGTTTGATATAGAACTGTTTATTTGCATTATTTAAAATGGATTTGGCGTTAAATAACCCACAAAGGTTGATATACCATGAAAACCAACCAACCAACCATCTAATGAATTTTCACAAGTGTCTCCTCATTTTATGAAGAATTTTTATACCAGAGATTCATTTTCTTGTTGACAGACCCATCCATCATAACATATTAAAGTACTGGGCATGGTTTATTGGTTTCTTTGGTTAATGGCATATCAACCTTCGTGGGTGAGTTAATGCAAAAGCTATCTTTTTAGAAGAACTGCAGAGGTACTTTATAATTAATAGTCGGGGGATAAGGCAGTTCATGTCTTTCCCAAGGGTATTAGTTCAAAAGGGAACGTAATTGCATGACTTGGATTCGAACTCGCTTACTACGATGTCGCTGTCCAGCACGTTAACCACTAGGCCATTGGGAATTCCCCAATGTCAGTTTTTAAGGGTTATTCCCAATAGCGCAGTGGCTTGATGGTGACATCGAAATAAGCAAGTTCGAACTTCAGTAGTGGTTAATACGTTCCCTTGTGAACCCTCTTATTGTCCCAGCTATGGGTTAAATAGTACCTCTACGGTTCAAGGATGGTTTTGGCATTAAATAACAAACGAAGGTTGATATGCCATTAAAATAAAGTAATCGAATCGTACCCAATTTTTAATAGGAATAAATTTGCTCCATATTATGATGTTTATATATATATATATATATATATATATATATTAAGTAAATGAGGACTGTGAATATTCAAAGATTGGGAGCTTAATGCAACGGCTATTTAATACAAAATATATCAGCAAAGCAAAATATATATTTTTTTGTCTAAAATGCAAGAAATTTAGAAATTTTATTCCATCATAAACACATTTTGCTTATCAAAGCTCAATCGATGTATTTCAAAATATTTTTAGTACTATGGAATACAGTTTCAAAATTTCTTGCTTTTAAACAATATATATATATATATATATATAAATGGAGGAATTAATGTTATATTAGAATTATCATAACTAGAAAATCCGGCAAATACCTACATGCGATATACGGAACACTGAACGGCTGTTTCGACTTTATTGGGTCTCATCAGCAGTGCACACTGTAATCTCTACCACTGGAGATCAAACCATCAACTACAGTAGGCAGATGCCGAAACTCTACCAATGGCCCACCGGTTCATGTCACATATGAGCGATGCCGAATTAGCGTTAATATAATGTGGATTCATAACACCGACTTGGGAAGACGTAGCCCCGGAGGTAGCCATATCCTCTGTAGGGAATACGTACCTTCAAGACACATTAGGTCAAGTGGTTGAGCATTGTCACCATAGCTAGTTAATTCAACATCGCTTTTATGTGACATGAACCGATGGCCCAGTTGAAGAGTTTCGGCATCTGCCTCCTGTGGTTGTTGGTTCGATCTACAGTGGTAGAGATTACGGCGTGCAGTGCTGATGAGACCCAATAAGGTCGAAAAAGCTATGTCGTATGTAGCTGTTTGCCGATTTTCTTGTCATAATTCTTATGTATATATATTTGATTGAATATAATAGACATTTTTTGTCTACTTATTTTTTTGTTAATCATTTCGAATTGCCGTACTGATTTTATGATATTCGGCGGGGATTGTTTGATAAATCTTCCATAATTAGTTATTTCCCAAGTACTTTCTGTCCGACTTTGGGTCATCATCATGGGAGGATGTATTACAAAAGTCGCCAACTCTACTTACTTACTAATGAGAAACCGGCTCATTGGCCTAGTGGGTAGAGTGTTTGCCAATGGTCCGGGAGACCTGGGTTCAATCCCAGGTTGCGTCATACCAAAGACTTTAAAAATAGTACTTGATACCTCCTTGTTTAACACTCAGCAACTTTTGTATGTACATTACGACTTCGTAAAAAGAAGAGCGTCTGTACTGTTGTATTGTGTAGCGTTTACTTTTCGAATTTGTTTCTATAAATAGCGTCAGTAACTAAAGACATTTAAGAACATTAGTATTGGTTTTAAAATTAATTCTGTTAAGTTTGGGTTGTATGTTCCTAATATGTAGTGCTACACACGTTTTGACCATGTGCAAATACCTCTGGGAAATGACTGCTTTAAAATGTAAATATAAATTTACAATGAACGTAATTCCTTAATCTCTAGGTGTAAAGCAACCATAGAAGGGTTGACATGCCTTTAAAACGAATAAATCTAATATAACAAGATTATGCATGAGTTTGAAATGCTTTTTAGCATAGAAAATCTTGATAAGAAATTCCGAACCTGTGTTTCTCACTAGTAAGTAAAAAAGTAAAGTTGTCTCCCTTTAGTCCAGGGCAAACTGAAGGCTCCCTTTTCAATAGCTACAACACCGAGGTGTAGGGGAGGGCACTACTCTTTTCCCTGGATTGCTCCTCTTTACACTTGATACGTAACTTCTATTGCTGAGTGTTAAACAAGGAGGTATCAAGTACTATTTTTAAAGTCTTTGGTATGACGCAACCTGTGATTAAACCCAGGTCTCCCGGACCATTGGCAAACACTCTACCCACTAGGCCAATGAGCCGGTTTCTCATTAGTAAGTAAGTAGAGTTGGCGACCGTAGTCGAGGGCGACCAGAAGGCTCCCTTTTCAATAGCTACAACACTGAGGTATAGGGGTGGGCGCTCCCCTTTCCCCTGGATTGCTTCACTTTACTCTTGGTACGTACCTTATATTGCTGAGTGTTAAGCAAGGAAGTGTCAAGTAGCATTTTTAAAGTCCTTGGTATGACTCGACCTGGGATTGAACCCAGGTCTCCGGAACTATTGGCGTACACTCTACCCACTTGGCCAATGAGCCGGTTAATATATCAAATAAAAAACGTGAGTGGTTAGAAATTTGTACAAATACACGTTAAAGCTCTAAAAAAAGAAATTCGCATAAAAATGTATGATATTTCTTGAAAGAAAAAGAGCAAATAAAAAGTCATATCTTCGAATAAATGTTTTATGATATTTCTTTTTGGATTCATTTTATTGCAACCACTTTTACTAGTTTGATTGCTTTCCAGAAGTGGATTCTCACTATCAGATGTAGGGTAATGTCATACCAAGGACACGCCTTCTTTTAAGAGGGCGTTTTTATCCCTCTGCAGGGAATACTATTAATATTATCTCAAGGCCGTCGACAAGACAAGTTATAGATGTAATGAAAGTTTTTCAATTGCCCAGTCGGCTGGGGCTGTAGAATTCACTGACTGCCTCTCTGCTGAGGAGTAAGACTCTCTATTAACCAGTGTTCTGGATATGGCACTAAACAATCTGGTGGTGAGGCTCCAGCATTGCTGAAGCTTTGGGGAATGCGGAGTACCCCTTAATTGCCATCACTCCCACGTCCACTTTATCTAAGGGGTCAAATAAAACTAAACTGTGTTCTTATACTAAACTGAATTGTTTGAAATATAACTGTTTATATGTATAAAAATAGATTTGGCATTGTATCATAAAACCAAACTAAACTGAACCGAACAAAAGTTTTTCTCGCTGTACCACTGATAATGAAACTACCAGTTAAAATGTGATTCATAAAATATCTCTTCTATATAGTTTTGAACAAATGACACTTGATATTATTCATTTACAAAGCATAAATCTATGAAATAAAATCATCGTCCTACTTTTTTCTTGTGCCCTAAGAATTCCTTGATGAACTAAAAATATTTATCGAAAAACTATTCGCTTAAATTTACATACAAAAAAGAAAAACATTTGGTTGATATGCTATTAAATCAAATAATCTAACCAAATGATTATTATCAAATAGAAATATATACTTGAAATCATGTAATTGTGTGTAAATTATTTAGTTAGATAGAAATACTTGATATTATGAAACTGTGTGTGAATACCTCTTCAGAAAATGTAAATATAAACGAATAATGAATGCTATTCTCTAACCTTGAGGCATAAAATAATCCCAGACGGGTTTATATGCCCTTATCGAATTCTTTAGATAATACGAATACATCGCGATTTATGAAATAACATTCAAACACTTATAACTTAAATATAATTTTGTGGTGTAATGGTAATCGTCGTAGGAATTGGACACGACGATAAGAGTTCAAATCCTGGACGAGACTGATTGCATTTCACATAGCACTAATACCCTGGGGAAAGGTATGAATCCAATTATTCTCCCTCCAGCTATGGGTAAATAGTAGGACAGATTAGGTTCTTCAGCCTTGGTGAGGCAACTAGTCTAGGAGAAGGAAAACTCTGAATTCAAACCTGTTAAACTCCGCTTAAAAATTAACTTTGTGTCATATCCTGCCCGAGCGGAGGGGTTGGTAAATATGATAACTTAAATATAATTCAGAAGATACCATATCATATACGAGGTTCACACGATAGGTTTCCAGACTTTTTTCGTATGGGCGCTTTTATAGATAGTACACACATGAAACTCTAGTCCCCTTCGAAGTAATCTCCTCCAACTGCAATGCATTTGTTGCACCGCTCCAATAACTTCTGGAAGGCCCCATGGATGTCCTCATGTGTGAGCATGTCAATGTCCTTCGTCACAGCCTCTTTCATCTCCTCAATTATCTCATAACGACAGCCTCTGAGCTTAGGGAATAACCAAAAGTCACAGGGAACAAGGTCTGGACTATAGGAAGGATGGGGAAATGTCTTGATGCCCATCTTGGTCAAATAGTCTGTGACAAGGATGGAGTTGTGGACTGGTGTATTGTCCTGGTGGAAATGCCACTGACCCGATTTGAAGAGTGCTGGCCACTTCCAACGGAATCTCTTCCTGAACTCCCTTAAAACCTCAACATAGTAACCCTATCCCTAACTCTGGTGTGTTGACTTCCTTACTCTCACACCTCTCATCATCCCTCAAAGATTCCCTGCCTTCCTTGAATCTCTTATGCCACTCAAAAAACTGATGCTCGATTCATGCAAGATGCTCCAAAAGCTGTCTAAGGCATTCCATACGTTTCTGTGGCATTTTTTTTCAAGTTTAAAACAGAATTTTATTGCATATCGTTCTCCTAAATTGTTAGATATCATTTTTGAAATGCACCAGCTGTGACAATCAGGCTTTAGAAGGGTGCATTCCAATTGCTGCTGTAGCTGTTCATTTAACCTGAAATCTTAAAAACTGATCAGTCATCTTATAAGATATCTAGCAACAACATACTGAATTTTCAACAGTCTATGACAATTTTAAATGCCCATACGAAAAAAGACTGGAATCCTATCGTATGCCCATCATATCTAAATGCTTTTATACAAGTTTCAGATAAAACTGAAACGTTTAACATTCGTTAAATCGAAGAACAGAGGAAGAATTTTCTTCGGAAGGTTCAAGGGAATCTGTGCAATCCGGACGACTTGATGATGAAGAAGATGATGATAATACTTTTTTGTGAAAATTTTCCATTCGAAATGACTTTGCTACCATTTTGTCTGAATACTTGTTTTATATAGGGTGTCTCAATATACATGGTCATACAGAGTGTCAATATTCATGGTTGTATCGGTTGTCTTAATTTATATGATTATACAGGGTGTTTCAATATACATAGGAAACATGGAACCCAAGTGACTGCTAATATAGGGTGTCTCAATATACATGGGATACATGGGACCCAAGTGAGTGTTAATATAGGGTGTCTCTATATACATGGGATACGTTGGATCCCTGTGACTGCTAATATAGGGTGTCTCAATATACATGGGATACGTTGGATCCATGTGACTGCTAATATAGGGTTTCTCAATATACATGGGTCCATGGGACCCAAGTGACTGCTAATAACGCTACAACCAATAATCTTGAGTTTTTTTTTTCAAATTTGAAAATAGTATACAATAACAAGTATTAATCCTCAATCACTATGTCTTGGACAAGAGAGGGAAAGATATTTTATGTCACTACTTATTTGGAGACAAAATCATTCAAGACTGTTTCAAAATAGATGCAATTCATTACAATGATAATGATTTATTACTGAGATAAGAAACTTAAAAAAGATTACATGTTCTGGAAGCAGATATAATAACAATTAAAAAAAAACATTGATTTGATGTCTCCAGCTTAAAGGATACATTTTTTACAGGACGTGTTCCAAATGAACGCCATTGCGCTTGTCTTAGTAATAAATCGTTATCATTTTAATAGGTGGCTTCTATATTGAGACACCCAGTATATTGATCAGTCAACCAATTTTGACAATACTCCCTCGCCCCCCCCGTTATATCAACTTCTTTAAACCATTTCAATCTTGGCCGGTGAATCATCTAGTGGTTTCGACAGGGGTATCGCACATTTCTATACGGCACAAGAAATGCAATCAAAGGAGTGGAAGAAAAAGGACCAAGAGCAACGAACAATATGGGCTTGGGTTAACTTAAGTGCAAGAAGGTTAAGTTCTGAGACTCTGCATTCCTTTGTGCATCTGTAGACTAACGCTGACGTGCATCCTTCGCTAAATTTCCACAAAGCTACTAGGAATGCCAACTCATCTTGACTGGTCTTCCCTCACTGCTGCTGGACTCTATCTCATGCAACTGGTCTCTCAGATGTCTCGTGTCGACTGCCAACTGCCCCTCTCCGTCGCTCGTCGCCAACTGTCTCCTATGGGTTCCTTCTTCCAACTCTGACTGGCGTTCCCTTGCCTACTTCCCGTCGCGTCGAGATCTCGAGTTCAAACCTTTGTTTGGTTTCGCACCAAAACAGACAAAGGGATCGTCTGCTTAGCGGACCACCCACATAGTGTCACACAATCATTAGAATAGAAAAAGTTACAAGAGTGGATTTAATCAAATTCTGTACGCTATATATATATATATATATATATATATATATATATATATATATATATAAAATCTCTCTGAAATGCACGATTAGATATATATATATATATAACATCTGTCTGAAATCCCCTTGATTATTATGTCTAGTGTACGGTTGACCAAGAGGTCAACAAAATTCCGTTCAACATCAAAAATCAATTGAAGGCAAGAATAATGGCTGCACTTACGAATTTAAACAAGGAGACCGTCGGAAAAAGTAGCCAGAGGTTCTGAAGTCGTTTGGAGGCCGTGGTTAAAGCTAATGGCAATTTCTTTAAATAAAATCAATCCTTAGTATTTCAACAGCGGTCACATCGATACTGCTATATGGGTGCACTACATGGACTCTAACAAAACGGCTGGAGAAGAAGCTAGACGGCCATTACACAAGAATGCTGCGAGCAATATTGAACAAGTCCTGGCGGCAACACCCCCTCAAGACACCAACTGTACGGCCACCTGCCTCCTATCACGAAAACTATTCAAGTTAGACGAACCAGACATGCAGGACACTGCTGGAGAAGCAGGGACGAACTCATAAGAGATGTACTCTTATGGACCCCCACACATTGCCGTGCAAAAGCAGGACAAACAGCACGAACATACATTAAGCACCTATGTGAGGATACGGGATGTTGTCCTGAAGACCTGCCTGTGGCGATGAACGATATGGAGAAGTGGCGAGAGAGTGTCAGGGATATCCGTGCTAGTGGCACGACATGATGATGATGATGATGATACTATTCACCAGCCCCTCCGCTCAGGCAGGATATGACACAAGGTCAATTTTTAAGCGGAGTTTAACAGGTTTGAATTCAGAGTTTTCCTTCTCCTAGACTAGTTGCCTCATCAAGGCTGAAAAAACCTAGTCTGTCCTACTATTTACCCATAGCTGGAGGGAGAATAATTGGATTCATACCTTTCCCAAGGGTATTAGTGCTATGTGAAATGCAATCAGTCTCGTCGAGGATTTGAACTCGTGATGATGATGATGATGATAATGATGATGAGTATTTCAAGATGTTTTTTAAAATGTTGGTAAATATATTGGATAAAGTGAGATGTCAGTATTATTTTCATTTCTGCGTCATTGAGACGACAATCACCCATCCTACATTTACATTTAAAAAAGAGGGATGAGATTGATTGTTATGATAGTAAGAACATAGTTTGAGAGAAGAAGAAGAAGAAGAAGAAGAAGAAGAAGAAGAAGAAGAAGAAGGGTAAGAGGGGTCAATGAATGATATTAAGAGACGATGTCGACAGAAAGGGACTCATACACAAAGAGAGAGAAAGGAGTGAAGAAAGAAGTAGAGGAAGGAATAAAGGCAGAAATAATTTATGATATTAACATGTTTAGACATTTGCTGTCATCCAATATGACGGTAAGAATTGATTTATTACTGATTTGATTAAACATTATTTTTTCATAACAGTCAAAATTTGTATTATAATTATGGAAAATTATTTTAGCCTTCATTTTACCAAAAATGTTGGGTTGCTTTCTTTTGAAAAAAAAATTGGAAATTTGATTTTAAAAAAAACAAAAAAGCTGTTATTTCTCGGGGAAAATGTGTTTCTACTTACCTATATAGTTTGAGAATTTCATTATATTCAAAGTCCAATATATATATATATATATATATATATATATATAAGTGGTTTATGGTTCTAACTAGCTCACTTAGTGCGTTAATGGAGGACAAAATGTTGCATGATTATTAGATAGTGCTCAATATCAATAATAGAACTTTTACACACACACACACACATTTGCATATATATATATATATATGTATATATATATATATATATCATCATATCGCGCTGGTAGCACGGATACCCCTGACCCTCTTTCGCCACTCCTCCCTATCGTTCATTGCCTCAGGCAGGTCTTCAGGACAGCATCCCGTATCCTCACGTAGCTGCTGAATGTAAGTTCGTGCTGGTCGTCCTGCTTTTGCGCGGCCATGTGTGGGGATCCATAAGAGTACATCTCTTATGAGTTCATCTCTGCTTCTCCAGCAGTGTCCTGCATGTCTGGTTCGTCTAACTTGAATAGTTTTCGTGATAGGGGGCAGGTGGCCGTACAGTTGGTGTCTTGTGGGGTGTTGCTGCCAGGACTTGTTCAGGATTGCACACAGCATTCTTGTGTAATTGCCATCTAGCTTCTTCTCCAGCCGTTTTGTTAGCGTCCATGTAGTGCATCCATATAACAGTATCGATGTGACCGCTGCCTGGAAGAAACTGCGTGCACACGTTAGGTGGTAGTGTCTGGGAACTTGGGTTTCAAGCTTTCTGCATTTGTCAAACAGAGTGAAGGTTTCGAAAAAAAAACAACAAAAAAAAACGATTAATATAGTTAATTTTTTTTGTTCAAAAAAGGAGGATGTTATGTGTGCACGTGTGCCCAATTTTGTGAGCTCTTGAATGTCAGTACATTTGTGTGTGCTATTGCTCGCCCGTACATATATACGTATATTTGCGTATATACTGGCATGCGTCTTCACATACATACACATATTTCTGCTGTCTGTTGTTGGGAAGGGATGAGACGAAGGAAGAGAGTGTGAGAAGGGAAGAGGGGGTGAGGAGGGGGTGGGAAATGGATTGTTTTAATCAAAATTTCTTTTTCTTTTAATCCTACCCAATTCAATGATAGCTGAAGGTTTATTTGATGTGGATATATATATAGGTCCACCATCTTATTTTAAATTTATAATTCCCACCCTGAAGATGACCTAAAACACATTCTACCCGAATTTTCGTAATTTCATATCTTAGATAATTTCATTCATATTGGTCGAAACGCGTCGGTAGACTTTAGCTAATACTTATGGATAATTTTTTCATCCATTTATACGTATTTTTCTTTCCGTTTGCTTCTTTTTACGACATATGTGTCTGATTAAACTTCATATCTTATAAATATATATATATATATATATATATATATATATATATATATATATATATATATATATATTTATCGTCAAGGCATTTCGACAGCATGGATTTCCTTGAATCTCTCTCGTCATCTGTTCTTATCAGCCAACACACTCGGTAAGTCCTCTATACGGCTCTCAGTGTCCTCAGAGATCTAGTTAATTCAAATTTTTGCAGGTATGGCAGAACACGCACACACACACACACACATATATATATATATATATACATATATATATATATATATATATATATATAGAGAGAGAGAGAGAGAGAGAGAGAGTAGGATAGAGAAAGAAAGAAACAGAGAGAGAAACACAACCATATTCATACATGTGCATAATTCAGAGAGAGAGATATGGCCTGTAGATCTACATATAAAGTGGCTTATTCTGTCAGAAAAGTTTTTTTTTTACTTTTTCGACTTGATGGCCTAATCCTCTACAACAATGAATGGAAAAATTAAAAAAAGTAAAAAAAAAATAATTCAAGGAAAGCACGTCGTGTAAAAGGTATCAGATACCTGGGAAAAAAGATATCAGGTGAAAGGTAAATGATACCGGCTAAAAAGTAAATAGTAATAAGTAAGGGCCACCATAGATAATATTTATAACGCAATATCTGATACAAATCTGTTTGGTTTGTTGGGTTTTATGGCATATCAACATTTGTAGGTTATTTAACGCCAAATCCATTTTTATGTAAATAATCTGTTCTATTTAAAATAATTCAGTTTAGCCTAAGTACACAGTTTAATTGTCAAAAACATTTTTATTTTAAACAATTCAAGCAGTTATATGTAACAATTCAGTTAAATGTAAATACAGTTTTAATGTCGAAAAACAGATCTATTTCAAATAATTCAGTTAAACATAAGCACACAGTTTAAATGTAAGTACGGTTTAATTGTCAAAAACATTTCTATTTCAAGCTATTCAGTTCAATCAAACAATTCAGTTTAGCATAAGTATGCCGTTAGTTCTATTCAACCCATAGGTTGGGCCCTATCAGGTGCTACCATTCCGGGCCAGAGTGGACCTGGGAGCGATGGCAATGAAGGGATACTCCGCATTCCCCAAAGCTCCCGCTTTACTGGAACCTCACCATCAGATTGTTTCGTGTCGTATCCAGGACACTCTTTGGGGGGGGGTCTTACCCCTCTGCTGAGAAGCAGTTGGTATATTTGAGCATAACGACAATGAAGGGGTACTCCACACTCACCCAGATCTCCTAAGAGGAGCTTTACTATTAGCAGCTCGGTGTACATCCCTTTTTTGGAAATATACTCGAGTATGCCACATCAAAGCAAAGAGCTTTGTAGATTACTACTCGAGTATGCAGCCAGCGTAATATAAGTTCCGTCAGCAAGATGATATTATTTGAATATTTCAGCAAGTGACTGACACAATTCTATGAATAAAGGATTTTAACTGTTGTTATAAATCCCACAAACATAATTTTTCTTTTATTTTATGCCATCTTATTACATAGGCCTGTAACTTGATGGGAATTTATTCTTGAAAGTCTCGTACACATTCTGCTAAAGATAGATGTTACGTTATTGACTTTGCGTTAAAGCAATTAGGAAAGTGAAAAGTTATATATTGTGAATATTTTCCTAAGAAAAAATTTAAGTTAACAATCCTAAAAATTGGAATATGAGCTCAGGTAAAAAAATCATACCTCGTCGTTGTAATCATTGTGATGTGTGAACATTAAGTTTATAAGTTTCAAAATTCAATCCGAACTGTCCAGCAGGACACATAGCGTAACGGTTATTGGCGTTGGTTCCTAAGTTTCTAAAGAGACAACCATCTGGAGGTTGCCAGTTGAGTCCTGGGCACAGGCGAGTAACAATTCGGGAATACTTAGCACTTGGCATAAAGGGTAGAGTGTTCGCCAATGGTCCGACAGACCGGGGTTCAACCTCAGGTCGAGTCATACCAAAGACTCAAAAAATGGTACTTGATACTTCCTTTCTTAACACTCAGCAAAATAAGGTACGTATCAAGGGTAAAGTGGAGAAATCTAGGGAAAGGAGTTGCGCCTTCCCCTACCCCTCGGTGTTGTAGCTATTGAAAAGAGAGCCTTCGGGTCGCTCTCGATTACAGTCGCCAACTTTACTTTATACCCAGTTATGGTTAACGGATTCTGAACAAGCGGCCTCCATGGATTCGAAGTTCCGTGTAAGATTCAGAGTTCGCCTGACACATGAAGAAGGCTGGAGAACATGTCTGCCGAAACGTTGTTCATACAACAATGACGATAATAGTTCGAAAACACTAAACGATGAAAATCATCAAGCTTCGTATTTTGTGAAAAAACATTTTTTACGCACTTCCATTTTGTCAGTGAAGAAGTAGAAAATGATTGATTGATTTTAATGGTATGTCAACTCATCTAAGGTTATTTCATACCTAAAGTTTAGAGAATCGCGTTTATTTTTGGTTCATATTCACATTTCTGAGGTATTTTTTTTTTCAGAGTTTTTTTTTTTTTTTTGCACACGGTCCTATCAAATTTGAAGAATTTTTTAACAGATCTATTTGACTCATAAATGTTAACCTAACAGATATTACCACCCCGGGTCAGAGTGGACCTGAGAGTAATAGTAATGAAAGGGTACTTCACTCTCCTTTGATCTTCAGAACTTAATGTCTCACTATCAGATGCAATTTAGTTAGGTTTTTCTTCTGCACCTATAGAATACAAATAATTTTAAGCAGCTTTATTTGACCCAAAGATGCTATCCTAACCGATCAGACGCAATTTAGGGTCATCCAAAGAAACACTCACGATTTTTAGGGAGGAGTTAACCCATTGCGGGGGATACTCTCAGCATATTCTATGCCTCCCCGATGTGCCAACGAAATAGTAAAATGATGTCCTTTAATAATCATACCAAACACCTCGTATTCCTCACTTGCCTGGTCGGCTGGGGCTATAGAATACACCGACTGCTTCTCTGGAGAGGGGTAAGACCCCCCACCCAACGAGTATCCTGGATATGACACTGAACGATCTGATGTTGAGGTTCCAGTAATGCTGGAGCTTTGGGGAATGCGGAGAACCCATTTATTGCAATCGCTCCCAGGTCATCACTGGTCTGGAGTGGTAGCACCTAATAAGGGTCCTATCTATGGGTTAAATAGAACTAAACCGTAATTTCTTGACTTTACTGTTTTTTTCATTTAAACTGCGTATTTATGCTAAACTGAATTGTTTAAAATAGAACTGTTTTGACATTTAAACTGCGTACTGATGCTGAATTGAATTGTACGAAATAGAACTGTTTTGACATCCAAACTGTGTACTTATGCTAAACTGAATTGCTCGAAATTGAACTGTTTTGACATTAACTCTGTGTATTACCCAGTCGGCTTTGGCTGTAGAATACATTGACCGCTTCTCTGCAGAGGGGTAAGACCCCGACCAACGAGCGACCCGGATAAGACACTAAACAATCTGATGGTGACCTCCCAGTCATAATGGGACTTTGGGGAATGCAGAGCACTCCTTCACTGCCATTGCTCCCAGGTCTACTCTGGCCCGGAATGGTAGCACCTGTTAGGACCCTATCTATGGGTTGAATAGAACTAATCTGCATACTTATGCTAAACTGAATTGTTTCAATTAGAACTGTTTGAATAAACTGAATAGTTTGAAATAGGAATGTTTTTCTCAATTAAACTGTGTACTTACAACTGTGTACTGGATTGTTTGAAATGGAACTGTTTTTGATATTAAATCTTTACTTACACTAAACTGAATTGTTTAAAATAGAACTGTTTTGACATTACACTGTGTGTAAGCAGTATCTGTACTTATACTAAACTGAATTGGTTGAATTAGAACAGTTTGAATAAACTGAATCGCTTGAACTAGAAATGTTTTGACGATTAAACTGTGTACTGATTCTAAAGTGAATTGTTTGAAATAGAAGTGATTATTTGTATAAAAATGGATTTGTCATTAAATAAACTACAAAGGTTGATATGCTAGGAAACCTAAACAACCAACCAACCGATCGTATTCATCACATGAAAAAAAGGATAGGAAGATACGAATCAATATCTCATGCTGATATCAACCAGACAAAAATCTACGTGCAAAGGATATTAAATTATTCCACATACATAGAATTTAAAAAAAAATAACTGACACAAACAACTCAAAGTGAATTCAATCTGTCAATTCGTTTTCAAAGAAATTATTGAGCAAGCCAAATGACGTCCATGTTTGATAAATAGTGCAGACATACTTTCGATTTTCTTCACAGAAACTTAACTGGAAATACGAGGAATTGTGGTACTTTAAATCTAAGGCTGTAGAGTGCACCGACAACTACTCTGCAAAGTGGTAAGACACCCCCTCCCGCCAACGAGTGTCCTGGATATGACACTAAACAATCTGATGGTGAGGCTTCAGTAATGCTGCCATCGCTCCGAAGTCCACTCTGGCCCGGAGTGGTAGCACCTGATAAGGGTCCTATCTATGAGTTAAATAGAATTAAAGCGGTCTTCCTTCACTATACTGATATTTTAATTTAAACTGCGTATTTATGCTAAACTGAATTGTTTAAAATAGAACTGTTTTGACATTTAAACTGCGTACTTATGTTAAACTGAATCATTTGAAATGAAACTGTTTTTTGACATTGAAACTGTCCTTACACTAAACTGAATTGTTTAATATAGAACTGTTTTGACATTACCTGTGTGTAAACAAAATCTGTACTTATACATAACTGAATTAGCTGAATTAGAACTGCTTGACTAAACTGAGTAGCTTGAAATAGAAATGTTTTTCCCAATTAATCTGTACTTACATTTAAACTGCGTACTTATCCTAAACTGAATTGTTTGAAATAGAACAATTTTCATAAAAATGGATTTGGCGTTAAATAACCAACAAAGGTTGATATGCTATAAAAACCAACCAACCAACCAACCAGCTAGAACGTTCTGTACAGCTGTTTATTTAGTAAAGTCTACAAATCAGTGTGTAATGAAGGTCAAATGATCTTTTGTCCTCCTTGTCAAGCAGAGTGCTAACCGCCATTCCCTTCTCAAATCAATTCGCTTGATTTGGTTTTATTTTGTTTTATGGCATATCAATAATTGTAGATTATTTAATGCCAACTCTATTTTTACATATCATCATCATCATCATATCGTGCTGGCAGCACGGATATCCCTGACCCTCTCTCGCCACTCCTCCCTATCGTTCATCGCCCTAGGTAGGTCTTCAGGACAACAACCTGTATCCTCACATAGCTGCTGAATGTACGTTCGTGCTGGTCGTCCTGCCTTTGCGCGGCCGTGTGTGGGGATCCACAAGAGTACATCTCTTATGAGTTCATCTCTGCTTCTCCAGCAATGTCCTGCATGTCTGGTTCGCCTAACTTGAATAGATTTCGTGATAGGGGGCAGGTGGCCGTACAGTTGGTGTCTTGTGGGGTGTTGCTGCCAGGACTTGTTGAGGATTGCACGCGGCATTCTTGTGTAATTGCCATCTAGTTTCTTCTCCAGCCGTTTTGTTAGCGTCCATGTAGTGCATCCATATAGCAGTATCGATGTGACCGCTGCCTGGAAGAAACTGCGTTTCATTTTATCGGTTAGGTCTGATTTCCATATAGTCGATAGCCTATTGATAGCTGTCCATGCTTTCGTTAACCTCGTTTCGATGTCCTTTTCGGTTGATTCGACGCTGCTTCCTAGGTACGTGAATTTGTCTACTAGTTTAAGAGGTGTTCCTTCTAGAGTGGAGATGTCCCCTGTTTGGTTATAGCACATATATTCCGTTTTGTGTGCATTAACATGGAGGCCTATGCTTGCTGCTGCTCGTTCCAGGCTATGCAGAAGTGTTTCGGCTTGGTCAGGTGTATTTGCCAGTATCGCTATGTCATCGGCGTAGTCGGCGTCGGTAATTGTTGTTGCGGGATATCTTCTGCTTCTTTTCTTCGTCAGTTCGAAGCCATTCTCTTTGATTTTGTCAATCGATGTTCTAAGTACGTAGTCGACATTAATATTTGTCGACTTTACCAAGGCTTTCGACTCCATTCACAGAGGAAAGATGGAACAAATCCTACTAGCGTACGGCATACCTAAAGAAACCGTAGCGGCAATAACGATTCTCTATAGAAACACTAAAGTAAAAGTACGATCACCAGATGGAGACACAGAATACTTCGACATTGTAGCAGGAGTACTACAAGGGGACACGCTGGCTCCGTATCTCTTTATCATTTGTCTAGACTACGTACTTTTTACATATAAAGAGTTCTATTTCGAACAATTCAGTTTATCATAAGTACAGTTTTTGGTCTACACAGTTAAACGTCAATACACTTCTTTTTCAAACAATTCAGTTTAGCATGAGAAAAATTTGAATATCAGAAACAATTCTATTTCAAAAAACGTAAGTACAGTTTTTTTTACTCATAGTTAAATCGGAAATAATTTCATTTCAAACAATTTAGTTTAGCTTAATAAGAATTTAGTTCAATTTGATCTATAGATAAGGCCCGGTGAAGTGCTACCATTTCGGATCAGAATGGACCAGGGAGCGATGGCAATGAAGGGGTGCTCTGCATTCCCCAAAGCTCCAGCATTACTGGCTCCTCACCATTAGAGTGTTTCGTGTCATATCTGGGGGAGTCTTATTCCTCTGCAGAGGTGCAGTCAGTGTAGTCCAACTGAGCCCTCAAATCAATGTGTAGTTAAAAGTGTGGATAAAACGTTCCTAATTTTGTGCATTTAAAATGATTTTTTGTGGCATATAGAAGATTCAGGCTTGGTTTGATTTACTTCTTTAATGGCATATCACCCTTCGTAGGTTGTTTAATGCCAAAAGAGAGCAGTAGTGGTACAATTTAACCCATAGCAAGGGCTAAGTAGGTTCATGTCTTTCCTAAAGGTATTAGTCCAAAAGTGAACGTCATAGCGCGACCGGATTTTAAAGCAGAGGTTTAAATTCAGTGATTTCCTTTTCCTAGACTGGTTGCCACACCAAGCTTAAATAGCAGAGTCTGCCTTACAATTTACTTGTAGTTGAAAAGAGAATAATTGGTTTTATAATTTTCCCAAGGCTATTTGCTTTATTGAGAATCAAAATAGCCACGCCCAGAATTTGAAACCGAGTCACCGTGTCCATTTCGCCATGAATTTATGATTTATATATGGAGGGGCTCGTGGTTTGAAATTCATCGTCGAAGAAAACCAGCCAGCCGACCCGAGTTCAAATCCTGGACAAGTCTATTTGCATTTCACATAGCTCTACTACAGGTATGAATCCAACTATTCTCCGGCTATGGGTAAATAGTAGGGCAGACTTGACACTTTAAACTTGGCACGGCAACTGGTCTCAGAAGAAAAATTCTGATTTCAAACCAATTAAACTCCGTTTAAAAGTTGACCTTGTGCCTCCTCTTGTTTGTAGTGGAGGGGTTGGGTAAATACATTTAACAGTCTTATGTTTATTGTTCATGTACGAAAGATATTTTTGATATGACATATAGTATAAAAATACTTTTACATACTCCCTTTAAGACTGGGAGCCTCGGGTGTTTTTGGTAGTTAGCAAGTTAGACTCGCAAACGTTCAAGAGAGAGTTCAAATCTCACTGTACGTGTCCCATTCATACGGCTATGTGCTACTCCTCTTAAGATTTTAATAAAACTCTCGGGGGGGGGGGTTGTTGTAGAGTGTACTAATTTTATGGTTCCACTGTTGTTGTTGTTTTTTTTTTACTGTAAAAGGATATGTGAGTCTTCCTGATGTAAAATAATAGGGTAACAGTTACAGTTACATAGGGTAACAGTTACATCACGAGGACCTCCTTTTCAAATAGTTTTTTTTTTAAATCTCATTTTATTACATCCCTTTTTCTGATCTTCTGAGATTTTATCCCATTGTAAATTTAGTTAATGAAATTCTATTTTTTTTTTTTTTTAGTTAATCTTGAGAGAGTCTCCATTACGTAACGAGTTGGACTGTGGCCTTGAAAGAAGTGAATTTCAACTCCAGTCACTCAATTAAATTCATATTCATACTAATATCCTTCAGAAAGGTATATGAAATCACTTATCCCCCTGCTATGTGTTAAATAGTTTCACTGCTGTTCCTCTTCAAGCTTTGGTTTGGCATTGAATAACCCATGAAGTTTGATGTGCCATTAAACAAACGAAAACCAAACTAAAACTAATTAATTAATAATTAGTTTTAATTTAATCTAATTTAGTTTAATCTAATTCAATTTAATGTAATCTAATTTAATTTAATCTAACTTAATCTAATTTAATTTAATTTAATTTAATCTAATTCAATTTAATCTAATTTTAATCCAATTTATTTTAATTTAATCTTATTCAATTTAATTTAATCTAATTTAATCTAATTTAATTTAATCTTATCTAATTTAATCTAATTCAATTTAATCTAATTTAATATAATTTAATCTAATTTAATTTAATCTAATTCAATTTAATTTAATCTAATTTAATCTAATCTAATTTAATCTAATTTAGTTTAATTTAATTTTATCTAATCAAATCTAATTTGATTTAATCTAATTTAATTTAATTTAATCTAATTTAATTTAATATAATTCAATTTTATCTAATTTTAACCTAATTTATTTTGATTTAATCTAATTTAATTTAATCTAATCTAATTTAATTTAATCTAATTTAATTTAATCTAATTTATTTTAATTTAGTCTAATTCAATTTAATTTAATCTAATTTATTTTAATTTAGTCTAATTCAATTTAATTTAATCTAATTTAGTTTAATTTAATCTAATTTTATCTAATTTGAATTAATCTTATTTAATCCAATTTAATCTAATTTAATCTAATATAATTCAATTAATAATTAAAGGACGAAGTACTCTAATATAACCCTTTCAATTTGCTCACATCCTAAAATATGTGAAAATTTTCTGTTTTTCTTTTCCAGATCGTAACCTTGGAATCAAAAGTTGGAACTTTTCAATAATTATGACGCATGAAGTATTTCATATTTTTTACACAATTTTCAATTTTTGCGCTGCTCTGTCAGCAGGGCTTTTAATACGCTTGACTGTATCCCTTGCAGAGGGGTAAGATCCCACCCCTCAAAAAGCGATTATGATACTCCATTTCAAGAGACCAAGGGTGTTTGGAGTACCAATTAATTGAATTACTCCCAGTTCCACTCTGACCCGAAATGGTAGTACTTACTGTGCTCCTATCTACGGATCAAACAGATCTTTTTATAGACTATTCGTATTCGATAGGACTGTGTACAAAACAGCAAAAAGAAACTATACGAAAAAATGTAAAAACAACTGTACAATGAACGCGATTCCCTAACCTCTAGGCATAAAATGGCCCTAAACGGGTTGAAACGATGTTAAAAACAATCAGTTGTTCAATCTATTGACCAATGTTAATCGAGAATCTTTAAAATGATACGTTAGGCAAATCAGAAACGGATGTCTCACCTCTCCGTTCAGACAAGGTCTTAGACGCATCGCTGCACTGGGGGACTGTTGTTCCCGGGGAAGTGATGATTTTTTTTAGTGCATCATACATGGGAGATGAATGGGCATATAAGCTGTGATTCGTTGATACAGAAGAAACAGAAAAAAAAAGTGAACTTTAAAGTTTTAGTGAACTAAGTAATTTGAATTTATCTCTTGGGGATTTGAAGAGGCTTCAGCTCCAGTCAGGTCGGTCTAATGTACATGGGCCTAAAAGCGAAAAGCAAATTTCTCCGCTTTTGAGAAAATATTGTTTGGAGACATGCGTAAGATTCTTAAACCGGCTTAATGAATAAAAGCACCCAGAAATAAAAGTAGAGACTAAAATTTAGGTCCGTGTTTATCAATCCTTTCGTCTCCCGTTTGGAAAACTACGATCGATGGCTTTATAGTCCCGTGCAGGGTCAACTTATTGTTTGATTGATTGTCAACACGTCTAGGGTTATTTTATGCCAAGTGGTTACTTTGGTTTGGTTTTATGGCATATCAACCGTTGTTGACTATTTAATGCCAAATCCTTTTTATACATATGCATTAAATATATATATGATTTTATTTGGTTGGCTTTCATAGCATATTAACTATTGTGGGTTATTGATGTGGACCCAGGTTGGGACTATGAAAAGGCAACTCGGAACACGGTATAAGTTTAAAGATATATTGAAGTAACAAGATACAGAGAAAAGTGGTCGCGTACGCGAGGCTTACTTGTCAGTCGAATATCGGTAGAATATCCAATAGTAATTTACAAAGCTCTTTGCTTCGATGTGGCACAAGGCCGAATGAATGGGGCGCCCAATGAGACTCGAACTCACTCGTGTAGGTTTGTAAGTCTAGCTTGCTAACCGTTACACCACCGTTACACCATATCCAATCTTCTCGAGAGTACTTGGCTCTCGATTAATATAGAATTTGGAAGAGTCCATGAATGGGTAGGTAACGGTCCCATAACAGTTATTTAATGCCAAATCCTTTTTATACATATATATTAAATATATAAGTTCTTCTCACATTTTGTAGATAATATTTTTAAAGGAGCCTGAGCTCATTTTATGCTCACAGTTAAATGGTTTCACCTATCTCTAATATGAATCATTTATTTTCTATTAATCTTTTGTTTGCACACAGTTAAATAATTTCAAGTATTGCTACTGTGATATAGCCAAAATGAAGAGACCATTACACTTGTTTATAAAAATATAACTTCCTTTTTTATTACACTGAAGAGTCGGAATGGCTGTATATGTGTGTGAGAGAGACAGAGAGACGGTCTGCTATCATTGATACCACATTGGGACATACATATTTCAGAATTAGCTAGGAACTGCTCGGGTTTACATCATATTTTCAGATTTACTCTATATCTTCTTAACCCACGTTGAGGTAAATATTTCAAAAGCTTTTTTTGTGTGCTTCCCTGTCTGAGGACCGCTGCTCACCTCCGAGCGGAAGCCCAGGACAATGCGTCTTGTCTGCTCGGTAGACTGTTTCTCTTCTCCTGACCACTTAACTCCTGTCATTACTTAATTTTCTGAACGCCCACATAAAATTATTCCGGTTCTCAATTCACAGTTCTATTTCAAGCAATTCACTTTAGCATACCAAGAAGTTCGGGAAACGCGTTACATATACGTTCATATTTACATTTTTTATAGTACATTTTTAAGAGGATATTTTTCACACAGTTCTATCAAATTCAAATAATTTTTGAACACATCTATTTAATCGATATATGAGACCATCAAAGATAATTCCACTCCTATTCATACTAGTCTTGGAAATAATAGCAGTGGGGAGTTACTTCATATCCCACCTCCAGAAATTTAGCCTCATTATCAGTTGCAGTATGGTGTGATACGCAAGCCACCCATATTGGGGGGTACTCGTGGTGTCAATAGTTGAAGCCATGGTAAGCGAGTTCGTACACCAGTCGCGCTATTACCATATTTACCAACCCCTCCGCTAAGGCCGGATATGACACAAGGTCAATTTTTAAGCGGAGTTTAACAGGTTTGAATTCAGAGTTTTCCTTCTCCTAGACGAGTTGCCTCGCCGAGGCTGAAGAACCAAGTCTGCCCTACTATTTACCCATAGCTGGAGGGAGAATAATTGGATTCATACCTTTCCCAAGGGTATTAGTGCTATGTGAAATGCAATCAGTCTCGTCGAGGATTTGAACTCGTGTCTCCGTGTCCATTTCCTATGCGGATAACCATTACACCACGGGCACCTCTCTAAGTCGCGTTATTACGTTCACTTTCAGGCAAATACCCTTGGGAAAGGTATGAACCCCCTTATCCTCCCAGCTATGGGTTAAATAGTACCACTTCTGTTCTTCTAGGAGAATGGCTTTGGTATTAAATAGCCTACAAATGTTGATATGCCATTAAACAAAGAAACCAAACCAATATTTTTTGAGGGGGGGTCTCACACCTTTACATGGGGATACAGTCAGTATATTCTGCGCCCTGTCACCAGGGCGGTATTCTACAATAAAATTTCATTTTTGAAATATAAGTGATATATTTTGTATCGCTTAATGGCATATCAAATCCTGTGAGTCATTTAATGCCAGATGGGTGACATTGGTTTTGTCTTTTGTGCATGTTTTAGAATTTAGTGTATGGATTTTTATTATGTTTGATTATTTTAGCTTGATTTTGATGAAGAGGTTTGTTTCTTTTAGAAAGTTCAGGATTTCTTGAAGTTTGGCGTTTTGTAAAGAGGGCCTTTAAGTTGTGTGTCGGGTAATGTTTTAGGCGAATTTCTCTAAACCTGTTACAATTTATGAGAATGTGTTGGACTGTGAGAGGTACTTTATATGTTGGACATATTGGGGGATAGGGTCCTCCCTTTTTAGTAAGTGTGACTGGGTAATATGGGTGTATGAAGTCTGTAGAATATCACTTCTTGTTTTCTGTTTATTTTGGAGTTTCTTACCTATTTTTGTAGAGTTGGCATTATTTTATATTGTTTATTTTTTGGGACCGGACATTGGCATGAGGATTAGAGTGTTCGTTAGTGGGTTCAATCCCAGGTTGAGTCATACAAAAGACTCAAAAATGGTAATTGATGCCTTCTTACTTAACACTCAGCATTATAAGGTATGGATCAAGGGTAAAGTGGAACAATCAGGGGAAAGGAGTTACGCCCTATCCTTCACCTTGGTGTAGTAGCTATCGAAAAGAGAGCCTTCGGGTCGCCGTCGACTACGGTCGCCAACTTTACTACTTTATTGTTCGGGAATTCATCCCAGTAATTCTGCCATAAGAGATATTTAGAGGCTATTCTAATTTGAATAAATTTGAAAAACTTAATGATTTGAATATCACTATAGCGATTATCTTATTGTTTTGACTATGATGTCAAATGAGGTCAGACACAGTATTCTGTAGGAAACAATAAGCATTCTTCAGTCCTGTTTGCTGGGGCTGTAGAATACGCTGACTACGCTCTGCAGAGGAGTAAAGAGACCCTAAAGAGTGTTCTAGGGATGACACAAAACTGTATATGATGATGAGGCTCCATTCCTGGAGAGTAGGGCAATGTGAAGTGCCCCTTCATTGAAATTACTTTCTGGTCCACCCTGACCCGGATTGGTGGTAAGATCTATGGGTCAAATAGAACTGTTTTATTAATCACTAAGGATGATAATAATTAGTTATTTGAAATCATACAACTGTATGCAAGTTATTTGTATTACATTGGAATACTTGATAAATAGAATTACTTAAGTTAAATCGGAATACTTGTAACCATTTAACTATGGGCAAACAAATTATTTAATATTGAATAAAATTTTAAGTGTTTGGTAGGTTTGGTTTGGTTGGGTTTTATGGCATATCAACCCTTGTAAGTTATTTAATGCCAAATACTGTTTATACATATATATTGAATGTATATGATTTGGTTTGGTTGGGTTTTATGGCATATCAACCATTGTAGGTTATTTAATGCCAAATACTGTTTATACATATACATTGAATGTATATGATTTGTTCTGGTTGGGTTTTATGGCATATCAACCATTGTAGGTTATTTAATGCCAACTACTGTTTATACATATATATTGAATGTGTATGATTTGGTTTGATTGGGTTTTATGGCATATCAACGATTGTAGGTTATTTAAGTCCAAATCTATGTTTATACATAGAAACCGTTGTATATCAAATAATTCCATTTAGCATAAGTACAGTTTAAATGTTTATACTGTTTATACATATATATTCAATGTATGATTTGCAAACATGTTTTCTTGATTATATTTTGAAATGGGCCAGAGCTCTTTTTTAAATATTATTTTTAAATGCGTTAAAACTCGTTTGTTTGCACACTAGTATTACTTTTGTTCTTACACACTTAAATGGTTTCAAGTATTGCTATGTATCACTAACAATTCAATCAAACACCAGTCATTTGTTTACACACAATTAAATGATCAAACAGTTATGTTTCTCATAATTCAATTTCATTTGTTTGGACACGGTTTGAATGTCAAACAGTTCTATTTGACCGGTAGATAGCGCCCTATCAGATGCTACAACTCCGGGCCTAGGAGTGATGGCAATGAAGGTGTACTCCACATTCCCCAAACTCCACCATTAAGGATAATTGTTGGGCGTGTTACCCTTCTGCAGAGATGCAGTCGGTTTATTCGACATCCCCAGCCGACTGGAATATGTTAAATAGGGACAATTGTAACCATTCAACTGCAAACAAATGATCAACATTTGATAGACTTATTAGTGTTTGATTGGAATTCTTGTAACAATCTAATTATACGCTTACAAATTATATATATATATATATATATATATATATATATATCAAATAATAGCCTTCACGGTAAAAAAAAAACCCTGGCAAGTGATTTGAACATGAAAATATACAAGGAATCACTATCAAGGGGAAAAATAGGAGGTGCCCGTGGTGTAGTCGTTATCGTCGTAGGAAATGGATACGGCGACACGAGTTCAAATCCTGGACGAGACTGATTGCATTTCACATAGCACTAATACCCTTGGGAAAGGTATGAATCCAATTATTCTCCCTCCAGCTATGGGTAAATAGTAGGACAGACTAGGTTCTTCAGCCTTGGTTAGGCAACTAGTCTAGGAGAAGGAAAACTCTGAATTCAAACCTGTTAAACTCCGCTTAAAAATTGACCTTGTGTCATATCCTGCCCGAGCGGAGGGGTTTGGTAAATAGTATCAAGGGGAAAAATACATTTCCTACGACGATAACCATTACACCACAATATAGAAAGAAAGAAAAAACTCTCTGAGTGTTTGTATGTAACATATAATACGAAAAGTTCTTAGTTGTCAGAGATATTCAGGATAGAGTGAATGAGATACGTAAGGTATGAATTAACTTTTTTCACCAGGATAAATACGGTTATAGGGTTATACTTCACGCTGGTTATAGGGTTATACTTTACGCCGGTTATAGGGTTATATTTTACGCCGGTTATATGGTTATACTTTACGCCGGTTATAGGGTTATACTTTACGCCGGTTATAGGGCTATACTTTACGCCGGTTATAGGGTTATACTTTACGCCGGTTATAGGGTTATACATTACGCCAGCTATAGGGTTATATTTTACGCCGGTTATAGGGCTATACTTTACGCCGGTTATAGGGCTATACTTTATCAATAGAGTTATACTTTACGCCGTGTGGGAGATGTGTTACGCAACTAGTTGGTCAAAAGAAAAAAAAACACCGTTCGGACTGCTAAGCTACAATGCAAAAATTGCTCAATATTAAGTAGAGCAAAATAGTATCGATAATTACTAAGTGAGTCAGGAACTAACCTACTATAGTTTCGCCTAAGTGGCTATATATATATATATATATATAAACAAGGTTTGGCATTAGGATAACTCACAGTGCTTAACATGCCATAACATACTAACCAACCAATCACCCAAACAAATTAAGCATTTTTATACTCTAAATTTATTGTGGCTATTGCACTTTGATATTTTCTGGTTTGTCTCAAAGCGACTATCTCTTCGGTAGAGTTCATTTATTGTTTGTCTTGTGCCTTTGTCTAAACGACCCTTCTTATTATATAATGGAATGATCCAATAGATGACAATAAGCACCGACCTATCAAATATTGCTTACAAGTCACGTATAGTCTCAGAGAGACGTGACGAGACTTGTAAGATTAGTGGTTATCGATTAGCAGGGATATCATAACAGCGCACATGCTGAGTGTAATCGAGAATGGTGATTGTTTTTACTGACCGGCATGTTTTTTTTTCTGTTATTTTTCATCTTACTTAGGCACACTTTTAAAATAATTGCTGTCTCTACAGGGGTACTTCAAAGATAACTGGCTAGGTCACCAGAGCTTAGAATACGCTACTCTATCCCCTGCAGTATGAAGGGGATGGGTAAGAAATCTCCCCAAAGATTCTACTTATGACATTAAACTATATTTAATGGTGAGGCTCAAGTTCTAAACATCTGAGGAATGGGGAGTCACTCCTTCATTGCCCTTAATCTCAGGTTCCTTTTAATCCTGCTAATAAGTACCGGTCATACATGTTCATTTCTATGGGGTGCATAAGTCAAACAAAATCAAAATCATCTAAGTCTACTCTGACACAGAGTGGTAGTATTTGCTAGGGTTCCCTTTATGGGTCAAGTAGGTATGTATAAAAATTATATATCTATATTAGGACTCTGTTAAAAGAAGAACACTTCATAAACAACTATCCAAATGTGAATATGAACGAACACTGAACATCATTCC
>OY757921.1:78000804-78015804 GCA_963585895.1 Sepioteuthis lessoniana | reverse complement strand
TTGAAACCTGTTAAACTCCGCTTAAAAATTGACCTTGTGTCATATCCTGCCCGAGCGGAGGGGTTGGTAAATATGGTATTCTACAGCCCCAGCAAACTGGGTTGATCATTGATATAATGACAATCTAAATTATGTGATGAAGAGAAAAAGTTAAAGTTTTCGGAAAGTCGAGACAACACTCTACATGGTTCAAACTATGATCTGTATTTAAGTCCACAGAGTGGTAGCATGTGACGTTTCTTTGTAAGTATTCCTGTATTGTTACTCGCCTGCAGTCAGGATTAAAACTGCAACCTCCAGATGATTGTCTCCTTAGAAGCTTTCAGGAACCAACGCCTATAACCGTTACGCTATGCGTCCTGCTGGATAGTTCAGAATGAATTTTTGAGACTTATAAACTTAAAGTTCTTATTTGACTAGGATTACTACTATCATGCATGACTTTTTACCTGTGCTCATATTCATATTCTTTTTTCATCTAACCTTTTTAATTATCGGTTCCCATATTGTATTCATCTCTACACTTGGTCTACTCAATAGGTCATTGTAGCCCAACATATGTGGTGATTCCTTAAGGTGCCTAATCCTCCAATGTTCAGCTGTAACAATTATTTCAATTTTATCCAATAAGGGCAGATGGTTTCCCTTTTCCTTCCATATATGGTCCGCCATACCCGACTTTTCAGTCTCACCTCGTACTACTGCCTTCCAATGTTCTAGCCTTAATTTTAGTGGGGGACCGTGGATTCAATAAAGGACGAAGTTCGAAGTTCCATGTAGGTTCTTGAGTTCGACAAAAACCTTAAGAAGGCAGGACATATCGAACGTTCTGGAAATAACAATAAAGATTAAGACAATAATCCGAAAACCCTTAATGATAAAAAAGTATTCGACAATGTTTTGCTTTTGTCATCTTTCAGTCTGCTTTTATCATCTTTCAGTCTGTTGTATCTCATAGAAATTCTACACATTTAATTGCCTATGCCAATCACGTGATAGTTTTTCAAAAAGATCACTGATTGAACGGTTTTGTGATCTTTCTTTGTATATATATTATTTTTCTTTCTTTTGTTTTTTTTTAAATTTCTGAAAACATTCATAACTGATCTGGCAACACTTTTCACCACCTTGAAATCCTGATAAATGTTTATTAAAATTGAAGGGGTGGATATGAGATTTTATGTATTTAATGCCATGGAAGTCTGTCAGCGACCTTAGGTTTCATGAGGTTTTACAAACAACAATTATCGGGCATTTTCTTTCGTTATCTGCCTGATGATTGTTGTTTGTAAAACTTCATGAAACCTAAGGTCCCCGACAAACTTCCATGGTATTAATTATATAAAATCTAATATATATCTATTCATTTATTTAATATCATCAATATATAATTGCTCAATCGCAGATATTGAGCACTCTCCAAATTATTTCGCAGTTGGTTCGCAACAAATCCACAAAGTGAATTAGTGACAATCAACACTGTCACAATATATATATATATATATATATATATATATATATATGTTTAATTAATACTGAAAAAGCGAACACATATGTTTTCAGTATATACATTCTGATTAATATTTTTTTCTTTTTCTTTTCTAAATCTCTATTATCAAAACACGAAAGTTAAATTGCCTTTAATTCTAGAATAAAAGAATATAATAGACGAAATCGGACAAAAAGTTTTTAAATGAAGAACACTTTTTTAAGTGATATCAAATATAATAATTTTAACGCTAGTTGGGAACTACTCAACGATGCAGTGGCATCTTTTGAACAAATCCTGGAAGCTGCACCTGACACATCAGCATCTGTTCAGCCACTTACTTCTCATCTCACAAAATATATCAAAGACATTCTCCTACATGTGGAAACAAAACACAGTGTAAACCGATTGGCAAAACCTTACGTCCATCAGTTTTGTGCGGGCACTGTGTGCTATCTAGAGAACTTATAACAAGCTATGACAGGAGACGGAAGGCAGGAAGGAGTCAAATGCAATCGCCATGCCTAGATGATGACAATAATGATTTCATCGAGATTTGAGTGGGTTTGGGTTTCTTTGATCAATGGCATATCAACCTTTGTAGGTTATTTAATGCCAAAGCTATTCTCCTAGAAGAACAGTTGTGGTACTATTTAACCCATAGATGGGAGGATAAGGGGGTTCATGCCTTTCCAAAGGGTGTTTGTCCGAAAGTGAATGTAATAGGGCGAGTGGAGCTCGAACTTGCTTACTACGATTTCGCAGTTCCATCGCTTTAACTATTACACCACCAGGCTTTCACCAATATATTTAGAGATCATATATTTAATATATATGTATAAAAAGAATTTGACATTAAATAACCTACTATAGTTGATATGCTATAAAACCAAACCAAACCAAATCTAAAAACCCTAAAAAAAAAAATAAATAAATAAAAGAGTAATTTAAAAAAATCTATTTTCACACTGGTAAGTAGGCGTTATTACATAAATGCTTTTTTGTTCTTTAATGATAAATGTGTTAAATACTTATGAAGTGTATAATTGTTTCACATAGTCTAAATGAATACAATTTCCTTGTCCTTGTTCTTTAGCTTAATCAAGTGAGAAAGTTTGAAGAAAGTAGGTGTGTCATGAGTACTGCTTGGAAGCAATGCGCGAATTCGAAGTTTTACTCTTCAATACTCGAAAATACTCGCATGGTGAGTAAGTGACAACTTCCTCAAAGCTTCTTCGTCCCAAAAAGGGAAGAGGGAGAAAGAAAGAAAAAAGTGTTAAAAAAATCAAAAAACAAAAACCACAAAAAATCGCTGCAAAGTCTCTGGTTAATTAATTAATGTTAATGGCATGTCAATCTCTCCAGGGGTATTTCATGCCAAGAGATTAGGGAATCACATTCATTTTATGTACCTATTTAAATTTTCTGTTTTTCTGAGTTTCTTTGCACACGTTTCTATTGAATGCTATTAATTTTTAAACAGATCTATTTGACAATAAATGTTTTTTTGGGTATAAGCGTCACGTTTCATTGTCACATTAAGTTTTCATTTTTAACGGGATAGTGTCCTTGTGGTGTCATGGATAAGTCAATGGACTGCGGAATCGTAGTAAGCGAGTTCATATTCCAGTCGCGCTATTACGTTCACTCTCGGGCAAATACTCTTGGGGAAAGGGATGAACCCTCTTATCCTCCCAACTAGCGGGCAAATAGTATTTCTACTGTTCTAGGAGAATGGATTTGGCATTAAATAACCCACAAAGGTTGATATTCCATTAAAAAAAGAAACCAATCATTTTACGACACTTTTAGTATTAACTCATTGAAAATCTTCGTTTCTTTTGTTTTCTATTTTATTGCGTTGGTTTTTACCTCCAAGAAGAAGTTTTTTTTATTGTTTATTAATACTTGGTCCTTCTCATGGAAAATATAGTTGCTAAGTTTAAACCCCTGAAATTGTGTCAAAAAAAAGGGGGAACCCCCTCCCGCAAAACTTCACTTATTTGTATTTTAAATAAATGTTCATCATGGAATTCGTAAATGAATTAATGTTCATTTTCATGGATTTTGATTTGTTTTATTTTACCAAACAGAAATGCCAGAATCGATTTAAACATGTCTAATAATGTTCTGCAACACAGAAGATAGTAATATAGTTTTAAAAATATTTAAAAGTTCTGAGAAGCAAAGCGAATTAAATCAGCGAAAAATATTTCCTTGAAATAAAAGAGACCCGAGCAAAGAAAACTTTTCAAATAATTCTTTGAAAACTATGACCTTGGGGATCAACAAAATAAAATGTTGTCAAGACGCATGAAAATAAATTTAGGCGACATATTGCAAAATTCACAACTTAAATTCCAGAGACGTATGTCAATATTGAAAAATAAAGAAGTAACTTGTTCTAATTTCTGAAACAGAAAACTATAAGTTTTATGTTCTGAAAGCACCATCCCTTATTACTATCCTTGTTCCATTCTTTTACGTTGTCTTGTTTTTGGTTGGGTTGGTTTTTATGGTATATCAACCCTTGTAGGTTATTTAATGTCAAATCCTCTTTATACATATATATTGAATTTTTTTTTAACAACATCAGCGGAAAGACATATAAAAAGCACAATTGAAGTTTCTCGAATTTTTATACACTTAGCAATAAGCGAATTATGTTCGGTCTTCCAAATCTTTTTTTCAAAATTAATGGGCCAAGCTCAAGATTGATACGGCACCCTATCAACTGGCCTTAGGATACACTGACCATATTACCTACAAAGGGGGTAAGACCCCTCCCAAAAACGGGTATCCTGGGTATATCACTAAACTACATCTGATGGTGATGGAGATTTAAGGTGTGTGGTATACACATTCTTTCACAAAAACTGTAAATATAAAGTACAAAGAAGGCGATTCCGTAACCACTTGGAATAAGATAACAACAGACGGGTTCACATGCCATTAAGATGGATACGGTAGCGGTATTTGATATTCTGTCATGTGATATTCACCTCGTAATTCACAAGATTACTCATTCTTTCTGATATTTACTAAGGACCAGTTCATATACCATGTTAGCAGTACTACTGAAAGGGATGACAACATATGCTATGCAAAACATGGATTGCTATTGCTCGGTTATTGATCATATAGAAATCTGATCTCTGATGAAAGAAAACGATAATTCTTCCAATTTGTAGACATGTCAGGAATATTATGTAGTTTCACCAATTTGATTCAAACAAAACGCTGGTCCAGTCGGCTGGGGCTATAGTATACACCGACCGCATCTCTGCCGAGAGGTAAGTCAACCCAACGAGTATCCTGGTTATGACACTAAACATTGAGACTTCAGTAATGCAAGAAATTTATGGAATGCGAAGTATGCCTTTATTGCCACAGCTCCTAGTTCCACTAAGACCCGGAGTGATAACATATGGTAGGATCCAATCTCTGGGTCAAATAGAACTAAACCGTGTATTTATGCAAAACTCAATTGTTTGAAATAGAACTGTTTTTGACATTCAAACTATGCATCTATGTTAAAATGAATTGTTTGAAATAGAACTGTTTATATGTATTAAATGGATTTGGCATTAAATAACCAACAATGGTTGATGTGCCATAAAACCAAACTAAACTAATCTAACGAGACGATAGTAGAAAAAAGCTCGATAGGAACTACAAAAGGATACTACTTGCTGTTTTAAACAAATCATGGAAGCAGTAACCTAAAAAAATAGTAATTGCTCCGCCATTTACTTCCCATCACGTAAAACATGCTTGCAAACAAGCGCGACTTACAGTTCACTGCTGGTGAAGTAAGGACAGACTCATATTATCGCATGAACTCTTACACATGAACACAGCAGTGTTGTTAGTCGATTAGTAAAAACTTACATTTATTTGCTCTGTGCAGACACTAGGTGCTGTCTAGAAGACTTATCAAGAGTGATGGCTCATACTGACGAATGGTTTGTGTGTGTGTGTGTGAGAGAGAGAAAGAGAGAGAGAGAGAGAGAGACAGACAGACAGACAGAGCGAGAGAAAGAGAGAGGGGGACTGTTGACGATGATTTTGGTAACTAATGAACAACGTGGAATTAAACAGTTCCACACACCATGCCATTCAAATTTTGTAGCTTTTACTTATAAGCTTTGCAATAAACATTTCACATTGCAATAGTGAAAGTGAAGAAGTTTATCTAGGGCAGTTTCTACATTAACACAATATCATTGACAAAGAGCGTTTAAAACAACACGTCTCATCATATTTAGATTTTTCCACCTGAAAACTTGGCTCATTCAAAAACGCATAATAACGTGCTTTAATTCATAGATGACGAGTCACATAGAAAATTGGAATCGGCATCGGGCTCACTTAGAACCCGGAAGGGGTATCTGTAGCTCCACCGAAATTTCTAGGACAGATTCGAGGCCGAATGGCTCGTAAGTTCGCCCGGGTCACCTTCGGGTGGGGGATTATGTCATTGACAAGCATGTTATAGCACTGAATCTCATGGTCCAGTTTAAGCTGCCACCAGGCATCTGTGCCAGGACTCATGTCTGAGTCCATGTCCAGCGAGGCTCATTAGGTTCACAATGCACTTTGTGAGCCGATGACCAGCGTAGTCCAGCAGGGCTTGAACCTCGGCTCGTGCCCGATCTCCTCGTTTCCTTAACCCCCACTATAATCCGGCCTTCGTGTTATTAGCCTTGTGTCAAGTCACGTCTGGTGGAAGGTACTATTTACCAACCCCTCCGCTCGGGCAGGATATGACACAAGGTCAATTTTTAAGCGGAGTTTAACAGGTTTTGAATTCAGAGTTTTCCTTCTCCTAGACTAGTTGCCTCCCCAAGGCTGAAGAACCTAGTCCGTCCTACTATTTACCCATAGCTGGAGGGAGAATAAGGGGGTTCATACCTTTCCCAAGGGTATTTGCCTGAAAGTGAACGTAATAGCGCGACTGGAGTACGAACTCGCGTACTACGATTAACCATTACACCACGAGGAAGGTAGAGACAAATAAACAAGTTACATAGAAAATATTACTGGAACAGACTATGTTTCATCACACACACACACACACACACACAAAAAAGAAAAATGTGTCTTATACTAAAATGAAAATTTTAAGAAAGTTAAAAATCTAAACATTGTTGTATATCACAGAATCGACTTGACCGTGATTGATTGATTGATTGATTTTAACGACATATTAATAATGTTTCTTTAATTATATTTTATTATTCAGTTTGGTTGGGCTTTGAACTATTCGGCTCTTAGTTCAGGTGCACAGACATTGAGTACCGTTTACGCTCGTGCACAGAGGATATGAAAATCACAATTGTCATAATAAACCCGAGATAGGAAATGCGACTGGAGTGTGAATGACGTCATGCCCGGAAGCGATGGGCTGAGAATTTGGGTATTTTGAAAAACACGTCAGTTGGGTACTCGACTGTATGCGAGTCGAGTTATTAGTTAACTGGGGTGCCAGTTAAGTTGAGTTAAGACCATGGTGTTGAGAAGTTGAAGTCTGACCATGGAGTTCTGTAGATCTCTACCGACAACGAGATGTGCTGAGCGTTTGAGTTTTGTTAATATAGAATGATCAAGAATTATGTCTCTCTCTCCTCGTGTCGAAGAACCGAACTCAGAAGTCAAGAAGTTAATAAACGTTCGTACCTGAACAACGGAGTCGCTTGTGTATTTGAGTATTTGTACCCGCATGCAATTGTTAATGTATTTCTGCCTGTGTATTTCCCTGCATTTACTGTTGGATTGAGATATCATTATGGTTATGGTTGTTATTGATATCACCAAGTTATATAACAATACTATTTATACTGGGGGATGAGGAAATTCCTATCCTTTCTAAGGGTATCATATTTACCAACCCCTCCGATCGGGCAGGATATGACACAAGGTCAATTTTTAAGCTGAGTTTAACAGGTTTCAATTCAGAGTTGTCCTTCTCCTAGGCTAGTTGCCTCACCAAGGCTGAAGAACCTAGTCTGTCCTACTATTTACCCATACCTGGAGGGAGAATCATTGGATTCATATCTTTCCCAAGGGTATTAGTGCTATGCGAAATGCAATCAGTCTTGCCCAGGTTTTGAACTCGTGTCGCTGTGTTCATTTCCTAGGACGATAACCATTACATCACGGGCACCTCCTATCCTTTCTAAGGGTATAGCACAACTGGAGTTTGAACTCGCTCGCTACGATGCCGCAAGTCCAGCCTGTTAGTCGCTACGTCACGGTAGATCTCCCTTCAGATATTCTGAAGAGTCTGAGTACCAAACTATTCAAACCTAAATAATAGAATAAAACATTTATTTTATTTTTATTTGTCAAATGAAATTTGACAAAAATTGTTGATTCTATATTAACATGTTATTTTTTTAAATTTCAGGCCTATCTCTGTGTCTCTAGGGGATTATGGAGCTTAGCAGCTATCCGAGTTCGAATCCTGGACGAGACTGTTTGCATTTCACATAGCACCCATACACTTTGGAAAAGTATGAATCCTACTATTCTCCCCGCTCCCTGATATGGGTAAATTGTAGGGCACACAGAGCTCTTTAATCTTCGTATAGCGATCAGTCTTGGAGAAGGACAACTCTGAATTCGAACATCAGGAGTTCTCTTCTAATTGAGAACTTCTTCTTCTTCTTCTTCTTCTTCTTCTTCTTCTTCTTCTTCTTCTTCTTCTTCTTCAGTCCAGTCGTTTAAGAATGTTATCTACAAAATATGTTCACAAATTATATATATATATATATATACATGAATAGGATTTGGCATTAGATAACAGTATTTACCAACATTAGATATTAATTGTACATCAACCTTCATGTGTCATTTAATTACAAATCCACCCTTCTAGAAGAACAATAGTAGTACTATTTCAGCTATAGCTGGGGGATTAGGGAGTTCATGCTTTCGCAGCTGTAAAAGTTCGAAAGGGAATTTTTTAGCACAAGTGGAATTCGAATCCGCTTACTATGATTTTATTGTCCAGCACATTAGCCACTACGCCACGGAGAGTCCTCAAGTCTATTTGTTTCTCTTAGACAGATATTCTATTGTTTCTGAAAAAGACAATATTGAAGATCATTCAATGAGACTTAAAAAAGATTTGGTAAATCGGGAATTATAGATTCCTTAAATTTTTGCAATTCTTATGAAATGGTTTTACGGAGAAAGTAGTCTCGGCTATCCGATTTCAAATCCTAGACGACACTGTTTGCATTTCACATAGCACCCATACACTTTGGAAATGTGTTGTATATTGACCTCCGACTCGGCCGGGCTGTCAAAATAGGAAATGCACCTGTGTAAATAACATGTGCATCTGGTCGAGGAATATCAGGATATAACCTTGGATGTCGAGGGGTTGAATTGAGTGCGAAATTGTGACGCTCGCAGGAAGAAGAGTGGGTGTGAAATTATTATATAACCCCGGCGGCAGGAAGGTCAAACCAGTTGGAGAGAAGATCAGTTGGAGAGAAGATGCTGGAATGAGAACATGTCGCAGAGAGGCTCTCGGTTGAGCAGCGCAGGAGAACGGGAACGAAACGCTGTTATGGCCATAAGAGTACGGGTCAATATGTTGCAGTTCTGTTCGGTCTCCAACTCCCTCTCACACACAACCCTTTCAATAAAGTGAGAGGTATATTTTTCTAAAAGAAGTGTCTTCGCTCGTCCTTATTGCGTCGTTATGATTCTGCATGCATATGTAATATATCGCTATACAACAAATGTATGAATCCTACTATTCTCCCCGCCCCCTGCTATGGATAAATAGCAGGGCAGACAATGCTCTTTTAATTTTCGTATAGCAACCAGTCTAGGAGAAGGACAACTTTGAATTCGACCATAAGGAGTTCTCTTCCAATACAGAACATCTTCTTCTTCTTCTTCTTCTTCTTCTTCTTCTTCTTCTTCTTCTTCTTCTTCTTCTTCTTCTTCTTCAGTCAAGTCGGTTGGGGCTGTAGAATACACCAACTGCATATTTGCAGAGGGATAAACCCTCCTCCAATAAGTGTCCTGGATATGACATTAAACCATCTGATAGCGATGCTCCAGCCTTGAAGATTTGGGGAATGCGGAGTACCTCTTCTTTGCCATTGTTTCCAGGTCCACTCTGACTCGGAGTGGTTGCGGCTGATTGGGTCCTATCTCTGGTTCAAATAGAACAAACTGTGTGCACACAAATGACTGACGTTGAATTGTGACAGTTATATAGCAATATTTGAATTCATTCAATTGTGGTTAAAAAAAACAAGAAAACTCAAGCTCGTTTAAGAATCTTATCTACAAAATATGTTCACAAATCATATATATATATATATAATATGTATGCATGAATAGGATTTGGCATTAAATAACCAACAATGGTTTCTATGCCATAAAACCTAACTAAGCCAAACCAATCTTCTTCTTCTTCTTCTTTGAATCAACACAGAAATATGAATTCTCTCATCATCATCTATCTCATTTTTGCTATCAGTCACCTCAGCTTTGTTGCTTGCTGTCAAAGCGTTTCGAAATAGGCGAGACTTTAGAAATTACCTTCTTATCAAATAATCTTGGAATGCAATTAGTTGTAAGTAATTCGGTAACTGAAAGCAATTTTCGGCAGAAATGATTTACTTACACAATATTTACCAGTCTTTACCGGCGTCTAAGAAGACTGGATGTAGAAAGTATTTGTGTTGTTACCAAGACAGAGGTGAAGTCAACCGACAAGCGTTTACTGCGCAAACAACTTCCTGTTCAAGACAGAATTTAAGTTTCACATTTTATGTTGGCCCTGTATGACGACCTCAATTTTCGGACGGGGAGTGGGGGTTTCATTTTAAAGGTTAATGGGTCGTCTTATACACAGTCATATACGGTAAGTGTAGTTTTCAATGGATTCTTGGGAGAACTACGTGGTACATTCAATACGTTACCAGACTTTTTTGTACAGGCATTTAAAATTGTTGTAGATTCTTGAAAATTCAGTATGTTTTTGCTATACATCTTATGAGATGAGTGCCAATTTTTTGATTTCAGGTTCAAATGAACAGCTACAGCAGGAATTGGAATACACCTTACTAAAGCCTGATGGTCACAGCCGGTGAATTTCAAAAATGCAATCTGGATGTGAGGATACTTAAGAACAATATGCAATAAAATTCTGTTTTAAACTTGGAAAAATGCCACAGAAACAACGTATGGAATGCTGCAGACTGCTTTTTGACCATCATGCATTAATCGAACATCGGTTTTTGAGTGGAATAAGAGATCGAAAGAAGCCAGGGATTCTGTAAGAGATGAAGAGAGGAGTGGGAGGAGTAAGGAAGTTAATACACCAGAGTTGATTGGCCAAATGGTTAGGGTTAGGGTTACTATGTTGAGTTTTTAAGGGAGTTCAGGAAGAGATTCCGTCAGAAGAGGACAGCACTCTTCAAATCGGATCAGTGACATTTCCACCAGGACAATGCAATAGTCCACAACTCCATTCTTGTCACAGACTATTTGACCTAGATGGGTATCAAGACAGTTCGTCAGCCTCCGTATAGCCCAGAACTTGCTCCTTGTGATTTTTGTTTATTCCCTAAGCTCAGAGGCTGTCGTTATGAGACAATTGAGGAGAGGAAAGAGGCTGTGACGAAGGTCATTGACACGCTCACACAAGAGGACTTTCATGGGGCCTTCCAGAAGTTGTTGGAACGGTACAACAAGTGCATTGCATCCGGAGGAGATTACTTTGAAGGGGACTTGAGTTTCAATAAAAGTGCCCAGACGAAAAAAGTCTGGAAACTTATTTAACGATCCTCGTATATATTCATTATATATTTATAAACATGATTTGGCATTAAATAACCAACAATGGTTGATATGCCATAAAACCAAACCAATCTGCTAATCAAAATTTACTCCATTTGCCTAATTGGTTTGGTTTCCTTGTTTAATGGCATATCAACCTTTGTAGGTTATTTAATGCCAAAGCCATTCTCCTAGAAGAACAGTTATGGTACTATTTAACCCATAGCTGGGTGGATAAGAGGGTTCATACCTTTCCCAAGGGTATTTGCCCGAAAGTAAACGTCAAAGCGCCACTGGAGTACGAACTTGCGTACTACGATTCCGCAGTCCATCGCTTTAACCATTACACCACGAGGACACCGCTTGCCTAAATGGAGACAGGCCATAACAATCCCTTGTAAAAGCGTATAAGTTTATTGGAGCTGAACTTTTTGTATGATTAAATCCTTCAAGAATTACAGAGCAGTGTCTTAGAATATAAGTTTCAATCGACAAAAGAATAAACTTCAAGAACCTTTATTTAAAATATTGTGCGATATAAGTGCAGTGATAATACCAGTGTGTGCACATTCAAAAAATACCATTACTTCTTGAATGAAAACGCGTAGACATTGAACGTTTAGGATTACTTTACAGATGTTTAAAGTTATTCGAGATTGAATGACATTTTAGACTTAACAGGAGGGACGTTCAATAAATGAGGTGAATTTGCTGAAAAATTTAGCTGTTGGAAGATGTTTACAGGTGCACATTTTTCATGGAAACCAATAATGAGGGCTTCTTTCATATGCCAGAAGACTGCCATTATGACCTTCTTTACTGACTGCTACGCCCTGAACGTTTTTTTTTGCCGGAGATTCAATGCATTTCCAACCATAGAACGTCTTTTCGTCTCTTGCTCTTAGTGGTATACTATTTTTTTTTTTTGTTGCTAAAAAACTGTTTTTTTTTTCGTACACATCTCACATTCTTCTATAAATTTCACATGGTTTGCACTTCTCAGCTAATAAAAGTTTGATGACAGACCTCTGTTCAAGCATATAGCATTCTGTTTGATTTGGCGTCATTTTGAATAGCTTCAAAAGAAATATTTATGTGAGATTGAAATAAATTTTGCTATAAACCACTTCCAAATAATGTAGAGTTTACATCAATGGAAACTAAATCTGAAAAAAAAAGACGAAAAAAAAAAGAAGATTAATTGGCTTTTTTCGAAAAAATCTTATTTATTGAATTACTTTCGTATTAGAAAAAATGGGATTATATAAGTATCTGTAATATTATAGATGTATTGTAATTTTTATGACATTAAAACTGTCCGTGCGTGCTTTCTAATCAAAAAGGAAAGAAAATTTAAAATCATAAGAGAGTTTAGTGGGGTAATGTTTAGTTGCATATGCCAAACCTTGCTGTAGTGATTCGCTGGAAAAAAATGAATGAGAATCATCATCATCATATATATAGACATATATATTGTCATCCATAGACAGACTGTTTCCTTGTATCACAACACCTCAGTGTGGCTAGACACGCTAGATTTCCGAAGCTGGGATCGAAATCCGGCTGACACAAACGCCAATCCAAGATTCTACCACTCAGTCTCGAGGGAACCAGCGCAAGCGAAGGAAATTTAAACGCCTATGTATCACATATGTTTTGTTTACATATATCCGCTGAACGGCTACCGAGATCTCAATTCATTTGAAGAGCCTTGCTTTATACTAGTGGCAACCATTTACTTCCCTCGCTAGACAGCTCAACCACGCAAGGGTAGGAGAGCATATATATATATATATATATATATATGCTCTCCTACCGGGTTTCGATCCCAGCTACGGGGAGATACTGTCTAGCCACACTGATGAGTTCTGATAGAACGAAACAGATCTTTCTGTGGATGACAATAGATATATATATATATATATATATATATATATATATATATATATATATATATTAATTATGTTTGATAATATATATATATTTCAACTAAAAAATTAAAAAAAAAATTAAAATAACGTTATCCCTAATTTACTTACAACAGAGCATTACAAGATTAAAAAAAACAAATATTTTATGTAATGTATTATATTGTTTAAAATGCTTATCTATAGTCTCAAAAAATATTTACCGACATCTATATTTGCTAGTTTACTAAAAGTGGGGTTAAACCATATAATTTCTATTTTTTCTATTTTTATTTTTTTGATCGTAATTATTATTTTCTTTATTAATCTCATTTGTTATATCTTCTTTTAAATACCTAAAATCCTCCTTAAAACCACCATTTTTAAGGGCATCTATATACCTCTTACTACTCTCTTTGAAATTTTTTTCATTTGCAGATAGCTTACCTATTCTTAAATTTACTGCTTTTGGGACTTGTTTAATTATGTTTTTAGGGTGATTTGAATTAATATTAATATACGATGGGTTCTGATTAGTCTTTATGAAAGGTTTATAAGAATTATTTGATAGATCTAGAGTCACATCTAGGAAATTGACTATTCTAATATTAGATGAGATTTCTATCTTAAATCCCCCAAACATAAAAGCCCTTATAATCCTCTTTTGTATGCTAGAGCAAAGAGGGCCATTACTGTTTAGGATATATAATAAACCATCGGCATGTTACTTTCCTAATTGCTGAGGACTAATGATTCTAGTAAGCATATTTAATATATATAAACCTAAAAGGTCTGCTATTTGGGAGGAATCATACCCCCCATTGGAACGTCAAAATTATCTAATCCACTTTTTACCCAAGTTGATTCGTTATTTTTTATAACTGTTTTCCTACAAGCTAATATAATTTCATATTGTTCATTAGTTATATCTATATATTTACGGGCATAGTTAGTACTATCTATTAGAATATTTTTAGTTATGGAAGGATAGAAATCAATGATGTCAAATTGTATAAAAGTAGCTTTACTCTTATTTTTTATTCTCCTAAACCATTCAATGGTCTCATATGAGTTCCCCTAAAGATTGCAATGGCTAGCTTTTTTAACACTATTTACAATATTCTGAATAATACACTTAGATATCCTACATATATATATATATATATATATATATATATATATATATGTACCTAACCGATAAAATGAAACGCAGTTTCTTCCAGGCTGCGGTCGCATCGATACTGCTATATGGATGCACTGCATGGACTCTAACAAAACGGCTGGAGAAGAAGCTAGACGGCAATTACACAAGAATGCTGCGAGCAATCTTGAACAAGTCCTGGCGGCAACACCCCACAAGACACCAACTGTACGGCCACCTGCCTCCTATCACGATAACTATTCAAGTTAGACGAACCAGACATGCAGGACACTGCTGGAGAAGCAGGGACGAACTCATAAGTGATGTACTCTTATGGACCCCCACACATGGCCGTGCAAAATCAGGACGACCAGCACGAACATACATTCAGCAACTATTTGAGGATACAGGATGTTGTCCGGAGGACCAGCCTGAGGCGATAAATGATAGGCAAAAGTGGCGAGAGAGGGTCAGGGATATCCGTGCTACCAGCATGACATGATGAATGATGATATATATATAATGTAATATATTATATGTATTATGTATTATTCTGTCCAGTTAAACTGGAGTCGGGAATAATTCTGTCAGGACAATAAGATTATTCAACTATCTACATTTAAATTTTCCTGGGAAAGAACTCAGTATAACTG
>OY757921.1:77942866-77990366 GCA_963585895.1 Sepioteuthis lessoniana | reverse complement strand
TATTTCGCCGGAAAATACTATTATACTCTCCGTCTCATCAGATGACTTTTACGTGTTAGATTTGAGATTGCAGAACAGATATTCCTCATATATTCTATGCAAGAATAATTCATACCACACTGTCTTCGGACGCTGACTGGATATTACACACACACACACACACACACACACGCACCACATATATATAGATATATATATAGAGAGAGAGATAGAGAGAGAGAGAAATGAGAGAGAGAGAGAGAAATTCCCTTGTTATATATTGACCGAGCCGTCAATCAAGAGTCAATTTTTAAGCGGAGTTTAACAGGTTTCAATTCAGAGTTTTCCTTTTCCTAGACTAGTTGCCTCACCAAGGCTGAATAAACCCAGTCTGCCCTACTATTTACCCATAGCTGGAGGGAGAGTATTTGGATTCATACCTTTCCCAAGAGTATTAGTGCTATGTGAAATGCAATCAGACTCGTCCAGGTTTAAACTCGTGTCGCCGTGTCCATTTCTGACGACGATAACCATTACACCACGGGCACCTCCATTATAACACCACGGTTCGTCATTATGTTTGATTATGTCTGCTTACATTTCTATGTATGTGACTATACAACAACCTTATATTCATTACTTTCGTGTCCCAGAAGCTTGCCAGCATGACCTTCTTTATTGATCCTTTTTTTACTGTAGAGTTAGTGCGTTTTCACTACATGGACCTGTCTTTTCAACTCAGACTCGTTGTGGCAAACCCATGTTTCGCCCATTCATAAAGTTCTTCATGGTGGCCATGGTGTAATGGTTATCGTCGTAGGAAATGGACACGGCGACACGAGTTCAAATCCTGGACGAGACTGATTGCATTTCACATAGCACTAATACCCTTGGGAAAGGTATGAATCCAATTATTCTCCCTCCAGCTATGGGTAAATAGTAGGGCAGACTAGGTTCATCAGCCTTGATGAGGCTACTAGTCTTGGAGAAGGAAAACTTTGAATTAAACCTGTTAAACTCCGCTTAAAAATTGATCTTGAGTCGTATCCTGCCCGAGCGGAGGGGTTGGGTAAATATGATAAAGTTCTTTTAAACTAAAAAAAAAATGCCTCCCCGTACACATCACACATTCTTCCATAAAGTTTCGCATTGTTTTTACTTCTCAGTCACCAAAGATTTGACGACGGCATTCCAGCTTGAAGAACTCTGTTTGACCTGTCGCCATTTTGAATTGCTTCCAAACAAATAGCTTCAAGAGATTAAAGTTTATTTTGCTATAAACATATTCCAAACAATTTGAGAATTTACGTTTATGGAAACTAATTGTAAAAAAGACATTTTGATCTTTTTCTAAAAACTTCTCCTTATTTATTGAATGGCCCTCGTTGATGCACACACACACACACACACACACACACACACACACACACACACACACACACACACATATATATATATATATATATATAGAGAGAGAGAGAGAGAGAGAGAAATAAATTTCCTTATATTTATTGAATGAACCTCATATGTAAAATTTGATTTATTCATCGGTATGGAAAGAAAATGAATAACAATTCTAGACGAACAGTTTGGGTGATCCCAAGCATAAAATCTAATTTAGGAGACTATCAAACTAGAAAACAATTATATAAGCAGAGAGAGAGAGAGAGAGAGAGAGAGAGAGAGATTTTGTATTTTCACTTCAAAAATCAATGCTTTCAGTATCTAGCTTAATAGTCTATCTTAAAAGCACCGTAAAAGTAACGAAAGGCCGACCCTTTTTAGGCCCCGTTCTTCCGATACTGGTAAAGTAAAGGTAAATGGGCCGAAGCCGCTGCATTTACCAACTATGGGCATTTTTTCAACTGGCATATGCATGCCCTATTTCAAATATTATTTTTGTTTCCGCTATCTTATAATGAACAACAGAGTAATAGTGAGCTGATTGGTGCTAAGTTGGTCAAAAATGTTTCTTCAAATGCGTCGAAGTTCTTTGGTTGGTTGGTTGGTTGATTTTTTTTATGGCATATCAAACTTTGTAGGTTATTTAACGCCAAATCTATTTTTATGCAAATAGCTCTATCTCAAACAATTCAGTTTAGGATAAGTACGCATTTAAATGTAAGTACAGTTTAATTGTGAAAAACATTTCTATTTCAAGCTATTCAGTTTAGTCAAGTAGTTCTAATTCAGCTAATTCAGTTTAGTATAAGTACAGATTTTCGTTACACACAGTTAAGTGTCAAAACAGTTCTATATTAAACAAATCAGTTTAGTGTAATTAGAGTTTTAATGTCAAAAACAGTTCCATTTCAAATAATTCAGTTTAGAATAAGCACACAGTTTAAATGTAAGTACGGTTTAATTGACAAAAACATTTCTATTTCAGACTATTTAGTTTAGTCAAGCAATTCAATTTAGCATAAGTATTTCAAGCTATTCAGTTAAGTCAAACAGTTCAAATTCAAACAATTCAGTTTAGCAGTATGCAGTTTAGTTCTATTTAACCCATAGATAGAGCCCAATCAGATACTCCCATTCTGGGCTAGAGTGGACCTAGGAGCAATGGCAATGAAGGGGTGCTCAGCCTTCCTCAAAGGCCCAGCATCACTGGAACCTCACTATCAGATTGTTTAGTGTCATATCCAGGACACTCATTGGGGGGGGGTCTTACCCCTCTGCAGAGGTGCAGTTGATGTATTGTACAGCCCCAGTCGAAGATCTTTTGAATATTGATTGTCTAACAAGAAAACTATCCGATCTTATGTAACAAGATGGACCATTTTGAATATCATAATTTCGAAAATGATAATGCTACTCTGTTATTCAGATAGGAAAATGTCGTTTATTCAGACTGTCTCCAATCGTAGCTGTCTGATGTAAACACGAAAGTGAGAGGAAAACCTTGAAAGGGCTGCATAGTTGACTGAGGCTGTGGAATACACCAACTGCATCTCTGCAGAGGGATATCCCTCCAAAGAATGGCCTTCATATAATACTAAACAATCGAAAGGTGAGGTTCCATTAATACTGGAGCTTTGGGGAATGCGGATTGCCCCTTTATTGCAATCGCTCCCCGATCCATTCTGGTCCAGAGTGGTAACACATGATAGGGTCCTATATATGGGTTAAATAGAAACAAACCGTGAATTTTTCTAAACTGAATTGTTTGAAATAGAATTGTTTTGATATTTAAACTGCGTACTTATGCTAAACTAAATTGTTTGAAATAAAACTGTTTTTGATATTGAAACCGTGTTCTTATGCAAAACCGGATTGATTGAAATAGAACTGTTTTGAAATTTAACTGTTTGTAAACAAAAACTATACTCATATTAAACTAATTTTTTAAAAATTTAATTCAGGGTTGAATGACCCGAAAAGGGTTGATACGTTGTAAAACAAAACAACTAACCAACCTTGTAAGGGTGTATGTACGAATCTCGCTTACTGTGGCAAAGAAGAACTCACCACCTTGTCTCTCATCAACCCGCTCCAACGTTTAACCCAACTTGTCTCTTTGGGTTTCAAAACTCAACTGACTCAGATTTCATCGATTTTTTTTATATATACTAAAATCAAGTATTTCATCATGATCATCACACATCTCCCTAACTTTCATTATGTTTTTTTTATATAATTTCCATCAGACTTATGACATGATATGAATCCATTTTATTTACATTTAGGTTTCCGGAGCCGACTACGTTATTTTGACAGGAGTTGATATCTTGATCGACACCTGTGCATGTATATGACTTTTCTGATTTTACTTACATTTCCACTCAAAATTTTTTAACCAATCTATAATCTTACCAATTTAGTAATAAGTAAAGTTGGCGACCATAGTCGAGGGTGACCCGAAGGCTCCCTTTTCGATAGCTACTGCACCAAGGTGTAGGGAAGGGTGCTACTCCTTTCCCTGGATTGCTCCACTTTACCATTGATCCGTACCTTATAATGCTGAGTGTTAAGCAAGGAGGCATCAAGTACCATTTTTTGAGTCTTTGGTATGACCCGACCTCAGATTGAACCCAGGTCTTCCGGGCCATTGGCGAACACTCTAACCGCTAGGACAATGTCCGGTTTATTATTTAGTAATACGATAATCATTATAGTAAATCATCACCCTAATTATTTTACACTTAGGCATTATGCATTCTTGAATGTAACTAGTTAAATACAATATAAGAAGCATTCATTTTATTCTGGTATTTTTTGGAAAGTGGATAAGGTAGTATGGAGATTATGAGTGGTTCCTTTATATAGTGACAGTTATAATGGATATGGTTGAACTAATCTTCGGTGGAGGAACAAATCATCTGAGTCTAATTCGAAGTATCTTCTCTATAATCATATTTACCAACCCCTCCGCTCGGGCAGGATATGACACAAGGTCAATTTTTAAGCGGAGTTTAACAGGTTTGAATCTGAGTTTTCCTTCTCCTAGACTAGTTGTCTCATCAAAGCTGAAGAACTTAGTCTGCCCTACTATTTACCCATAGCTGGAGGGAGAATAATTGGATTCATACCTTTCCCAAGGGTATTAGTGCTATGTGAAATGCAATCCGTCAGGTCCAGGATTTGAACTCGTGTCGCCGTGTCCATATCCTGCGACGATAACCATTACACCACAGGCACCTCCATATCTTCCCTATAATCTACTTGCTATTTGCCAATCGAAAAAATAAAATTGGAATCCGACGAATGTATTAGTCACTTGACAGAATCTGTACACGGATGATCTTTAGATTTTAATTAAAGAAAGTAAAAAAGTGATTTAACACAGCGGAATGAACTTTCTCTGGACTAGTTAAAGAATCGATAGCCGGAGGCCAAGCTGTATTGTCGAATTTTGACACATATTTAAGAATATCTTATCGAATAAATTCTCCAGCTTGGTTAACCCTTGAGTTCAGTACTAATACCGACTTCGGGTTTCAAGTATTCTTGTGTTCTTCAAAGAGGATAGCTTTATTTGTTTGTTTGTTTTGTTTTACGGCGTATCAACCCTTTTTGGGTCATTTAGCGTCGACTTTTTTTTTTATAAAAAAGTTTCAAACAATTCAGTTACCGGTTTTGGCATAATGGTTTGAGTGTTCGCTAATGGCCCAGGAGATCTGGGTACAATCCTAGATCGAATCCTACCAAAGACTAAAAAAATGGTACTTGATGCTACCTTGCTTAACACTCAGCATTAAAAAGTAAGGATCAAGGGTAAAGTGGAGCAATCCAGGGAAAGGAGTTGCGCCCTTCCCTACACTGCGGTGTAGTAGCTATTGAAAATGGAGCCTTCGGTTCACCCTCGACTGCTGTCGCCAACTTTACTTTGCTTATAAGAACAAGTATTTGTTTACACACAGGTAAATGTCAAAACAATTCTATTTCAAACAATACAGTTTAGCATAAGTACGCAGTTGAAACACACAGTTAAATTTAAAAACAGTTAATTTCAAACAATTCAGTTAAGCGTTATTAGAGTTTAGTTCTATTTGACTCATAGATAGGACATTATCAGGTCTACCTATCTACACCAGAGTAGACCGGTGATCGATGACAATAAAGGGGTACTCCGCATTCCCCAAAGCTCCAGCTTGATGGTTTAATGTCACTGGTTGAGGGATTCTTATCCCTTTCAGAGATGCAGTCGGTGTATTCTACAACTGTAATATAATTGCCGAGGGATTTCATTTTGTATATCTTGCCTTTCGGTTTAGTTAGGCTGCGAACCTTTTGCTTAGCGCATGGATTAATGAGGTGCAACATTAATGCAAGTGTTCACGCGCGCGTAGAGAGGATGTGTCATTCAGAAAAGTCAAAATAAAAATCCCAGATAGGAATTTGGACCAGTGTATTTGGGTGACGTCACGTACCGGAAGTGTGGGCTGAGATTTGAGAAAAAGCAGTTCGTTGAGTTCCCGCCTCGGAAGAAGAAGGTTGACTTTCAGATCTGGGCGAGGCCAGACGACTTTTTGCGCTACGGGCGCCGCGCGTTGGTTGGGTTGAGAGCTGACGATGTAAAAGTAGTCAGCTTAGAAAGATTGTGTCTCTCTCTCTCTCGTCATGTCGAATAACCTTTAACTCAAAGGTAATAAAAAGTTTCGTACTTGAACCAATTTCGTAAAGTTTCGTGCTTTTAGATTCCCTATGTCTATTTCACAAATCCGTATATTATGGGTATGTAACACAACCTCAGCCAACTTGGCTGGATTGTTTAATGTCATATCCGGGATACTGGTGGGGGAGTCTGCCATTGCTCCCAGGTCCACTCTGGCCCAGAATGGCAGTACCTGATAGGGCTCTATCTATGGGTTAAATAGAATTAAACTGCATACTTATGCTAAACTGAATTGTTTCAATTAGAACTGTTTGACTTAACTGAATAGCTTGAAGTATAATTGTTTTTGACGATTAAACAGTGTACTTACCTTTAAACTGCGTATTTATGCTAAACTGAATTATTTGAAATGGAACTGCTCTTGACATTGAAACTGTACTTACACTAAACTGAATCGTTTGATATAGAACTGTTTTTGACATTTAACTATGTGTAAACAAATTCTGTACTTATACTAAACTGAATTAGCTGAATTAGAACTGTTTGAATAAACTGAATGTCTTGAAATAGAAATATTTTTGACATATAAACTGTGTACTCATACTAAACTGAATTGTTTGAAATAGAACTGACTATTTGCATAAAAATGGATTTGGTGTTAAACAACCTACAAAGGTTGATATGCCATAAAACCCCACCAACCAACCTTTCACATCTGAACAATTCACACTTTTTCTCATCATAATGGCTAACATATTCCATCTTTAAAATCTAAGATGCATCGATACTTCAGTATTCAGTAGACAAATTTCACTGATTAGATATCTATTAAGTTTGAAAATGTTTAGATAGTTCGTCTTCTCCCTGGCAAATATCATGTTTTTTATACAAAATATGAGTCTTCATAGGCCATATTAAATACAAAGGAGGTGCCTGTGGTGTAATGGTTATCGTCGTAGGAAATAGACACGGAGACACGAGTTCAAATCCTGGACGAGACTGACTGCATTTCACATAGGACTAATACCCTTGGGAAAGGTATGAATCCAATTATTCTCCCTCCAGCAATGGGTAAATAGTAGGACAGACTGGGTACTTCAGCCTTGATGAGGCTACTAGTCTAGTAGAAGGAAAAATCTGAATTCAAGCCTGTTAAACTCTGCTTGAAAATTGACCTTGTGTCATATCCTGCCGGTTGGTTAATATGATATTAAATACAAATTAAATCAAACAAACACAAAAAAACTTCATAAACATTTAATTGGACATGACCCTCACTATCTGCTTCACAGATTCTCAGCGTTCTTTCGACTAAATACCGCACGTAGACTGAAGATGTTTTTTGCCAGCTTTCTGCAAGAAGTGACACACTTGTGGGTTGCTTAGCTCTGACTTTTCGATCAAGTTCATCCTTCACCAGTTCAATGGGATTTAAGTCCGCTAATTGCGCCTGCTAAGACATCATTTGAAGAACGTGCTGTTCCTCTTTGCTTTTAATGTACCTCTGGTTGAATTTAATGTTATGCTTTAGGTCATTATCTTGCATGAGTATAAATCCTTGACCTACGAGACACATTCTAGATGAGATCACGAGAGGTTGCAATATGCCGTGATAGCCGGTGGAATTCAATTTGCCCTTCACGTGGTGCAAAGGTAAATGCACAGATGAACGAGAAAGCAGTGCTATAAAGCTAATAGAGACTCCTTCATGCTTCATAGTCCGTGTGATACAGGGAATTGCAGTTCTTTAACAAACTCTTTTGCAGCACGTACACTCTCCTATTTTAAACCAAAGTTTTCAAACTTGGATTCGTCATTCTAAAGGACCTTATTCCATTGCTCTATTGTCCAGTATTTGTGCACTTTAACCCACTGGAGACTTTTAACATTGTTTTGCTTCCTTTATAGTGGTTTCTTGACAGCCGTTCTACCATAGAGGTCAGCTTCACGGAGTCTTCTCCTTATTACGTATTTTGACAATTTTCTTACATTTGTTCAGTTGTGCAGTGATGTTTGGAGCAGTCGGCTTTCTGTCATTCTAGTTGGTGACTCTAATAAAATTGTCCTCTGCTCACGTCATTGCTTTTGGTCAACCAGCCTTACTTTTGGTCTTGTTTTGTCCCGTTTACTGATGTCTCCTAACAGTATAATCCATTGTAGTTCTGTGAATTTTTATTTCTTTAAAATTTCTCTGCTTGAATAACCTTCAAATCAATTTTTCAAAAGATATCTGGTTATACTAAGGTTAAAGTTAATGAAGAAAACTTGTATTTAGTATAATAAAATATTGTGCTGGTTAACTTGTTTAATTAGGAATAAGATTTGAAACTTGGGGAATGAAAATTTTTGAGCTTGACTAAATAATTTTGACTAGTAGTGTATATATTACTGTAATGTTACTGGGTTGGGTTATTGAAATTATAACTCGAATCATAATTTACAATAAAAAGGGTTTATTTTAGAAGACACCCGAGAATGTCTTAACAGAAGTATATTGCTAGCTAGTCTCGCAAGGAAAGACTGTGTACTTATCTATTACTCAACCCAGTCAGAATATGGCAAAGGCCATTTTATTGTGACATAGATCAAAACCGATGCGAGGCAGAGGCAAAATTTTTTGGCTCTGTTATTGGTAAATTATTAACCAACCTAATACTTACTTATTTTTATAAAAGTTTTGGAAGAAAAGTGAACACGTATCTAAGTCAATTTCAATTGCAAATATTCAAGTACTTATACACATATATACATATATAACAAAAGCACAATTAAATTAACACTTAGCTTTGATGTAGAGGTTCTCTTTTCGAAGAATAGTTGACTCCGAAGTTTTATTCCTTTTTTTTTTTTGGAACGTTGGTTAATTGAAGCGACGTCATTTAAAAGCGCTGTCTTTCCATGTTGAAAAGTTTTTGTTGACTGTGTCTTTTAAAAAACGTCTGCTTATCTATTCATAAAATTAATATATACACAAAGACAGCTTTATATTCTCAACCAATAAAAAAGTCCTTTTAACTATTCATAAAAATTAATACTTGTGAGAAGTTTTATTTATTCTAATCGTTTATTTATAATTGTTTATTTATTTAAATTTTATAATTAGTTTTGTTTTATATTGCAAAATTATATTGAAGGAATATCTATTTTTAACACTGTTGGCATTCCCCGAATGAGACACCTAAGACACCAAATAACTTAGTCCTGCAAGGCCTCTTGAGGCCAAATATTCTCAGCCACCTTCACTTGGAGGGTGCGTCTTCCATCCATTCTCGTTAAGAAAGATGGGGTATTTAACCAACACCCCACCTTGTTGGCATGTGGCTCAAGGCCAGTCTATAGCTGGGACCTCGCACAAGTAAAAACACATGCGAAGCAGAGGCAAAAATTCTTAGCCCACCCTTCATTCTCATTACCGGACACCTCGAGCACCAAGCAATAAACTTCATCTTTCAAGGCAGGTAAAAACCTTTGGCAACGGCCTTCCTGAGATCAAGAGTGTGTCAATCTCTGCCACCCGACACGAATGCCAGTACCTCCTATCAATTATCAGTCTGCTTTTCAGGCGGCCTCGACCGAAATGTCTCGTCTTGCTATGCACAAAAATATAATCTGTTCTGTACTGAGGGGTATCGTCTCTTCTCTACAATATATATATATATATATATATATATATATATATATATATATATATATATATATATATATAATACGCTTAAGAAATAAACACAATAAAACAATGGTGCAGGTTTATTTCAGGGATTAGAAATTGTTGTAAGTGAACTCAGTAAGGTTATAAAGGCTCCCTGAAAAAGAAATTGGCCGTCATTACGGTTTAAACTTTAACTATAGAACCAAAAGGTTTCTATTGGATTGATTACATAATTATTTTAACGTTTAGATATACGTATGAGAAATGGCAGTAAAATATATTTTTTCATTGTATTATGCAAAAGAAGATTCCAGACAAAGAATATTTGAAATCGTGCATGAATTTCGAAGAATAACATAGTTTATAGGATACAAATTTCTTCTAGCTTTAAAATAAGCAATAAAAACATACTTAAGAACATTCTAGAAAAATAGGATCGGAAGTCAATTAACAGAAAATATTTAGGCTCGAAAATAAAATAGTAAAATACAAATCTGGTTGGTCAATAAATGTCTACGCGCCAAAATTTTAGGACGATTCTTTGATCCACCTGAAGGATATAAATAACACAGAGTTAGGGAGCCAGACACAGAAGACACAAGCTTACACTCAAATGAAGACAAGCCACTAAGCCAGTAAAGCAGTAGCCGTTACATTCCGACAAATTCCTTTCCTTCCTCAACTAAAGTTCATGAACTCTCTTCAAATGACCGAGAATTATATTCAAAAGGAAAACCCGACAAACTTACTTTCATCAACGCGACACGCTGTCGCCACAATCATAAAACCCGCTATAAACTTAATGTAAGTAAGAACGACTTTCTTACGGACTCTGTTAACATGACCATACACACATCTTTAAACAAATTTATTTTCCTTTTGTCAAACTTTATTTTCCAAAAGGCCATATACACAGCATGTATTTTGTTTTTCATATTCTGTTATATGCATATTAAATTGTTTGTTGTTTAATGTTCGTTGTGTTCTATTCCATTTCTTTTGCGTGATTGTAAAGTTTTGTGTTGTATTTGTGGTGGGAATAATTTAGAGAGCAATCTACTGAAATAACCAAATTACATACCCCCCCCCCCACAAATTCTCCGAGAAACAATGCTTTTCAATGAGTTAATTAATCATACAGAACTTAAATCTTAAAGCTTCAAAATAAAAATTACTTGAATTATTTTTAATACCAAACTGATTCCTTCTCATTAAAATCTCTTGTTGAAAGAGACAAGTGTAAATAGGAAACGGAACATACGATTCATTTATTTATTGGTTATGTTTCTTTGAGCATTTTTACTGATTACTACATGCTCAGAACACATATAATATTTATACAATATTTCTGTACAGCTCAAATTCTGTTTAATATTTCATCCGATAGTTCCCAAAAATACCGTCTTAATTTTTTTTCCCGTTATTTCTAGAATCATCCAATTCCATCAATGCTGTTTTTGATCTGATTCGGCAGTCTATTCCAAAAATATATTACTCTATTAGCAAAAAAAAATCCCTCCACTTATTCCTCATTCAGATTTTGTTGGGTGGTTGCGTATCTCCCTCTCCCTCTCTCTCTCTATATATATATATGCATGCGTGTGTAAATGTATATTTGGCAACTGTCTAGATTAGCAGAAATTTTAAAGCGGAGTTTAACAGGTTTAAATTCAAAGTTTCTTTTCTCCTTCACTGGTTACGATACTAAGGTTAAAGAGCCCAGTCTTCCCTATTACTTATTTATATTTAACCATTGTTAGAAGGAGTCAGATACGCACTTTTCTCACAGGTATTAGCCCAATGTCAAATGCAAACAGCTTCGTAGGATTTGAACTCGGATATATATATATACATATATATATATATTTATTTTTATAGTTAAATGGAGGAATTAATGTTATATTTGAATTATCATGATTAGAAAATCCGGCAAATACCTACATGCGACATTCGAAACACTGAACAGCTGTTTCGACCTTATTGGGTCTCATCAGCAGTGCATACCGTGATCTCCACCACTGGAGATCGAACCAACGACCACAGAATGCAGAAACCGAAACTCTACCACTGGGCCACGTAGCCCCGGAGGTGACTTCGTCCTCTGTAGGGAATACGTACCTTCAAGACACATTTGTTTAAGTGGTCGCGCATTGTCACCATGACTAGTTAATTCGGCAGCGCTTACGTGTGATATAAACCAGTAGCCCAGTGGTAGAGTTTCGGCTTCTGCCAACTGTGGTTATTAGTTTATGATAATTCAAATATATATAAACGAGGGTAATTCAATAAATAGGGGAATTTGAGAAAGCAAAAAGCACGATTAAATTTTTAAGTTGTCTTTTTTTAATAATTATAAACTTTGATTTGTTAAGAATTTGTTTATAGTCAAAATCAAATTAATTTTGCAGAAATATTTGCTTTTGAACTATTCAAAATCGGCAAATCAAATTTTTGGTGTCTGAAAATTACAAACCATGTGAGATTTATAGAAGAACATGTGATGTGTACGGAGAAGCATGATTTAGTCCCAAAATGTTTACTAATGGGCTAAACATGTATTTGCCCCTACGAGTCGGAGTTAAAATCACGATTTGTGGAATAGAAACATGTTGACATCAGTAAAGGAAAAGTTCCGGGCGAACAGCGTTCTGACACATGATATGAACTATCACAATTAATTTCCTTTAAAAACCGTGCGACTATGTACAATGATTCCTATTTATCGTTCCTTTAGCAAAATTCACCTTATTTATTGAATAACCCTAACATTTTCTTAAAGATACGAAATATTAATCCTATTTACCAACCCCTCCACTCGGGCAGGATATGACACAGGATCAATTTTTTTAAGCGGAGTTTAATAGGTTTGAATTCAGAGTTTTCCTTCTCCTAGACTAGTTGCCTCACCAAGGCTAAAGAAACAGTCTGTCCTACTATTTACCTATAGCTGGAGGGAGAATAATTGGATTCATATCTTTTCCAAGGGTATTAGTGCTATGTGAAATGCAATCAGTCTCGTCCAGGATTTGAACTCGATACGAAATATTAATAGCGTACAAATAAATATATTCAAGTGGATGAGAACATGTATGGTAGCACAGAAGTACAAACAATCCTTATAAAGCAACTTAATAACTGTCTCCTAGATTAGTAGGCGCCATAATAGTTGGTATTGGTTAAAAAAAAGGATATTTATATTAATATTTTTATTTTTAGAAAAAGCTCAGTTAATTATTATTATGTATATTTTTGAATAGTTTTATGCTCCATCTTTTAAATTCTATTTAAAAAAAAAATGAAAACTCATCATGAATTCACTTTCAATGTTGTGTAACATACTCATATGCATGCAGAAACATAGTCAACACAATAAAGACGAGTGGACGCAGTTCTTTAGAAAAATATACCCCTCACTTTATTCGAAAGGGTTATGAAAGGGGGCCTGGGGGTCCAGTCTCTGCTGGGTCTGGTTCTCACTCCTCGAACTGGAACACTGACTTCAAACTCTGATATCCAACTAACTGACTTCCTGTCGCACCCGAGTATATATATAATTATTTGACATTCACCTGCTTCCTGTGGCATCACAATTCGCACTCAATTCAACCCGTCAACAGTCAAAGTTATCCCTCGATATCTTCGACCGGATGCACCTATTATTTACACAGATGCATTTCTCATCTGACAGTTCGGCCGGGTCGGAGGTCAATATGTTACAGTTGTGGCAATATATATACGACCAGGGCATGCACTCCGAACTGCGTGATCGTCTGACCCCTTTGTTTTGATTGCTTTCTCTGCAAATTGAAATGCATTTCCGGTCTGGGGCGATTCCAGAAAGGAAGAAACAAGACGAAAATACAAAAGGTTAAATGTTTCGGAGAGGAGAAGCTCATGTGACATTTTTCACGAAATTCCTTGATTAAAAAGACTTCTTAACTTATCATCATGTCAGTCTATTTCTGGTCTCCATTCTCTGGTTCTCCCCCCACTTCTTCTGTATCTGTAATCTGATAGTGAGGTTCCATTGATGCTGGGGGTTTAGGGAATGCGGAGTACCCCTTCATTGCCATTGCTCCCAGGTCCACTCTGGCCCGGAATGGTAGCACCTAATAGGGCCCTATCTATGGGTTAAATAGGACTAACTGCATACTTATGCTAAACTGAATTGTTTGAATTAGAACTGTTTGACTAAACTGAATTATTTGATATAGAAATGCTTTTGACAATTAAACCGTACTTACATTTAAACTGCGTGCTTATGATAAACTGAATTATTTGAAATAGAATTGTTTTTTTGAGATTGAAACTGTACTTACACTAAACCGGTTTGTTTAATATAGAACTGTTTTGACATTTAACTGTGTGTAAACAAAACCTGTACTTATACTAAACTGAATTAGCTGAATCAGAACTGCTTGACTAAACTGAATAGCTTGAAATAGAAACGTTTTTCACAATTAAACTGTACTAACATTTAATCTGCGTACTTATGCTAAACTGAATTGTTTGAAATAGAACTATTTTCATAAAAATGGATTAGGCGTTAAATAACCTACAAAGGTTGATATGCCTTAAAACCCCAACAACCAACCAACATCCATCCATCTCTGTATCTGGTCTTCTAGCCGACCAATTTCTTCTGCCTGATTTGTTCCTGTCTCTTCTCTGACTCACTTGTCCCTTCTAAATGACCGTCTTCTGCGTTTCTGTCCCCCTTCGCCGGTCTCGTACCCACTTCCTTTCTTTTTCACGGTACTCTGATTGAGTGATCCTAGTGACCGACAGACACTGTTCTTCAGACTGTCCTCTGGTTGATTTTCTGTACACATATAGTGGTAAAGCTTCCTATTTCTTGAGCCCTATATGAACACACACATATATACCTATACGTATATGCACACCCATGGCCAATCCACAGCCATACACACGCATATGCGCACACCCACGCACAGACGCACACATGCTTTCACATAAAGCTAACCCTGTATATAAAGTCACGACGTACATTTTGAAAATTAATCAAAAATAAAAATAAAATTCCGAAGTGGACCAAAATCTTTGGATGCAAGTAGATTTAAAAAAATAATTTCTTTAGAGCCGAAGCTTATGCAATAGAATTGGCATGAAATATCATAGATGTTTGCAAACATTAGAAATTCATAATATTTTCAGACTTCCTATCTGTCCTGATCTAACTAAGGAAAAAAAAGCACTGGAAAACCTACTGATTATCAAACTCCTGAACAAAATACATGTCATACACAAAACTAAAGACGTCATATTTTGTTGGATTCCGTGTCACGTCGGGAATGCTAGGAAGAGATAAAACAAACTCCGTTGACAAATCAAAAATAGGAATCATCACTGACCACGAATTCAAAATACCCTCAACTGATATAAAAGTTATGGTGAATAAGTTACTCAAGGGAGAATGGCAACAGTTATAAAAAAGCAATTCACAAAACAAAATTATCCGGGTAAAGCGCCCTAGGAGGAATAGGCACAAGAGCTTAGAAACTTAAAACGAGTTTGTTTGTTTGTTTGGGTTTTATGGCATATCAACCTTTGTAAGTTATTTAGTTCCAAATCTATTTTATACAAACAAACAGTTCTATTTCAAACAATTCAGTTTAGTACACAAAACAGTTCCACTTCAAACAATACAGTTTAGCATAAGTACACAGTTTAAATGTCAAAGCAGTTATATTTCAAGCAATTCACTTTTGCATGAATATGCAATTTAGTTCTATTCAACCCATAGATAGGACCCTTATCATGTGCTACCACTCTGGGCCAGAGGGGACCTAGGAACGATGACAACGATGGAGTACTCTGCGTTCCCCAAAACTCCAGCATCACTAGAACTTCCCCCGCAGATTGTTTAGTGTCATATACAGGACACTCGTTAGGTGGGTGGTCTTAACCCTCTGCAGATGAAACAGTTGGTGTATTCCACAGCCCCAGTCGATTGGGCAACTGAAAAGAAGAGGTAGTCTTAATTCAATTACACATCAGTCCTACATGGTTGACCCACACCTTTATACTAAAACAGCAGGAAGAAGCAAACTGCACACGTGACAAAATAATCACCATTAACACATCTTTCAGGAATCAAAAAGTTAGCCCCTATCAGTAAGAGACAGTTTTAGGCAAGAAACTTAACGGGACTCTTTCACCTAGGGAGCAAGAAAATCGTAGATTTAAAAAAAAGAAAAAGAAGAAAACAGGACAATACAATAGATTATTAAATAAAAATGAAAATAAAAATTCAAAATACAAAAAAACATTCATTAATCGGCATGAAATAACCTAAGAAAGGTCAACATGCCGTAAAACCCAACAACCAACTAAATGTTTTATTCTCTGCAACCGATGTTTATTTAGTTACAGTTTTAAAAGTCTGCCGATGCTCCATAGCTATTGTAACACAGTAAATTTTCCAATAATTATAAATTCTATAAATGGGCAATGGCTTCCCCGGTCTTTAATTGAGTTTATTATAACACTATATTCCATGTAATGTTGTTAAAAGTTGAAGAAAAGTTCCTCTTATAACTTTAGGTTTCTAAATAACATCAGAATACATTGTTGCAGTTGGATGATATTGCAGTGGATCAGACACACACACACACACACATATATATATATATATGTCTGTGTCTCTGTGTGTGTGTATCTGATCCACTGCAATATTAAATATATATATATATAGTCATCCACAGACAGATCTGTTTCGTTCTATCAGAACTCATCAGTGTGGCTTGACATACTAGCTTTACGTAGCTAGGATCGAAACCCGGTTGACTCAAACACCAATCCAAGACTCTACCCCTCAGCCACGAGGGAACCAGCAGCAGCGAAGTAAATTTTAAGCGATTATGAATCACAATTACTATTGTTTACATACATCCGTTTAACGGCTACCGAGAGCTCAATTCGTATATGAAGAGCCTTGCATAAACGCTAATAGCAACACGATTACTTCATTCGCTAGAGAGCTCAATCCTACGGGGGTAGGGAAGCATATATATATATATAGGGTTTTTCAGAAAAATTGATATAATTTCATAATTTAATAACTTGACCAATTCTCATTGAAAAAATCACAAATTTTGACCACGTGCGTAGAAATAATTCTACGTTTAATGTTTAAACGCCCTCACATTTTTTTTCACGATAAATGGTATTTCCATATCTCAAAGAAAAAACACCATAAAACCAGAATTTTGAGTCGTTTCTGTTACGAAATGATATCTTTTTTCTAAAACAACCGTTATAACGCTTTAATCCATTGATGCAGCGAGATGATATTGTGGCGGCCCAGATAAAGTTCATGTGTACATCGTTGGCCAAAAGTAGATGTACAATTGTTTAATTTCTGATGTAATTTACCTCCCTGTAGGTTGAAGGTGAAGAGTACGCCGACTGCAGTACTGAAGAGGGGTAAAACACCTACTAACGAGTGTCCAGATGTGACACAAACTTTAGATGAGGAGGATCAAGTTTGGAAGCGTTGTGGAATATATACTTCATTGTTATTGCTCCAAAGGTCCACACTAGAGGTGTCCTCGTGGTGTAATGGTTAAAGCGCTGGATCGCAGAATCGTAGTAAGCGAGTTCGAATTTCAGTCTCACTATTACGTTCACTTTCGAACAAGGTATGAACCCCCTTATCATCTCAGATATGGAGCAAATAGTACTACTACTGTTCTAGAAGGGTGGATTTCGCATTAAATAACCTACAAAGGTTGATATGCCATTAAACAACAACAACAACAAAAAACTAAACCACTCTGATCAGGAATAGAAGTACCTGTAAAGGTTCTACCAGGATGTCAAATAGAACTGTTAATTCTTTTACAAGGGATTTTTATAATTAGTTATTTGAAGGCATACGGCAGTGTGCAAGTTATTCATATTAGATAGGAATATTTGATAAATATAATCACTTGAAACCGTTTAACTGTGTGCAAACAAATGAGTTCTAACTCGTTTTAGAATAGTTACCTACAAAATTAAATCATGATTGTAATATATATATATATATATATATATATATGGGTGTGTGTGTGTGTGTCTGCATGAATCGAGCATTAGTTTTGAGTGGCATAAGAGATTCAAGGAAAGCAGGGAGTCTTTGAAGGATGATGAGAGGGGTGGGAGGAGTAAGGAAGTCAGAACGCCAGAATTGATTGGCCAAATGGTTAGGGTTAGGGTTACTATGTTGAGGTTTTAAGGGAGCTCAGGAAGAGATTCCGTCGGAAGAGGCCAGCACTCTTGAAATCGGCTCAGTGGCATTTCCACCCGGACAATGCACCTCCCACAACTCCATCCTTTTCACAGACTATTAGACCAAGATGGGCATCAAGACAGTTCCTAAGCCTCCCTATAGTCCAAACCTTGCTCCCAGTGACTTTTGGTTATTCCCTAAGCTCAAGGATTGTCGTTATGAGACAATTGAGGAGACGAAAGAAGCTGTGAAGAAGGTCATCGATGTGCTCACACAAGAGGAGTTCCATGGGGCCTTCCAGAAGTTGTTAGAACGGTACAACAAGTGTATTGTAGCTGGAGGAGGTTACTCCGAAGGGGACTAGAGTTTCATGTGTGTACTATCAATAAAAGTGCCCATATAAAAAAATTCTGGAAACTCATTAAATGATATATGTATATCCTCATATCACTCTGCTAGCACGGATTTTCCCCACTCACTCTCGGTATACGGCTGTACTATTCATCGCTTCCGGTAGGTCTTCTAGACTACATCCTGTCTCCATATATAGCTCTTGTAGATAAGTTCTTGTTGGTGGTCGAACACTTGCACGTCCGTTTGAAGGGCTTCATTGAAGAACGTCAGATAAACTCATCCTTATTTCTCCAGCAGTGTCTTGCATGTCTTGTTTGTATTATTTGCATGGTATTAAGGATGGGAGGTAAGTGGCTGTACAGCTGCTACTTTGCAGGATGTTGCTTCCAGGATTTGTTCAATATAGTTTGGAGCATTCTTGTGTAATTCCCATATAACTTTTTCTCTACAAGCTTTGTCAGCGTCCATGTGGTGCATCCATATAGTAGAAGTGACACAACCACTGTTTGGAAGAAATTATACACACACACACACACACACACACACACACACATATATATATATATATATATATATACGAGAGAAGAAATGAGTTAAATCCGACAAAATGTACGTAGAACAGAAGAAAGATAGCTGTTTCATGGTTTGTTTATTTCCCAAGGCGTTTCGACTTCAATCTTTTTTTTTCTTAATGCAAAGATATTTTATCAAAATTATTTTAGAATGAGAAATAATTACGATAGATAAAATTTGATTCAATAGGAAGTTTTTATCAGGACTTGTAGATATTGCTACATGAAAAAGTTTTTTTTTACGTAGCAATATGTACAAGCCCTGATTATAATTATAATTATTTCACATTCTAAAATAATTTTGATAAAATATCTTTGCATTCAGAAAAAAACAAAAAAGATTGACGTGGAAAAGCGTTGGCAGATATACAAACCATAAACATATCTTTCTTCTTTTTCTACCTATATATATAGTCATCCACAGATAGATCTGTTTCGTTCTATCAGAACTCATCAGTGTGGCTAGACATTAGCTTACCGTAGCTGAGATCGAAACCCGGTTGACTCAAACGCCAAGCCAATCCTCTGAGCATTCAGCCACGAGGAGCTATTAGCTGTGAAGTAAATTTTGAACAGTTATGAATCATAATTACTATTGTTTACATACATCCATTAAAACGGCGACCGAGACCTCAATTCATATATATATATATATGTATATATATATATATATATATATATTTAGTGAAAATGTTGGTAAGAAAAATACAAAAAAATGGACCCGATTACTCGCGTTCAAAACCTGTACAAGGCTGATTGTATTTCACATAATGCTAATGGCTTTGAGAAAATTATGTATCCACCTATTCTCAGTTAATGTATGCGTAGCTAGTGGGACATGCTGGGCTCTTTAACCTTGGTATGGCAACTGGTTCAGAAAGAAAACTCTGAATTCAAAGCTGTTAACCTACGCTTAAATATTGATTCGGTGTTGCATCCTGGTCATGAGGAGGGGTTGGGTAAACACAGACACAACGACGCTCACTCACTTGCACCCCCCATATATATATATATATATATAATATGTGTTGTATAGCTATAATGATATCAATAACAACAGTAATAATACAAATACAGGCGGTACATACGAATTTATGCCTTTCTATCTTCAGTCCTTGGTGACACGAGAAGAGAGACTCATATCACAAAAGCCTAAGCTAACCATACTATGCTGAACTCGCTCCCAACGCGTGGTGCATCTTCTGGTATTTAAGATCTCAGCCGGTAGAGACCCAAACTTAACTGATCTGATCAGATCCGAAAAAAACTCAATCGTGTGCTTGAACGGCTCACCTTAACTTTGGTCTTTTTAAAATCCTCACATTCTCAGGACCATCTCTTCCGGGCATAACGTCACCCACCCAATCAATTCACTCCAACGGCTCTCCAGTCCCATTTCCTGGCTGGGGATTTATTATGACAGATGATCAATTTCATAGCCTTTCCGAGCGTGCGTAAGACTGCAGCAACTGACTATTGCACCTGAACTAAGAGATTGCCCAGTCGGCTGGGGCTGTAGAATACAACGACTGCATCTCTGCAGATGGGTAAGACCTACTAATGGCTGTCCTGATATGACACTAAACAATCTGATGGTAAGGTTCCAGTGATGCAGGGGCTTTGGGGAATGCAGAGTACCCCTTCACTGCCATCGGTCCTAGGTCCACTCAAGCCCGGAATGGTAGCACCTGATAGGGGCCTATCTATGGGTTAATCTAATGGAAGTAAACTGCAGACTTATGCAAAACTGAATTGCTTGAATCAAAACTGTTTGACTAAACTGAGTAGTTTGAAATAGGAATGTTTTTGACAATTAAAATGGGTACTTATGCTAAACTGAATTGTTTGAAATGGAACTGTTTTTGACATTGAATCTGTACGTACACTAAACTGAATTGTTTAATATAAAATTCCAGCTTTTTGCTGTTCCCTTTTTACTGCTTTTGAGGAAGTTGGGTTCTCCATTTGGTCATTAGGGTCTGCAATAATTTTCGGAGGTAGACTTTTGTGATCTTTCCTAACAATCCATGTAAGAGTCACACGGTCCCTATTAGAGAGCTTTTGCTTTCTTTCAGAGTTTTGCTTCAGTAAGGAGGTTTTTCCATCTTTCTCAAATGCTGTCATTCCTTTCAAGATAGTACTCCTTACTGCATCAAATAATTCAGTAGTTTTTGTTACACACGAGCACCAACAATTTGATCTTTTTCAAAGTCTGATAGATCTGCTATCATAATCAATTTTGATTAATTTCTTCTGATAATATCCGTAAAAAAAACAATTTTAGTAAAAAAAACAAAAAAAAAAAAAAGAGAGAAAATTAATAATAAATCATAAAACATAAAAATAACAAACGTTTGATGGTTTTATAGGTGTTTCAAAAAGATTCTAGGCTTTTCTATTAATTGTCCAATTCCTGTATATTTTAATGAAAGTTAAATAACCGCTCAACAATTGAAAAAAAGGTTATTTCCACCAAGAAAAAGTTACTGTTACGGAAATATTCTGATAATAAACCAGAACAAACGATGTTTTTCCTTCAGTATGTTGATTGATTGGTTGATCCTATGGCATGTCAAATAGTCTATTATTTTGTCCAACCCCAATATGTTAAGCCCGGTGGGGAGGTATTTCAAATCAGCTTGGTTTGTTGATTCGTTTATTTAGGTGTTTATGTTTCACCCCAAGTCTGTCGATCCTCTTTCATAGCAGCATCATTCAGTTTAAGTCAACCTAATTTGGAAACAGTAATGGTAAATTCTTTTATCCATGTTTCTTCTTCCGTTTCTTTTATCCTTGTAATATAATCCAAAGTGGATTTTTAAAATCTTTTCTATGTTGCTGAGCATTGCATTTCTTTAAAAATCGTGACTATATATATATATATATATATATATTATAAGAAAATTACGATTTATCCTCGAGACGGTTATGTACCCGGATGTAGAGAGGCTGAAGGGAAAGGGAGAAGCAGGACTAAATGGACATGAGCACGTGACTTGGGCACGGCAAGGCGAGGGAGAGACGATCAGGGTCTCTACGAGGTGGGATGACCAAACGATGTAGTCCAGCGAGTTCAGGTCGGGGGAGGAGGAGGGCCAATGAGAGACGGGTACAAAGTTGTAGCACTCTTCTGAAGCCAAGCCTGGGTCTCTTTGGACTTGTGGGCCGGTGCCGAGTTCTGCTGCCACACCCAGGGTCTGTCAACGGCCACCAGATTGCATCAGGGGATCATCACACTCTTCAGTACATCCAGGTACACTTTGGTGTTGACTTTCAAGCCGACTTCAAAGATGTGAAGTGGCATGATGTGGCACTCACTTGAAACAACACCAAAGACCATAACCGTAGCCCGAACCTTTATTTTCATCACTCTAGGCACGTTGAACCGTCCAGATTTGCGTTTTGAGGGTGCTGACAATGGTCCTGTTGTCATAACTTGGATCGCGAGAGAGCATGGGTTGTACAGCGGCGCATCTCCGATCTCGCTAGTTGAACATTGTGTCACTTTCAGACATGATAGAAGGCTCCTATCGCTCTTGGGATTTGTACACGACTGGCCAACTAGTAGATGGTCTGCAACAAAAAAAGAAAACCAGTTTTCATTAAACGGAAATGGAATCATGTCGTCTTTTCTAGGGTGACAAGTCTATCGTTCCACCCCGTATTTATAAAGCATTCATTAAAATTCAATTTTTTGATTGGTTTGGTTTCTTTGTTTAATGGCATATCAAACTTTGGAGGTTATTTAATGCCAAAGCCATTCTACTAGAAGAACAGTAGTGGTACTATTTAACCCATAGCTGGGAGGATAAGGGGGTTCATACCTTTCCCAAGGGTATTTGCCCGAAAGTGAACGTAATAGCGCGACTGGAGTACGAACTTGCTTACTACGATTCCGCAGTCCATCGCTTTAACCATTGCACCACGAGGACACCCCTGTATTTTTGGATAATTTATTCAAAGCATTTTTTCTATATGCCATGGATATTCCTTAATTTCCAACCACGCAGTTGGGTGGGAGGTGGAGCTGTATAATACGCTAACTTCATTGTACCATTACACACCAAATAGACGGTTGTACAAAATAAAAAGGAATTAAATTGAATTATTAAATACATCTGTTGGAAATTAGATTATTTAATTGATGTATTTGAAATTAAATTATTAGTTATATCTGTTTGAAATAAAATCATTAAATACATCAGTTGGAAATTGAATTAGTAAATATATATGCTGGTAATTAAATCATAAAGTAGTCAATTAGTAAATAGATCTTATGGAAATTAAACCAGTAAATAGATCCGTTTGAAATGAAATAATTAAATAAATCACTTTGAAATGAAATTGTTAAATTGATCCGTTTAAAATTGAAATATCAAATAGATCAATTAGGAATTAAATTATTAAATTGATCAGTTGGAAATTGAATGGCTAAATAGATCTATTGAAAATTAAATTAGTGAATAGATATGTTGGAAATTAGATTATTAAATAGATCTGTTTAAAATGGAATTATCAAATTGATTTGTTGGAAATTAAACTTATACATAGATCTTTTGGAATGTATTTCTAATTATTAGGGTCGTTTGCAAAAAAAGATTAAAAAACAAAAACAACAACAATAAAATAGAAAACTAAAACGCAAATAGAAGAAAGAACCTCCCCCGCCACTCAAAAAATCCAAAAACAAAAAGAAACAAACGAAAATCCCAACTAAAACCCAAAAAGAAACCTCTTAAGAAGCAACAACATAAAATGTAAATATTTGAATTGATCATTTGGAATGTATTTGTGATTAATAGGACTGTGGTCAAAAAGAAAAACAAAACAAAAAAAAAAGCAACAACAAAAAACAAAAAACAAAAAAACAAAACACGAAAACGAAAACTGAAACAGAAAACAAATAAACAAACAAAAAGCAACAAAGAACCCCCCAAACCCCAAAAGAACCCTCTAAAGAAGCAACTACACTAAGAATGAAAAACAGTTAACGCAAAATAAACACAATACCCTAAAGTATAAGCATAAAATAACCCAGGATGAATTGAAATTCCATTAAAATCAATCCCTCTCTCAATCAGAAAAGATGATAAAAGTCAGCTGATCAAGGATGACGTATAAATTGGGTGAATCAAAAGATTTGCAAAGATTTTGTTTCCTGCGATTCTTACCTGAGATCAAGTGACCTAAGGAATTGTCGTTGGTAGTATTGAGGTAGTTAATGCGCAGACAAGTTGTGCATTACTTTACAACGTGTGGGATTTGAAGTCCGTTCAGATGAAAACACAAGTTCGAAGTTGGCCATGAAGCCGTTAAAACATTTGGGCGAAAAGTTAAGGGGTAGTTGATCTCGATACAATAACCAGATGCTTTAAGAAATTTCGCTCGAGCAACTAGAACTTCGGTAAAAGTACCCGGAGCTATCGACTTGTGAAAACCTTTCTGTAGCAAATCAAGTACGTTGACATCGCTTTCAGTTGATGAGATATTGCTATCGAGGTATATGAACGGGTCCAAAAAATTCAGAAGCGTGCTATATAATCAGACGAAAGTTCTTAATCAAAACGTTTGAACTCTATTTTCTTAATGTTCATGGAGAGACCGGTGACTTCCTGCTTTCGGTTCCAAGCTGTAGAGTACAGATAAGAATCAGTCTCAAATCTGCGTTCGAATGTATTGCATACATGTTTTGTTTTAATGGCATACCTACTTTCATGGGTTATTTAAATCCAAAGCTATCCTTGTAGAAGAACAGTTGTCGTTCTATTTAACCCATAGCTTGGGGGAGAAGAGACTTCGTACATTTCGCAAGGGTATTTGTTCGAAAGTGAGCATAATAGCGCAACTTGAGTTCGCTTACTTCGAGGCTGTAGTCCAACACTTTATATATCGCACAACAGGCATTCCCCTAATAACGGTTGTAGTCGACCAGTTTTTTTTGCAACTGAATCACCGTATCGTCGAGCTAGTTCAAGCAAACTTTCAAATGCATATATATATATATATATATATATATATATATATATATATATATATATATATCATCATGATCATCATGATCATGTCGTGCTGGTAGCACGGATATCCCTGACCCTCTCTCGCCACTTTTCCCTATCGTTCATCGCCTCAGGCAGGTCTTCTGGACAACATCCTGTATCCTCACATAGTTGCTGAATGTATGTTCGTGCTGGTCGTCCTGCTTTTGCACGGCCATGTGTGGGGGTCCATAAGAGTACATCACTTATATATATATATATATATATGTGTGTGTGTGTGTGTGTGTGTGTTAGGTATATATATAAGGTAGATCACAAAGAAAGTCGTTTTCAATTTTTTTTTTCTCGATCAGATTCGGCCTGCTTTTGAGTGCTTTAATAAAACTTAGGCACATCTTATCCATCAATCCCTAAAATGATACCTTTGTTGCCTTAACGACAGTTCGCTGCCTGCGCTGTGGAACATTTATTTCAATAAATTGTGTCATCTATGGTTTTTAATGGTAGAAAGAACACAACGGCGACGGGGAAGAAAGTAATAAAGAATCTTAAAAAGCCTATCGGCTGCCTTTAATTTAAAGGATCCTTGCATCAGATTGGCTCACAATGAAGCAATCAATTTCTATTCAGTATTAAGACGTCAGTCTCCTATCTTTTTGTTTTGCTTTCTTTTTTGGTTCTCCAGAAAAGTGGGACCAAAGAATTATGAACAGCTCTACACATTTTAGCTTTTCCTGACGTCAATCAGGCAAATATCGCAAAAGCAAAAAGATTTTTTTCAAATTCTGAGAGAGAGAGAGAGAGAGAGAGAGAGAGAGAGAGAGAGAGAGAGAGAGAGAGAGAGAGATCGCAAAAGCAAAAAGATTTTTTTCAAATTCTAAGAGAGAGAGAGAGAGAGAGAGAGAGAGAGAGAGAGAGAGAGAGAGAAAAGTTAAATTGCGTGATTTCAAAAGATAAAGTGCAAGATATTGTTTTCAAAAGAATGCCTTTTACCTCTTACAATATTCTTTTGAAGACAGAGGCGATATGTTGAAATATATTTCAATTGATAAGATATTTAAATTACCTCGTAAAGAAACATCGTGTCCTGCGTATGACGATAACCTCTGATGGCGAGGATCCAGTTCTGGCGATCTATTGAGTGTGGAGTATCCACTCCTTACCATAGCTCTCAAATCCACTCTGATTTTGAGTGGAAGTAGTTGTCATGCTTCGATTTAGATCGAGTAAAGGATTATTCTTACCCGATTGGACCGTTTGCAATGATCGTGATTCCTTAACCTCTAAGCACAAAATAGCCCCAGGCTGATTAACGTGCTGTTAGAATCAAGCACTCAGTCAAACATAAGTTTCTATTCCTTCTCTCTCCCCTTATATATATATATATATATACGCGGTGCATTCAATAAGTTTCCAGACTTTTTGGGCACAGGCATTTAAAATTGTCGTAGACACTTGAAAATTCAATATCTTATTGCTATTCATCTTATGAGATGACTAACCAATTTTTATGATTTCAGGTTCAAATGAACAGCTACAACAGGAATTGGAATACACCCTACTAAAACCTGATTGTCACAGCTGATGAATTTCAAAAATGCAATCTGGACGTGAGGACACTTTAGAAGAACGATATGCAATAAAATTATGTTTTAAACTTGGAAAAAATGCCACAGATACGTATCGAATGCTTCATACTGATTTTCGACCATATTGCATGAATCGAGCGTTTGTGGCATAAGAGATTTAAGGAAGCCAGCGAGTCTGTGAGGGATGATGAGAGGTGTGGCTGGAGTAAGGAAGTCAATACACCAGGGTTGATTGGCCAAAGGGTTAGGGTTAGGGTTACTATGCTGAGCTTTTAAGGGAGTTCAGGAAGAGAAGTCGGCTCAATGGCATTTCGACCAGGACAATGCACCAGTCCACAACTCCATCCTTGTCATAGACTATTTGACCAAGATTGGTATCAAGACAGTTCCTCACCTTCCCTGTAGTCCAGACCTTGTTCTCTGTGACTTTTAATTATTCCCTAAGCTCAGAGGCTGTCGTTATGAGACAATTGAGGAGATGAAAGAGGCTGTGACGAAGGTCATTGACTCGCTCACACAAGAGGATTTCCATAGGGCCTTCCAGAAGTTTTTGGAACGGTACAACAAGTGCATTGCAGCCGGAAGAGATTACTCCGAAGGGGATTTTAGTTTCATGTGTGTACTATCAATAAAAGTGCCCATAAGAAAAAAGTCTGGAAACTTATTTAATGATCCTCGTATATATATAGGCAGCATTTCTTCATTGATTCATATTTGATTGAAGATTATAAACATCTTTTGTTCCCATATATTTTGTTGATTCTTTCGAATTGCCGAATCGATCTTATAATATTCAGCGGGAATTGGTTGATAAAACTTCCATGATTAGTTATTTCTCAAGTACTTTCAACCCAACATCACTTTTGTAATATATTTTCTTCCCTTGATGATGACCCAAAGTTGGCCGACATCTTTGTTAACGAGTTCGAACATCAGTCAATCAATTACGGTTACTGTCTAACTAATACCTATGTGAAAGTTATGAGCCTGTTTTATCCCCCCACCCCGCAGATATAAGTTAAATGGTACCAGTACGTTTCTTCAACACACATGGTTTCGGCATTAAATGATCCGCGAAGGCTGATATATCATTAAACAAAGAAACCAAACCAAATAACTTCCATCATATATATATATATATATATATATATATATATATATATATATATATATATATATAGGGTGGTACGATAAAATTGTCGCCCTTGAAAAGACGACATGATTCCATTTCCGTTTAATGAAAACTGGTTTTCTTTTTTTGTTGCAGACCATCTACTTGTTGGCCAGTTGTGTACAAATCCCAAGAGCGATAGGAGCCTTCTATCATGTCTGAAAGTGACACAATGTTCAACAGGCTAGATCGAAGTTGCGTTGGTGTACAACTCACGCTCTCTACCGATCCAAGTTATGACAACAGGACCATTGCCAGCGCCCTCAAAATGCAAATCCGAACGGTTCAACGCTTGAGGGCACAGCTCAACGCATCGGACGAACCTTTACAAGGTCCAGGCAATCATTGATGAAACTCCCCAGCGGCTTATTCGGCAGATTACCTGAGATTTAGGCGTCTCACACACAACTGTGAATGCATGGGTGAAGAAGGACTTGAAGTGTAGGTTCCTACAGGCGCCAGACAAGCCAGATCTTGACTGAGAAGACAAAGAACCTCAGGCAAATCAAGTCCGTCAGGTTGCTCAACAAACTGAAGCATCCCAAGAAACCAAACATGCTCTGGTTCTTTTCTGACGAAAAGAACTTCTGCCAGGACCAGGTGCACAACAGCCAGAACCATTGCTGGATTGCCACGAATAACAGGGACGTGCCCGGTTATGGTCTTTGGTGTGGTTTCAAGTGAGTGTCACATCATGCCACCTCACATCTTCGAAGTTGGCTTAAAAGTCAACACCAAAGTGTACCTAGATGTGCTGTAGAGTTTGGTGATCCCCTGGTACAATTAGGTGGCCGGTGTCAGACCCTGGGTTTGGGAGCAGGACCCTGCGCCGGCCCACAGGTCCAAAGAGACCCAGGCTTGGCTTCAGAAGGAGTGCTACGACTTTGTACCCTTCTCTCACTGCCCCCTCATCCCCCGACCTGAACCCGTCGTTTGGTCATACGTCGAGAACATCCCCAACATGACCTCCCACAACACCAAAGCTAACCTGCTCCCCGCCATCCGCCAAGTATTCGCCGAGCTCCCGCCGGCGCTTGTGGAAAAGGCATGCTCCCTGTTCTGGATCCGTATCGAGGCGGTGATTGAGGCTGAAAGCGGCTACATTGAATAGATGTCAGCCCTACTATATAATCAAGTTGCCTAAATTGATTTTTTCAATAAAAGTTTTAAAATAAAGCGTTAGTGTTGTTTCCTTTAGGACGACAATTTTATCGTTCCACCCTGTGTGTGTGTGTGTGTGGAGAAAAATTGAGAAACAAAGAAATACAATTCAAGGGGGTTAACTCTTGTAGATATATTTTCGGCTCTTCTTTTCTATTTCATTAAACATCCATCGGTGATCTAACGGCACTTCATAACATCTTTTCCATGTCTTGATGATGGATTATTGAAGCCAAAACGTTATCACGTCGACTTTCTATCATACTAATTTTTACTTTAGATTACTTTGTGTCTCAAATTTTTCCCCATTGCCTGATTATTTTCTATTTACTTCCACACGCAAGCACGCGCGCACACACACACACACACACACACACACATATATATATATATATATATATATATATATATATATATATATTGTGATGTAAATATCTGAGTAACTGAATAGTCTTCACAAATGAAACGGCAAAAAAGTCGAGCAAAATAATATCTATTAATCTCCAAACGCTATCAGTTTTTTAGAAATCCGGAATATATACAATGAAACAGCCTGTCTGTGGATGACAATATATATATATATATATATATATATATACGTATCGCATATATACATATATATATATATATATATATGCGTATCGCATTTATATATATATATATATATATATACACACATATGCAATGCTTATATATATATACATATATACATAACAAGAATTACATATAAATTTCTGTGAATATATATATATATATATATATATATATATGTTCGTTCAGGATTTTTTTCGTCAGATTATTACCTGTTCCCAAAATCTTCTATATGGTAAAAGAAATTTTATTTGGGTGTTTAGCTGGTCACTGCTTGTTACGATGTGAATTAATTCTTGGTTCGTGTCGGGCCCAAATCTGTCACATTATGTTCACGTGATCTGGCACGTGATATGCCACTTTATGATCATGAAAACAATTAGTTATATTCTGGAGAAAATAAATTAGTCTTACAGAAAAAATTAACAATGAATTTAATTTCTACTTAATTAAAAATATTGGACCAAAAGTCTTTTCAGGTAATAAACACACCGAGATGAAATTATTAATTATCAATTAAATTCTCCTTCGTAAACATACTCGGGTGAGTCAAAAGATCTACAATATTTTTGTGACATGAAGCAGAATTCGGCAACGTTTGATGCATTTTCTGAGGTTGTGAAGGCAACGAACCACACTGAACTGTAAGATGCTGAATTCGTCTTGTACTCTTAGAGTGCTACTGGCTGGATTTGCCCTTGTGGCTTGGAGCACGGCCTCGGATTCCACGTACTGTACTCTGATCAACAAATTTTAGTGGTTTCCATGGTATTATGGCACCAGTTCAAATTCGTAAAGTGGAAGTTCCTGAATTAGACTACACTGCCCGTTCATCTATGCGGCTTTAAAATCACACGCAGTAAAGCATTGCACGATGTGTCTGCGCACCATATACCACAACACTAGCAACCACTTCGGGTTGCTTTTCACTTTGGGCCAGTCGACTGAGGCTGCAGAATACACCGACTGCATGTCTGCAGTGGGGTAAAACTCCCCCAACGAGTGTCCTGGATATGACACTAAACAATCTGATAGTGAGATTCCAGTAATGCTAGAGCTTTGAAGAATGCAGAGTACCCCTTTATTGCCATCACTCCCGGGTCCACTTTGGCCAGGGGTAGCAGCACCTGATGGGGTCAAATCTATTGGTCAAATAGAACTGTTTGACATTTAAACTGTGTACTTATAATAAACTGAATTGTTTTAAATAGAACTGCTTGATCATTTAACTGTATGAAAACAAATGCCTGATGTTTGATCGAATTGTTAGTGACACATAGAAATACTGGGAACTATCTAACTTTGTTGAAATGCTAAACTGAATTGTTTTGAATAGAACAGTTTGATCATTTAAGTGTGTGTAAACAGTTGACTGATTTTTATTTTAATTGTTATTTATACATAGCAATAGTTGAAAACATAAAACTGTGTGCAAACACAGTTTAATGTTGGGATTGCTCGTGGTGTAATGGTTATTGTCGTAGGAAATGGACACGGCGACACGAGTTCAAATCCTGGAGGAGACTGATTGCATATCGCATCGCACTAATACCCTTGGGAAAGGTATGAATCCAATTATTTCTTCCTCCAGCTATGGGTAAATAGTAGGGCAGACTAGGTTCTTCAGCTTTGGTGAGGCAACTAGTCAAGGAGAAGGAAAACTCTGAATTCAAACCTGTTTAACCACGCTTAAAAATTGACCTTGTATAATATCCTGCCCGAGAGGAGGGGTTGGTAAATATGATTAAACTGTGTGCCAACAAATGATTAATAGTAAATAGAATTATTCCTATTGGATATAAATAAGGGAAACCTTTAGTAGTGTGAAAAAAATGAGCTCAGGCTCGTTTAGAGATGTTATCCATAAAATCTGTTTAGAAATCAAACATTTAATATTTTAATATAAAAAGGGTTTGGCATTAAATAAAATATAACGGTTGATAAGCCATAAAACTAAACCAAATCGAATCTTTACACGGCTTGAACTGCTTCGGTCCCGTGATCTACGCGCCGCAAACTTACACATACGAAAATATTGCAAAATGTTTGACAAACCTTTGTAGCTAGATGATACGATGATTCAGTTTCAACAACCTAGGCAAGGATGGCCATTATTTAAAATTCCACTTCGCAAAACGTAAATAATACCCCAGACGTAGTGTTGTATTGCAGGGTCTCGATGCAAGTTGCCAGAGACAATGACAAGATGAACGAATGACAAGAAGTTCTCAGAAAAGGAAAAAGCTAGACACATGTTCCAAGAAATAATAATACTCACTTTATTTCTGTTTTTAACATTCCTCCAGACCAGCCACAAAAACAGGGACTTATGAACGTGTATCTCCTTTTAATTGATGAAGAAAAGATACTCTCGTACCATAAGATTTAACCTACCTGTTATGGAGTGGGGTCACTACCTTTGAAAGTTAAGTGGTTCCTTGTGCTTTGCCGGTCATTAAGCTACTGCTAACCCTTTTCAAAATCTACTATTATTATGAGACCGTTTCTCGCACTTGACGTGAGAGTTCGCGTTGTTGATCCTTTGTTGACGGTCAAAAGTATTACCGGAATGAAAAAAATGTTGGTATTTTAGGATTTGTACTTGATATCTCCTTGCTTAACACTCAACAATATAAGGTACTTATCAAGAGTAAGGTGGAGCAATCCAGGGAAGGAGTAACTCCTTCCCCTACACTTCGGTGTAGTAGCTATTGAGAAGGGAGCCTTCTGGTCGCCCTCGACTATGGTCACCAACTTTACTTAATTTAGGCTTTTGAGGGAGTGTTCTATGTACTCAAATTCTTCATGGTGTTAATACGATCATACCCTTCCTGGAGACCCTAATTGTTAAAACCCATAACATTTTAACTTTAAAAGTCTACTGCAAACACAAACAAAAAGGAGTATATACATTTCTGCTCCAACCACCTCAACAAATCAAGGTTCATAGGGGTTGGAAGGCTGTCACAAGGTTCACAGGCGTTGGAGGGCTGTCACAAGGTTCACTGGGGATGAAAGGCTTTTACAAGATTCACAGGGGATGGAAGGCTATCACAATGTACACGGAGGTTGGAAAGCTTTCACAAGGTTCACAGGGGTTGGAAGCTGTTACAAGGTTCACAGGGGATGGAAGGCCGTCACTAGGTTCACAAGGGATGGAAAGCTGTCACAAAGTACACAGGGGATGGAAGGCTGCCACAAGGTTCACAGGGGATGGAAGGCTGTCAAAAGGTACACGGGGGTTGGAAAGCTTTCACAAGGTTCACAATGGATGGAAGGCTACCACAAGGTTCACTGGTTATGGAAGGCTATCACAAGGTACACGGAGGTTAGAAAGCTTTCACAAGGTTTACCGGGGTTGGAAACCGTAACAAGGTTCACAGTGTCTGGAAGGCTGTCACAAAGTTCACAGGGGAGTGAAGGCTGTCACAAGGTTTACATGAGTTGGAAGGCTGTCAAAAGGTACACGGAGTTTGGAAAGCTTTCACAAGGTTCACAATGGATGGAAGGCTACCACAAAGTTCACTGGTGATGGAAGGCTATCACAAGGTACACGGAGGTTAGAAAGCTTTCACAAGGTTTACCGGGGTTGGAAACCGTAACAAGGTTCACAGTGTCTGGAAGGCTGTCACAAAGTTCACAGGGGAGTGAAGGCTGTCACAAGGTTTACATGAGTTGGAAGGCTGTCAAAAGGTACACGGAGTTTGGAAAGCTTTCACAAGGTTCACAATGGATGGAAGGCTACCACAAAGTTCACTGGTGATGGAAGGCTATCACAAGGTACACGGAGGTTAGAAAGCTTTCACAAGGTTTACCGGGGTTGGAAACTGTAACAAGGTTCACAGTGTCTGGAAGGCTGTCACAAAGTTCACAGGGGAGTGAAGGCTGTCACAAGGTTTACATGAGTTGGAAGGCTGTCACACGGTACACGGAGGTTGGAAAGCTTTCACAAGGTTCACAGGGAATGGAAGCTGTTACATGGTTCACAGGAGATGGAAGGCTATCATTAGGTTCACAAGGGATGGAAGGCTGCCACAAGGTTCACAGAGGATGGAAGGCTGTTACAAGGTTCACAGGGGTTGAAAGGCTGTCACAAGGTTCACAGGGGCTGGAAGGCTGTGATTACATTTCAACAGATAATCTATTTTTGTTTGTTTGTCTTGAAGAATGACTATTCAATACTACCTGGTAGGGCCATAAACTGTAGAACAATTAACAATGCCTTGAAAGTAAGAGTTTAGCATCATTCTTTAAATGGTACTAAATTTGACAATGATTGCTTGATCATTTTCAATGGCATATCAACTCGTTCAGCATTGTTTATTCCGAGAGTTTAGGATATTTGGTTCTTTGTTAACTGAAAAAAGGAAAAATTGAAAAAGGAAACAAATGTATTCAGACGTAAGAAAACTCACTCTTTAAAGATTCACAATCATCCAAATTTTTACTTATCAGAATAGCTACTATACTAGTGTTTATTGCCACTAGGTCTTTATGAGAAGAAAATTTTACAAAAGGATTTAAAAGAATAGTCCGTCTTCTCGTGGAATTATACAAGCATTGTCAGATAATAGTAGTTTTAGAATTTATCGCCACCTCGTTGGCTGGGGTTGTGGAATGCGCCGAATGCAATTATGTGGCGGGTGGTAAGACCCCACACCAGCAAGTTTCCTTGGTATGACATTAAACCATGAGATGGTGAGGCTCCATTACTAGATCTTTAGGGAATGTGGAGTACTTCTTCATTGCAATTTCTCTCAAGTCCACTCTGATCCGGGGTGATAGTACCTGTCAAAGTCACACCTGAAGTTCAAATAGAACTTCGCCAAGTGAGCTGGGACTATAGAATACCCCTTCTGTATCTCTACGCTGGGAATGAGATCTACCCGAACGAGTATCCTTGGTATGTCATTAAATCATCTGATAGGGAGGCTCCATTCCTGGATCTTTTGGGAATACAGAGTACTTCTTCATTGCCATTACTACTTGGTCCATTCTGATCCAGAGTGGTAATACCTGTTAGGGACTCATCTATGAGTCATATAGAACTCTTCAATCATTTACTATACTTGAAATCATTTAGTCTTAAGCAAACAACCGATTAATATTGAATAGAATTATTAGTGTTAGATAGCAATACTTAAAACCATGTAATTGTGTGCAAACGGTTGAATAATGTTGAACTGCATTATTAGTGTTTGATAGCAATACTTAAAACCATTTATTGTTCTGTGTATGGTACTGAACTGCATCTGATGGTGAGGCTCCAGTCTTGGAGTTTGGGGAATGTGGAGTGTCTCTTAAGTACCCTTCCTCTCAGGTCCACTATGACCCGGATGATAGTATCTGTTAGGGTCCTGAATAAAAGTATTCAATTTTTTACAAGGGACTATATTAGTTACTTTAAATCATACATCTGTGCGGAAGTTATACGTATGAAATAGGAATATTTGATAAATAGAACTACAATTGTTAAATGGCAATACTTGACGCCATTTAACTGTGTGCAAATAAAAGAGTTCTCGCTCGTTTATAAATGTAACCTAAAAACTATTCGCTTACAAATCCTATATATATATATATATATATATATATATATATATATATATTATTTGGCTTTTAGTAAACCACAAGGGTTGTAATGCCCTAAAATTAAACTAAACCAAATCAAACTAAATCTATCAGTTCTAGTAACTCTACGTTGAAACAAGTACACAAAAATCTACATGGGCAATCCTCTTATTGTAGGAGCTAACGTGCAGGACTTCGACATCAGAGTATGAGAGATCGAGTTCTAACCGCGCTACCTCCTTCTCAGTCGAACCAATAACCTTGGGAAAAGGGTCATCCCCTTACCCACTTCCGCTATGGGTTAAGTAGTGCCACAGCTGTTCTTTTACAACGATCGCTTTATTATTAAATAGCACAGGAAGGTTGATATGCCCTTAAAGAAAGAAACCAAATAAAACCAAAAAAATGTAAATGTGAACACTATTCTCTAATCTCTTGGCATAAAATAACCCAAGATAGGATGACATGACGTTAAGATCGATCAATCAATAAATCAGTCAATTACTTAAATTATTCTGCAAAACTTGTAGTAGTTTGAATACGGAGTTTTGTGGGTTTTAAAAGGGGTTTTGAAGGTCAGGGGCTAAGGGCAAGGCTGTGTTGCCGTAAGATATCTGACTCCATATTTTGGTTATATTATTTTACCCCACGTTAATTGGCCGGCGCAATGCCTTGTCCAAAGAAAGTCCCAAAAGAAATATACAAAAAGAAAAGATAGAAACAGATAAGAGACGAAAACATTTCTTCCATACTTTCCTTTATTTACTTGGTGAATGGACTAACCAACGCTACGTCCCAAGACGCAGCGTGGTGCCCAAAACACCAGACAGCAAAATGATGTTGTTGGTTCGACGGACACTTCCTGACAAGACTCGGTTCACAGAAAACCTGAATATTTATCTCTCTCTGATTTTTAACCGGATGGATGCGTGGATCCTTAGGCGTGGCGTTTATACATTTTGTATGTGGCAGCCGACAAGTCAACATCCGGTTGGGAGTTTTATTGTTAATTCCTAAATCCTCACAGTTTCTTTTCCCCCGTGACTGATTGCTCTTGCAAAGCCAACGTTACTTTATTTACCTAGATCTTGGTAGAGGAAAAAAACGTTGCATAGGGCATTAGCACTTCGTAAAACCCCAAACAGACTTGATCTAAATTAGAACGTGAATCACCGAGTCAATTTTCTACGACGATTAACGTCACAGTACTTATTAGAGGACTTCGGCTGCAAAGGTTTTATAATGGATTTCAAATAGTGCAATGTTGAGGTTTCTAGGGATTATTACATTCAAACATTAAAGTACATTCACGATTGTCTTAAATCACTTCAAAAAGAAGACATAAGTGCCACATTTATTGAGATTGCAATGAAAACGACTGTCACGGACACATTCAAATACAATTAAGTGGCCATCAATCAAAGGAAAACTGGTTTCAATAATCTTATTAATGTCTTTAATCGTTGGCTAATAGCAATAAGATTTATATATCCATTTGTCTTTGGCAAATCGTTATTGTAATCTAGTATAACAGAATAGAATTTCATTCTACAAAACAATGTGAATATACGTAATGTAGGTTATTATTTGTCCTACGTGTCATTCTAGTAAGTGTTATTAAATGACATCTATCTATCTATCTATCTATCTATCTCGTAGTGAAAAAGTTATCTTACGAAACAGAGACGGTGATCCGAGTTCAAACCCTGGACGGAACTGTTTACATTTACAATAGCATTGATACTCTTGGGTTTCGTTTGGTTTGGTTTTATGATATATCAACATTTGTAGGTTATTTAATGCCAAATCTATTTTATACATATAAACAGTTCTATTTCAAACAGTTCAGTATAGCATAAGTACACAGTTTCAATGTCAAAAAAATTCTATTTTAAACAATTCAGTTGAGCTTCATACAAAGTTTAGTTATATTTGACCCATAGATCGGACCCTAACAGACAACTAATCCGGGCCAGAGTGGATCTAGAAGGGATGTCAATAAATGGGTACTTCGCATTCCCAGAAGCTCCAGCAGTACTGGAACCTCGCCATCAGATTGTTTAGTGTCACACCCAGGACTCTCGTTGGGGGAGTCGTAGCTCTCTGCAGAGGTGCAGTTGGTGTATTCTCCAGCCCCAGCCGACTGGGCCGAACAGTTTTGGGAAAAGATTAAATCCAACTAAAACAGAATTCAGCACAACTTAAAAATTGACCTTGTGTCACGTCTCAGTCTGTCTCTAACTAGCAATATACATATATACGAAAAAATGTTGGTATTTTAGGATTTGTACTTGATACCTCCTTGCTTAACACTCAACAATAGAAGGTACGTATCAAGAGTAAAATGGAGCAATTCAGGGAAAGGAGTAGCTCCCTCCCCAACACCTCGATGTAGTAGCTATTGAAAAGGGAACCTTCCGGTCGCCCTCGACTAAAGGGAGACAACTTTACTTACTTTAGGCTTTTGGGGGAGTGTTCTATGTACTCGAATTCTTCATGGTGTTAAAGAATCTAATATGATCATACCCTTCCTGGAGATCCTAATTGTTAAAACCCATAACATTTTAATTTTAAAAGTCTACCGCAAACCCACAAACAAAAAAGGAGTATATACATTTCTGCTCCCACCACCACCACAACAAATCAAAACGGGCCTCATAATCGGCTTTTATTTAAGGGCGCTTAGAATATGTAACCCACAATAGCTCGATGAAGAATTTGAGTAAACACACACACACACACACACACACACACACACACACACACACACACACACACACACACACATATATATATATATATATATATATATATATATATATATATATATATATAAACTGGAAATAAATCCAACTATATAAAAATGTACTAATATGAAAAAAACAACAAGAAAACAATGTCTTCTGAGGATAGTTTTATTTATACTTTGAAATAGTTGCCCATGTTTAACATTTCAGTCTTTAAATATGAAACCCTTTGACCTTCATTAAGGTATATTGGTTGTTAAAGAGAATGAAAAAAACTGAGAAATTTTAAAAGATTCTATTTCAGTTAGTGGTTTTCTGTTTCAAAGATATTCGGTGTAATTTGAAAAAGTCTAGGCATAAAATAACAAAAGACGGGTTAATATGCCGTTAATTCAAGAAATTAACCACAAACGAAAATGATGAATTATGCCGATTCAGTTGGGGGTTGTACAATACGCCACCGGCATCTTTGAAGTGGGTAAGACCCTCCCCCACACACCTACCATTGTCCTGGATATGATACAAAACCATCTGATGATAAGTCTCCTGTCCTTGAGCTGTAGGGAATGTGGAGTACCTCTTCATAGCTATCATTTCCCGGTCTACTCTGTCCCGGTGTGGTAATAACTTTTATGTTCCCATTTATTGGGGGGGGGTCCTCGTGGTGTAATGGTTAAAGCGATGGACTGCGGAATCGTTGTAAGTGACTTTGTACCCTAGTCACGTTCACTTTCAGGCAAATACCCTTGGGAAAGGTATGAAGACCCTTTATCCTCCTATCTATGGGGTAAATAGTACCACTACTGTTCTTCTTGGAGAATCGCTTTGGTATTAAATAACCTACAAAGATTGATATGCCATTAAACAAAGAAACCAAATCAAACCCATCTATTAGTCAAATAGAACTGTTTAATCATTTGCTATAAGTAAAACAATGTAACTGTGTGCCAACAAATAATCAATGTTAAATTGAGTTTATAGCCTTAGATCGTAATGCTAGAAACCATTCAACTGTGTCCAAATAATAAATAGCAATACTTGAAACCATTTAATCATGAATAAATAAATGAACGCTGACTTTTTTTAAAAAGTATTAGCTACAAAGTATTTACTTAAAAATTAAATAACATATATAGGTATTAGCAAGATTTGAGATTAAATAACCATCAAGATTTGATATGCCATTAAAGCAAATAATCTAGCCTAACCAAATGAAGAATTCTGTAAGTCTCAATAACTGATGGAAAACATTTCGTATTTAACTTAAATATAATCTTTTCTTTCATCTTTCCTTACACGTCAACAGCTAGCTCCCTTCTTTCCACCATTTCTGATTTGAGACAACAAATCTTGCGACACAATAGTTTTTTTCAGGAACCCTGATTAATTTGTACAGTTGTTTATTCGTATAGTCATACATGACAATATCTATTTTTCCATCTTCAAGGACACGGATCTGTTCCACGTCTGCGTAATAACCTAGCCTCCAACGCTTGCGAGATTTTTTTTCTAATATCGCTGTTTTTGCTATCGTAAACACTTGCTTTTCGGCTCCATGTTTGTTGGTATATACACTACTGATCATAAGAAATGATTAGTTGATTGAATTTAACGGCATGAGAAAATCAGTTGCGGGTTATTTCATGCCTAAATGTTAAGGAATCCAGTTCATTGTATGAACGTATTTGTATCTATTTATTTGTTATTTCTTAAAACTTTTGTTTGGCGCTCGATACTATTGAATACGGATAGAGATTATACAGCCAGAGGGTTAAATCAACAAAGTAACATCGATTCTATAACGAGGGTTAGTATAATTCCGATTAAATATGATAGGAAAAAATACTGTTGTCGCTGTGTTTTTGTGAATAACGTATCATTCTGAATAAGCAAACGGAGTGGATCTTTCAACTAGAAATAAATGATAAGGCAGCTAATGGCTTTGTATAGAGGAGGAAATTTAATTTCAGTTGACAACCAAATAAGAAAAAGAAACTATCATATTCTTGCTTTTGAATTTCACAATTTTTTTTCCAAGCTTGGATTTGAATTTGCTTTCTTTATTTAGTAAGACATATGTTTATAGATTTTCAAATCTTATGATAAATATGAATCTAAATCCATTTAGGAGGGAAAGATATGAACCCCCTTATCCTCCCAGTTATGGTTTAAATAGTACCACTACTGTTCTCCTAGGAGAATGGCTTTGGCATTAAATAACATACAAAGGTTGATATGCCATTAAACAAAGAAACCAAACCAAACCAGTATGACTAGCTTACACGGGATCATAAGCAATTACCAGAAAAATATATGGTTTGGTTTCCTTGTTTAATAGCATATCAAACTCTGCGTTATTTAAGGTTGGTTGGGCTTTATCGCATATTAACATTTGTAGGTTATTTAACGCCAAATCTATTTTCATGCAAAAAGTCAGCTCTATTTCAAACCATTCAGTTTAATTGTCAAAACAGTTCTAATTCAGCTAATTCAGTTTAGTATGAGTACAGATTTTGTTTATACATAGTTAAATGTCAAAACAGTTCTATATTAAACAATCCTATTTAGTGTAAGTAGAGTTTTAATGTCAAAAACAATCCAATTTCAAACAATTCAGTTTAGCATAAGCACACTGTTTAAATTTAAGAAAAGTTTAATTGTCAAAAACATTTCTATTTCAAGCTATTCAGTTTTGTTTTAATTCAAACAATTTAGTTTAGCGTAAGTATGCAGTTTAGTTCTACTTAACTCATAGATAGGGTCCTATCAGGTGCTACCATTCCGGGTCAGAGTGGACCTGGGAGCAATGGCAATGAAGGTGTGCTCTGCATTCCCCAAAGCTCCAGCATTACGGGAACCTCACCATCAGATTATTTAGTGTCATACACTGGACACTCATTGTGGGGGTGGGTGTCTTACCCCCCTGCAGAGAAGCTGTCGGTATATTCTACAGCCCCAACCGACTGGGCTAGCGTTATTTAAAGCCATCCTTGTAGAAGAACAGTAGTTGTACTATTTAACTCACATTTGGGAGGATAAAGTCCGAAAGTGAACGTAACAGCTCAAGTGAAGTTCGAACTTGCTTACTTCGATGTAGCAATCTAGAACATTAGCCACTACATCACGGGGACTCGATCCTTGAATAGATGCAAAGACTCACTTGATAAATATTGATATAAAGCGTCATCATTATCCTTAAAGCATGACGACTACACAGATTCCCTTGATTTTTACTCGTTATCTGTCCCACTCGACCATCGTTTTTTTGTAAAGTCAAGATGGCAACCAGTATGCGCACTGAGTTGATAAATTTAAGTTCTTGCTGGTCGAATAACACTGGTGTGTCAATGTGTAGAAGTCCATAGGATAACGTCGCTTTGCTTCTCCAGCAGTGCCCAGCATGTCTCTTTTGGATGGTTTACGAGATGGGAGGTGAGTAATCGTATAATGGCTGTATTTGGGAGGCAGTTTTCAGGATTTTTCGAAATAACATATATTATCTTTGCTTAGTTCCCATTAAGTTTTTTAACTAAATGTTTCGTTATATTCCAAATGGTAGTGTTATATAATTAAGGCAATGAATTTTTTTATATTAATCATTTTTTGTTAATTATATTTTATTGTTTAGTTTGATAAGGCTTTGAACTATTCGGGTCTCTTAGTCCAGGTGCATAGTCAGATGATGCAGTCTTACGCCCACGTGGAAGGGATGCGACAATCATTATCAGTCATAATAATCCCCCAGATGGGAAACGGGGCGGGAATGTGGATGACGTTATGCCCAGAAGAGATGGTCCTGAACATTTGAGTATTTTGAAAAGACAGTAGTTGAGGTTAACCGTTGAAGGTAGTGGTTGATTTTCTCGGATCTGATCAGATCATATCGTATTTTTTGGGTTTCGACCAGAAGAGATGAATTGGCATCTTCAATACCAAAAGATGCACCGCGCGTGGCGGGTAGGGGGTTCAGTATAGTATAGTTAACATAGTGTTTTAAGAATTGTGTCTCTCTCCTCGTGTTGCCAAGGACCGAAGCGAGAAATTAATAAACCTGTTCGAATCAGAAACGACAGAGTCCGCCTGTTTTTTGTATATGTATTTGTTCTACTGTTATTATTGAGATATTTATGGCTATACAACTGTAGTCCTATACAGTTGTACTGACACGGCTTCTGTTTGGAAGAGTTCCCGTTTTATTTTATCGGGGAGATCAGGTTTTCATAAGGTCGATATGCTGTATCGTCATCTGCAGCATCACAACGACACAATAATAAAGACGCAGTAATAAACGACGCAGGAAGACTTCTTTAACAATATTTACCTTTCACTTTATTGCAAGGGTTCGAAAAGGTTGTGTGAGGTTTTACTGTGAGAGGGAGCTGGAGACCGAACATAAACTCTAATATTTCGACCCCACTGTTATGACCGTCACGTTGTGTCTTTCTCGTTCTTTAGTGCTGCTCAACCGGAGATCTAGTGGCTCGCTCTGCTGTGTGATGCTGGCCTTCTTTACTGCATCTTATCAGCATCTTCTCCGGACCTCATCTCATCAGGGCCCCAGGCCCCTTCGGCCTGATATGGCTTTTCCTACCACATCTCGTCTATAACTCCGTCCGATCTTCAACTCAACTGCCACTGGCTCGTCGAACTCAACTGAGTTATATAATCGTTCGACGCCCACTCGATCTTTGAAACCGAATGTTTAATCGTCATCAAGCGGAAATAACTGTCATGCAGTTCACAGGTCACTCTCTTCCGGTGCATCACTCTGTAGTGTACCATGGGAATTTTTTTTTTTTTGCTCGTCCCATTTCATCAGCCAATTTCCACCCACGCGATTTCCTCTCATAACTGCCATTAGAATGTGTCACTTCCTTCCGGTGAATCACCTTGAATGGCATTTTTGGCCGGGTCAAAACATAACAGATAACCTTTACTGCAGCAGTTTATGCCTTTCCAATGTGTAAACGTATCACTATGCAGATTAATTCTACTTCTTCCCTTAACATCTTCACCATTAACAACACTAGAAACTGAAAGTATTTAACTACGTATATATATATATATATATATATACAGGCTTATTTACCTTTCCATATGGAAGCCCAGTCGGTTCAGCGTCATGCAGAAGGGTAAGACTCCCCAAACTGGATATGACACTAAACAATTTGATGGTGAGGCTCCATTAATGCTGGAGCTATGAGGAATGCTGAGTACCTCTTTATTGCTATCGCTATCAGGTCCACTCTGATGTGTTTCTATCTATGGATCAAATAGAACTAAACTTTGTTCTTATATTTAACTGAATTGCTTGAAACAGAACTCTTTTGACATTTAAACTGCGTACTTATGCTAAACTGAATTGTTTGAAATAGAAGTGTTTATATGTATAAAGATAGATTTGGCATTAAATAACCTACAATGGTTGGTATGCCATAAAATTAGACTAAACCAAACGAAAACATTCAGCTATATATATATATATATATATATATATATATATATATATATATATATATATACTAGTTTATTAACTTTGTCTTATAGCAGCCCAATCGGCTTAGGCTGAGAATACGCCGACTGCATCTTGCCGAGGTGTAAGACCTCCCAATGAATGTCTCGATATGACACTAAAATGCATCTGATGATGATGGTACTACACCTGGAGGTCTGGGAAATATGTACTCCATCATTGACATTATTTCCAGGTCCACTCTAACCCGAGGTGGTAATACCTGTTTGGGCTTCCTCTATGGGTCAAATGGAACTGTTTTATCATTTAACTGTGCAAACAAATGACTGATGTTAAATTGAATTGTGAGTGTTGATACTTTAATCTATTAAATTTCGTTCTAGCAAATGAGCTCTGACTCATTTAAAAATAATATTACCCATAAACTATTTGTTTACAAATTATATATATATATATATACATATATATATATGTGTGTGTGTGTGTGTGTGTGTGTGTTTGTGGGTGTATGTGTGTGTGTGTAGAAAAGATAGATTTGTAGTGAATCTGACAGTATGATAGAAATATGTGGAAAGTTGGATAAATTAAACCCATAACTCAGATTTAGATGTGTGATACTTCGTTCGGGCTTTATTTTATCAAGATGAAATGAAGCGCAAACAAAATATCACACATCTAAGTTAAGTATTTGATCTATCCAGCTTTCCACATATTTTTATCATAAGCAAAATTAGGAATATTCTTGAATAATAACAAAGAACTTTATTATAAAATAAGATTATCATAAGCAAAATTAGGAATATTCTTGAATAATAACAAAGAACTCGATTATAAAATAAGATTAATTTTAATTTAAAAAATAAACAACAGAATAAAAAGACGGATTTACTCAATATGCCAACCATTTTTTTTTTCGTTATAGTATCAACACGTTTGCAAAATGATATGCAGGCCTTCAAAATAAATTCTTCGGACATTTTAATCCATTCCTTCTCAATAGCAGACTTAAGCTAACCAATATTTCGAAGGGAAGTTGTATTTGCATTTATATAATCGTCATGAAGGGAATTAAGTAAAAGTAAAGTTGGTGGCGTAAAGTACCATTTTTTTTAGTCTTTGGTATGACTCGACCTGGGATTGAATCCTGGTCTCTCGGACCATTGAAATTTTGTTTAATAGCTGTTTTCACAGTTTTCTCGTGGACTTTCAATTCTTTAGCCTGCTTTCTTATTTACATTGTGGGGTCCGTCTTAATTGCCGTCGCGAGTGTAGTTAAGAAGCTTTCTTTTCGTTTTTTGTTTAATCTTCAACCCCCTCTTTTTCTTAAAAAGCTCTTTTTCAGTAAAGAAACAAACTTTACTTTTTATACGGTAGACAAAGAAACTTTGGTTTGGTTTTGGCGTTAAGTAAATCATAGATGGTTTGTTGTTTCTTTTCTTTCTCACTCATATTGGGCTGAATTTTAATTTAAAAAAAATAGTACTTGAATAATAGAGCTGATCATGAAAATTTAGATTCATCGCGCTTTTTCAAAAATTTGAGTAATCATACCAGAAAATTCTTTTAAAATTATTCCATATTTTCCTTCCGCATCCTCTTGTTGTATACTCATATGCAGATTTATAACGACACAACAATAATAAAGACGAGCGACACAGTTCTTAGAAAAATATACCTCTCACTTTATTTGAAAGGGTTGCGTGTGAGAGGGACTTGGAGACCGAACAGAACTGCAACATACTGACCCCCACTCTATTGGCCATAACCGTTTCTTTCCCGTTCTCCTAGGCTGCTCAACCGGGGGCCTGGGGGCCCACTCCGTTGGGTGCTGGTTTTCTCTACCGCATCTTGTCTCCAACTGGTCTGGTCTCCAAACTAACTGACTTCCTGTCCCCACCGAGTTATATAATAGTTCAACGTCTACCTTCTTGTGGGCGTCACAAATTGCACTCATTCAACCCATCCACGGTCAAGGTTATACTCTGCTATTCCTCGATCGGATGCACCTGTTATTTACATAGATGCATTTCCTATTTTGTCAGCCCGGCCGGGTCGTAGGTCAATATACAACACTCTACGTATATACAAAACAGGTTCTTGCATTAAATTACCTACAAGGGTTGATATGCCATGAAATCTAACGAACCTAACCTAACCTAACCTTGATATATTAACATGTTTTTAAAGAAACCGATACTTTTATTAGATTCTGGCTTTAAGACATTAATTTTGTTTAGCACCATGAAAACCTTAGGGTCCATTTCAGAGTGAAACTTTCTTCATCTTAGGGGGTGATATTTTCTACTTTATGCTGAGCCAATTCTGAATGCATTTTTAAACAAATGGGTTCGGGATGATTTATCTTTCTTCATTTAGGCCTGTCAACTTCCACACTGGGAGTTTCCTTCTGCCAAGATATTTTCAAAATAAATCTTTGATAAATATCTTCAGACACTTTTCTTTTCGTTCTTTCAATTCACATTCTGCGCCCCCCACCTATTCTTCCTCGGGCAAGATGTTTTAACTCTGTATTTTCCCAACGAAAATTTTCTTAATTTATTTTCTCGCTTAAACAAAACAGATTTTTTTTCTATCCTAAATTCATTCACAGTCACACATTTTCCCCGGCTGCTTTTTAATCCATGAATTCATAACCATAAAAAATGTACGATCCTCTTCACATAACGGTCTGACAATGTGCAGTCGATATACTCCTCTCTCTTTCTCTCCCTCTCCTTCTTTCTCTTTACCTCGCTCTTTCCTTATTTCCCTCTCTTCATATATATATATATATATATATATATAGTGGACAAAAGTGTATATGACTTACCAAAACACAAATCAAACAATTAAAATTTTCTTATTTCTTTAAATTGAGAGAAGGTTTACTGAAAAACAGAACCTACTAAGTCTTTTCTTGTAAGATAATATAGTATTTGTCAGAGCGTAAATATTTAACGAGAGAAAGTGAAAATTCATGCATGAAATGTAATAGTTTATATTAGCCTAATTTAAAGGGATATATTTTTTTTTGTGTTGAAAAAAAAAATCTTTGTGTGAATGTGTCACTATATGTGAGAGAAAATATATTCATGCGTTAAACGTATGTGCGGTTGAAATTGGAACTTTCTTCAGCAAGCTTTGGTTGGAATAGCAGCCTTAACAAATCTATGTAAACAATATCATACGCGTCCATTTTAAGGTAATCGAGCGATGTTAAAATATATTCATCCCCAAAGAGAAAAGAATGCAGATTTTTATAATATATATATATATATAGAGAGAGAGAGAGTGGATAAAAAAATCCATACTTACAGAAAAAAAAATTATTTCTTCACTTGCCCACTGGGACCCTAGAACGCACCAACTGCAACTTTGCAGAGGGGTAACACTTCCCCAACGAATGTCCTGTTTATGACACTAAACAATCTGATGGTGAGGTTACAGTAATGCTGGAGCTTTGGGAATTACGCCTTCATAGCTATCACTTCCGGGTCAACTCTGGCCTGGGTTGGTAGCACCTGATTAGATCCTATCTATGAGTCAAATAGAACTAAACTGTGTACATAAGTTAAACTGAATTGTTTGAAAAAAGAACTGTTTTTACATTTAACTGTTTGCAAACAAAAACTATACTTATACTAAACTGAATTGTTTGAAATTTAATTGGACGTTAAATGAACCGAAAAGGGTTGACATGCCGTAAAACAAACCAACCAACCAACCAACTTATTTCATCACAATTTATGATATTGGGGTAGCCTAGAACTTCGATTAAAAAGCTGATGATTCATCAATGATTCGAATTGGTTAAAAAAATGTATTTTCAAATAATCTAGGAGGGAAAAGATTTCTCAAATCATTTTGGATTTTGATCCCGTAAATTTTTCAAAGTCAAATATTGTAGTTTGCAAAGTATCTCAAAGAACTTTTAAAACGAGTGCGAATTCGCCGATTGGTCAATAAGATCAAAAGTACTGATACAAGAATTATAGCTTCTTGAGCCGATTTTTTGTACCAAAATTAACACTTTTTTAGAATATGGAAGTCAGTTGATTTCCCATATATATATATGGCCGAGTGGGTAGAGTGTTCGCCAGTGGTCCGGAAGACCTGGGTTCAATCCCAGGTCGCGTCATACCAAAGACTTTAAAAATGGTACTTGATACCGCCTTGCTTAACACTCAGCGATATAAGGTACGTATCGAGGGTAAAGTGGAGCAATCCAGGGAAAGGAGTAGCTCCTTCCCCTACACCTCGGTGTAGTAGCTATTGAAAAAGGAACCTTCTGGTCACCCTCGACTAAAGGTCGCCAACTTTATTTACTTTATGAACGATATATATATATATATATAT
>OY757921.1:77725366-77940366 GCA_963585895.1 Sepioteuthis lessoniana | reverse complement strand
TTGTTTGGATGGTCTCCACTCGGCCACCAACTTCCAAATCTTCAAGGCCCTTCAATAATCCGTTCAGTTTTACTCTGTGGTCAGCTGGGACACCAAAGCCGACAGTTTTGTAGATTTTTTTTTTTTTGTTGATTATTATAAGGTCTGGTCTTCTGGCCGAGATTAGGTGATCCGTTTGTATATCAAATCCCATAGGAGTTTGTGTGTGTCATTTTATAGAACAGGCGTTGGGTTGTGCATATACCATTTGCTGGCATGGTCAAATTTAAATTTCTTGCACATTTCCCAGTGGATCACTTTGCCCACCCAGTCGTGTCTAGCCTTGTACTCCTTCTGTGCCAATTTGCTGCATTCGCTTATTATTATTATTATTATTATTATTATTATTATTATTATTATTATTTCTTTTTCTAATTTCGTTCGTTTCGGGTTTTACTTTTGATTCTTTATCGGTTGAAACTTCGCAATAGGCAGCGTAAAATACTCGTGAATTATGCTGTTTTCAATAATCTGATTACTGCTGTTTTGGTGAAAAAAAAAAAAAAAGAAAAAAAAAGAAAAGGAGATCGCCAGAAAAAATGTCGATTTTCTGTTTTTCCTGTTTTCTTTTGGGTGGGATGCTCAAGACTATTGTATAAAAGCTGAATGTTGCTTTTAGTTCTGGCTTTTCAAGGCACAGAACATGTTCAGTAGAGCTGACATTGTTCCAATGAGAGGAAAATCCATATTCCTTTCCTGCTTCCATCTTTCATACGAAGGAACGATGGCAAAAGCTGCACTTAAGCCGAGGGGCATCGATAAACGGCAGGCACGAACACACGTTTTTGGATTTATGTTACATCGAAAACATGTTAAGAGCAGTTATGCAAGAAAATAACGCTAGAGATCAATATGCTACAAACAAAAGCAGTCTAAAGTTTTCAATGTCAATTAGAATATAGATTCTATTTCATACTTTTTCGGCGTAGTTTATTGTCGTTCTAAGTTGTTAGGAATCAAATATGAAGAGGCACGATCGGATTTGCTGTATGACCAATGCAACTTTCTTAACGTTAATTATGAATATTATGAATAAGTGAAGGAGAATTTATACAAGATTGATAAATTGACGAATTGAAAAAGTGCCGATATTAATATAAAAAAAGTCAATATATTGATAAACTGAAAAAAAAGCGATACTGATAATCATAAAGGTTGTTCTTGGCGACTATACTTGAAGGCGACCGGAAGGCTCCCTTTTCAATAGCTACTACACCGAGGTGTAGGGTAGAGCGCTACTCCTTTTCCTGGATTGTTCCACTTTACCCTTGATAGGTACCTTATAATGCAGAGTGTTAAGCAAGGAGGTATAAAGTACCATTTTAAAAGTCTTTGGTATGACCCGACCTGGGATTGAACCCCGTTCTCTTGGACCATTGGTGAACACTCTACTCACCAGGCAATGAGCCGGTACAAATTATAATTATAATTAAAGTAAGATAATTATAATTATAGTAAAGTTGGCGGCATTAGTCGAAGCTGACTCAAAGGCTCCCTTTTTATTAGCTACTACACTACAGTTTAAGAGAGGGTATTACTTCTTTCTCTGGATTTCTCAACTTGATCCATATCTTATATTGCTGAATATTAAGCAAGGCAGCATCAAATACCATTTTTTGAGTCTTTGGTATGACTCGACCTGGGATTGAATCCTCATCTCCCAAACCATTGGTGAACAATCTAAACATTTCTGCCAAGGACCAGTTGTGTCTAATAGAGCTATTCTATCATTTACTATCAATAAAGTTGGCGACCTAAGTCGAGGGTGACCCAACGGCTCTCTTTTCGATAACTACTACACCAAAATGTAGGGAAGGGCGCTACTCTATTCCCTGGATTGTTCCACTATACTCTTGATCCTTACCTTATAATGCTGAGTGTTAAGCAAGGCAGCATCAAGTACCTTTTTTTTGAGTCTTTGGTATGACTCGACCTGGGATTGGACCCAGGTCTCCCGGACCATTGGCGAACACTCTAACCATTATGCCAATATAATTATAAAAACCTATATATTGATAAATTTATTAAAGTTGGTAGGTTGTTTTTTACGGTATATCAACCACAGCTGGTTATTTAATTCTAAATCATGCTTATACGAATGTCTCAATATAATAAATGATAAATTTGAAGATAACGTGTTTTTAAGCGAGCTTTAGCTCTTTTGCTTGCACACAGTTAAATAGTTTCAAGTATTATTGACCAACATTACTAGTTATATATGTTGCCTAGTCAGTTGGGGCCGTAGAATACACTGACTGCTTCTCTGCAGAGGGGTAAGACCCCACCACGAGTTTCCTGGATATGACACTAAACAATTTGATGGTGGGGTTCCAGCAATGCTGGAGCATTGGGGAATACGGAGTACCCCTTCATTGCCATCGCTCCCAGGTCCACTCTGGCCCGGAGTGGTAGCACTGATAGGGCCCTATCTATGGGTTAAATAGAACTAACAGCATTCTTATGCTAAAATGAATTGTTTGAGTAAACTGAATAGCTTGAAAAAGAAATGTTTTTGACAATTAAACCGTACTTACATTTAAACTGCGTGCTTATGCTTAACTGAATTATTTCTTATAGAACTGTTTTTCGACATTAAAATCGTAATTACACTTAACTGAATTGTTACATATAACTTCTTGAATAGTTTGAAATAAATGTTTTTGACAATTAAACTGTGTACTTATGCTGAACTAAATTGTTTTCAATAGAACAGATTATTTATATAAAAATGGATTTGGCGTTAAATAACCTACAAATGTTGATATGCCATAAAACCCACCAAACCAAACCTATTTATATTTGCACACATTTAAATGGTTTTCATATTTAACATTAGTAATTCGGTTCAAGATTATTCATTCGTTTGCACACAGTTAAATAGATCCAATGGTCTGTCAAACTCTCTTGGACTGAATGTGACTCCAGACTTCTCTCACTGACCAACTCTGCAATTCCCTCTTTTCGGAAAAAAATGAGTTTATATAATTGTTTCTCTTATTTCCAAATTGGGGAATCTCATCAACGGTTTTCTCCTTAAATTGAATCAACGGTCTTCTCCTCAGATAAAATCTTCAGTAATTAATTCCATTGAATCTTGCTCTCTACTATCCCAACGGTGAATCCTTGAGTCAGACACTCAACAGGGAGGGGGGTTCCCCCCACTTCCATGTTTCGGCCATTGTACCCTTCTCTCTGCAGAGGGTGGTTCTCTCCAATCATTTGACCCATACATCGGGTCCAGAAAATTACTGACTTCCAAAATTAAGTCAAAAATTTCCATTTCTCAAAGTTTGATTGTTTCCCATAAATCGGCCTGCACCTTGCTGACAATTTTGTGACCCTAGTTACTGCTCATCATTGTTTTAGCTAGCTATCTTTCCGATGACAAATAGATATTAGCTTTTCTTTCTTTCTTTCTTTTTTGGTTAGAAAAAACAATTTAATATGTTTTGTATTTTCTCTGCAAGCCAAAAATTAAACAATATTTCTCGTTTCCTTCTCATTTTGACAATATATTGTATCGCTCTTCAAAAAATCAACAACAACAACAACAACAACAAAAAATAAATAAAATAAAAATTTACTGATTTTTTTCTTCTAAACCCCGCGCTTCTCATTGTTCTTTGCTACTAAAATCGTATTCATGTTTCTCTAGCTCAAGTCTCTGATTTTTTTTCTTCTAAAATCCGCGCTGCCTCACTCAACGCAGTTATACCAGTAGAGCGCTCTCCATAACTGTAAGTTGTATCTGACGCAAGACTCCAACTGACTCCAACTGACTCGGACCCTCACGCACCATCTGTATATTTTATTTCAGTACGCCCACGACTTCCGATCAACCACGTGACTGCTTTCGCTTATTGCTAACCATTACTCCACCTATGGTGCGCCCTGTTCAGAGAAATCTGTGATTGACGACCCGGCCAAGGGTCAATATACAACATTGCGTCACTATATAATATCCATTTTTATAGTCAATCTATGTTATGACTAAATATTATCGCCTTCTTTTGACATCATTGAATACGTGATGATATATAGTAAGACTTCTGTTGCTCTTGTTACCTTTCGGAAATAGTTCGTCGCATGAGTGCTGGTAATATATTTCTTCTCTCGTCTGTGAGGTTAGGATGTTTTAATCTTAGGTAGATATTGTCGAATATTGGTTGGCTTGCAAGTGGTCTGACACACAAGTAGACAGGAGTAGATCTAGTCAAGCCCGGAGTCATTTACTGAAGAAATATATTCATGCAAATGTGTTGGGCGGGTCCATCCTAGCAAAATGGACCAACCCACCTGCTGCATAAGGTACTCACCTATAAATTAGGTAAGTTTAGCTGGCTTGCTTTTCCAAGAAGACTCAAGAAGGTAGCCATGTTAGCAGGTAAGTCATTTGACTTCGACAGATATGTTATAGGTCGATAATTGCCGAGGATGGTTCTTTTTTGAAAATCTTTCTGGATCTGGGCAATTTTCCCGTGTGTTATCTATTCGAGTATGTTTGCTTTTTTGTATTTACTCCGTTGCAGGAAAAATTTGTGGTGAATTGCTATGAATTTTTGAATCAGAAACCTGTAAGCCATCATAGCTTGATGTTTTTCAATTTGGTACTTACTTTTATATATGTATATTTCCACCTCAGGACCTTCTTTAAGTCCTTGCAACCTTTTTGTTATGATGATTCAACCTTTCTGTTATGTTGTTCCTGTTCCCATATCTTGCTCCTGAGCTGTTTTCTTTTCTTTTACATCCTTATTGTATGTTTGTTCTTGTGATTTATCAACGGACTTCTTGGTAGAATTTTTTTGGTTTGACGATTCAGTCTTTCTGTTATGTTGTTCCTGTTCCCATATCTTGCTCCAGAGCTGTTATCTTTCCTTTACATCCCCATTGTTTGTTTGTTGTTGTGATTTATCAACGGACTTCTTGGTAGAATTTTCTTTCGTTTTCTTTTTTTTTTTTTTGAAGATCCTACTTTACTTCTATTACTTCACTCTCTAGCGGCATATTTTAAGCTTCTCTTCCTTTTTCCAACATCCTTTGATTCATTTCTTCCATTTGTATTCTCATTCTTGTTTATTGCTTTCTTTTTTTGACCTTTTCATTCCATTGTGTCCTCGCATATTTTTCCCTTCTAAGTACTTTCGTTTGATCTCGCTGGTTCTTTATTTGTCCTTCAAGTCGTAAATCTCAGCCAGTGTTTTGCATTTGGGTTAAAATTCCTTAAATGATTACCAATTTTATAATTGAATCGTTTTGCTCCTCCATAAATCAGATCATTTAGTTCGGTGATGTTGTCAGTCAGGTTGGTTGCTCGGATTTTATGGCATATCAACTTTTATAGGTTATTTAATGTCAAATTTTTCTGTTAGGATATTTCATCAATAATTTCAGTTTCTACCATGACATTTTTCAACTACTAATTCTTTAGGGTTAATAATGTATCCTTCTTTTGAGTTATGTCTCTTTCTTCTTATATTAAAATTGATGATTTGATGCTGGGTTATGTGATGTTTTGGTTGTCAGTATTTTGTTTCAGATAATTTAGAGGGCTCTCCTTAGGAATATTCTAATGACCTACCTGTCCACATATTTCTAGTATTTCGAGGTCAGAAAACTAGCTTTTTATTAAACTCATCCTCCCTAGGTCAGCGAGTTTTTAAATTTAGCGAGCTCTGTCCAAATTTCAGTCATCCTTTTCCTACAACCTCTTTGTGAAGGATCAACTTTTAAAATAACACTGAATTAGATTTTTGTTATCTTCTCTAGTCTATTTTTCTTTGATTTCTCTCAGATGCATTGTTACTTTGGTCTTTGTTCGTGTACCTGAATTTAGAACAGCCACCATTCTCGGGATGAAGACAGTGTCCCCTTTATGGGCTATCAAGGGAGCACCTGCCGATCATGACCCTCAGATCTGTCATTTCAGTCCGGCGTTAATATGTATTTAACATTTTTCATGGTTAGTATATTGTGGCATATCAGATCCAGTGTTGATTATTACTTGCTCTCCTGTTACATCTGTGACCAGAACTTCTACCAAGGAAAAACTACCTTCAGCGAGCCTAAAAAATAAAAGAAGAAAATACTTAACTTAGTTAAAGTCCACTCATATTTTTTTTATATAGTAATCAGACTTTGTGGATTATTCTTATTCCTTCCTTTTCGATTAGTTAAAGATATTACTATCTTTATTGTTTTCTGTCTCTACATTTTAAACAATGGTTACCTTTTTTCCCCATTATTCAGCCGTTAATGAGCTTATGGGTACGATTTTTTTGTTTGTATGTTTTATGGGCATATCAACCAACCCTTTTGGGTTATTTAATACTAAATCCCTCGTTCCAGAAGAACAATATTGGTACTAATAAACCAATTACTGGGAGGATAAGGTGGTTCATACCTTTCTCGAGGATATTTGTCCGAAAGTGAACGTAATAATGCGACTGGAGTTCGAACTCGCGTACTACGATTCCTAAGCATTGATGAGATCGGCTAGAATACTGAGAAGAAACTTGGAGACTTGAGGAGACTTGCTGTCACGTTTTCTGTGGAAAACAACAAGCTAAATCTTTTGAAAAACTCTCGAATGAGTAAAATAATATTTTCAAATTTACTCTCGCTCCCTTACAATCCTTCACCAAGACTTTACTCAAGATTCAAAGTTAGGGAAGATCGTAGTCATATGTATTCTCTGTATTCATGTTTTGTCGCCTCATATTTGGGTGTTACTTTTTATTGCGTATAAAGACTCGCCGACCCTCCCCGCTCTTGTCGCATGATTATGGACTCGTCATCGGTTAGAATTGGAAGAGCTCGTCACGTAGCAGTTAGGCATCCGTAATGTTTACAGGCCTGCCCAGCTTTGTGCTGGGTAAGTTAAGAATTGATTCCTTGGTCCCGGTGGGCTGTCCCCATGGCCTGCCCAGCTTTGTGCTGGGTAAGTTAAGAATTGATTCCTTGGTCCCGGTGGGCTGTCCCCATGGCATTACTTGCTTTGCAAGGCTGTCTGTATGGGTTGGAGCCGAGGTGCTCCAATATGGGTAATGCCGAAGCGACTTAGATTTTTATGTGACGGCCGCGTACGAATCAGTTTGATTCCTGGGGGTCTCTCAACAATAGAAAAAACACCCTCTGTCGCATTCTGCCTTTGTGGGAAGTCAGTTAAATATCAGTTAATTCATATATCTCAACAGTATTTCCAGTATTTCCTTTCGAAAATAAATTCTGATATTGCATGGCTGACTCAATTTAAGTCATTCAGAATTTGGAATAAACTCACAATGGAAAGGAATTAAAAAATCATGTCAAAAGTTTTTGGAAAAACCTTTAAAAGTAATTACAACTGCAAATATAAGAAATTTAAACAAGTGTGTGTGAAGAAAAGCTGCAGAAATCGAAAGAAACTACCACTACGCATTTATTCACGCTTAATGCAACTGCAAAATTCGGTAGCGATTTTTAAAGTAATTTATTGCGTTCTGGTTATATACAGTGTTGCACAATCGAAATTATAAGTCATCAGATTTTCTTGCTTCTTTAATTCTGGGGGTATTTCGTCGTGACAGTTTTTCTGCTTTTAGTTTTATCAATACAAATGTAATATAATTAAGGATGGTAATTGATTATATTTGGCAATTAATTTCTTTGTGGTAATGAATTGTAAGTTAGTTAAAATCTTAGAATGAAGTTTAGGTTGCATGCAAAGGTCATATGGTGCAATTGTCACAAGGTCGACAGATTATCAAGTTGATAGGTTGTTTTGGAAATCACCTGGTATGATATATTGGAGATTTCTTTTAAAATATTTGTTGTAAAAAGTAAACATTCTGTCACCTGACTTTGGATAAGATTAATTTGAATGAAATAAAAGTTAAATACATGTGTTCTTATATTATTAGTTAATAGATTAATAAAGAGATATTATATAAGCATTTGTCAGTTTTGGGGGAAAATGAGTTCAGAATTCAGAGGCATAGACAGTCGGTTGAGTTCCGAGGCCTCTGGAGTGAGGGGGCAAGCAGGGTGAATTAATCGAAATTGGGTGTTTTTGTTCGTCTCCCACCCTAGAATCATATAGCGTTTCTATGTAACAATAGTATATCTTGCATCCTGTCTTTCTCTCTCGTTTTGTGTCTGACTACTAGAAAGACAGTAATAGTTATGAACTTTTCGTATTTGAACCAACGGGTCCATTTGTGAAGTGTAACGCCGATTGAAGTTCGAGATGGTGCCGTGTCGGTGAGGCATTTTTATACACGACTATTTGGCAGCTTTTTATTTTGTTCTCGATGTGCTCTTTCTTTTGCTAACTTCATTTATTGTCTGCCACGCTATTCACGATTATCTATCTTCTAACGAGTTTCTTATTTTATTTATCTGATCTTAAATGTATTCTTTTTGTTCTTTACCAGGCCAGTAGTTCGTCATTGGTCCGGGTCACCAACATTACGTATATATATATTTTTTCATCATACAACGTGTGAAAGCACGTGCGATACCCTGCCCTCATCAGCCGCCAACTAGTGGTAATAACACAGTTTCGGTAGCTCAAGGTGGTACTACCACTCCTGTCGCTACCAAGCAGCTTTTGACACCGGACAGAGTATTTAAAAGAATTTTGTATATATATATATATGCCAGATCAACTAAAAGCAGAGATTACATTGTACGTTCATCTTCATTTTTAGTGCTGTTGGTGAATTGAAATATATATATATTGGATTAGTGAGTAGAGTGTTCGATGAGGACCTGAGAGGTCGGGGTTCAATTCCGGGTCGAGATATACTAAAGACTCAAAAAATAGTACTGGATGCCGTCTGGCTTAACACTTACCATTATAAGGTAAGGATCAGGTTAAAGTGGAGCAATCCTGGGAATAGAGTAGCGCCCTTCTCTACACCTAGGTGTAGAAGCTATTGAAAAGGGAGCCATCGGTTCACCCTCGACCACGGTCACTAACTTTATTTAGTTTTCTGTATGCCTTCTTAAGTTTCTTCGCGTGGGTATTAATTGGATTTCTTTTATTACATGCTGTTTTCACGTCATCTCAGTTTTTCCTAACTGCTAGTTTTTCCCATCCTTACAAAAAATGAATATGATTTGTAACTCATGCCAGTCATTTACGAACGCAAAATGTTTAAACCGAACAAAAGATCACTAGATGCGTTTAATTTTTGTTCTTCGAGTAAAGTAACAAGAATTCATTCAGGCATTTTAACAAAATTTGAGAAGGACCCGAAATTAATCTTGCAAATTGGGGAAGAAATATGTCAAGGAATTCTGAATTTAAGACATGAGACTACAAAAATTGGAAAAACAAATTTTTGACAAGTACAGACAGTGCGATAGACGGTTAGAAAAAAAAAAAAAAAAGGAAAAAAACAATTGCTCCAAATCCGTGTTACGGTTGCGGGGGATTTAATTTTAAAGTAAATTGATCGTACAAAAATTAAAAAAAACGTCTTTCCAATTTGGATGAGAGAATCATAGACAAAATCATTGCAAGTGAAAACGAAGATAAAAATATAAAACATTTTTATCCAGTAAAAGTTGTGTTGACAATTTAAAATCTGGATGAGGTTCAAAACAGGAAATTTGTGAAGATTAAGATGAATAATGTTGAAGCAAATTTTCAGTTGGACACAAGCAGCGACGTTAATGTAATTTAAAAAATGTGAAAAAAAAACATTAGCAGACCTAAATTAACGAAAACCAAAAAAACTGCACGCGGCGTTTCAGGAAAAAAAAATGTTTTCGAGGCGCAATGACATGAAATGTCTCGTGTTCCGGTAAAACTTTAAAATCTAAGGCATTCACATTAAAAAATCATACGCTGACTATATTGGACGTGGATTGGATGGAACAGTTCGAATTGTGGAATCATCTGCCAATAAATTCGTTCAATGAAAAGATTAATTTGCCTCTCTTCCAAAATTTGTATGGCGACTGAATGTTTTTTTTTAAATGATTGGAAAAAGAGAATTTTTCTACAGTGTTCTTCGGAGGTCTAGGAAAAAGTACGAAGGCGAAGGCAATTTTTCATCTCTTTAGGAAATGAAGTTCTTGTGTTTGAACCCGAATGCAGAGTCTTTTCTTTTTAGCTTTGGAGCCCATTAACACGAGACTTGTCAGATTAGAAAATGTATTCCATCAACAGATTTTTCTGAGTGGGTAGTGACAACAGTGCATGTGAAAAAGAAAAATAATAATAAAATCCCTGTATACGCAGATTTTTCTCCAGAACTGAATAAATGTCTACGACCTCACACATATATATTATCATGCCCAGAGGAAGTTTTTGTCAAATTAAGAGGAAGATTTTCTTTTTTTTTTTTTTCAAAAATTACCTGTCAAACACATATTTACAAATTGAAGTGGATGAAGAATGGTAATTTTTTTTAGCAATTAACACTCAAGGGTCTTCATAAATTTAAAAAAAAATCTTCCGTTTGAAGTCTGTGGCCCCTAGCATCTACCGATAAATTAAATGATGCTCGTTATTTTAGAATTGATTGTCACGAATTTGGAGGATATATTCATTAAAGGGAAACTAGAGAGCAACATTCAACACATAAAAAAAGCATTTCAGAGAAGAAAGAGTTACGAGTTAAAACTCAGTTTACCCTGTCGGCTGGGGCTGTAGAATACACTGACTGCTTCTCTGCAGAGGGGTAAGACCCCCGCCAATGAGTGTCCTGGATTTGACACTAAACAATCTGACGGTGAGGTTCCAGCAATGTTGGAGCTTTGGGAAATGCGGAGTACCCCTTCATTGCCATCGCTCCCAGGTCCACTCTGGCCCGGAGTGGTAGCACCTGATAGGGTCCTATCTATGGGTTAAATAGAACTAACAGCATACTTATGCTAAAATGAATTGTTTGAAATAGAAATGTTTTTGACAATTAAACCGTACTTACATTTAAACTGCGTGCTTATGGTTAACTGAAATATTTCAAATAGAACTGTTTTCGACAATAAAACTGTATTTACACTTAACTGAATTGTTACATATAACTGCTTGAATAGTTTGAAATGGAAATGTTTTTGACAATTAAACTGTGTACTTACGCTAAACTGAATTGTTTTAAATAGAACAGATTATTTACATAAAAATGGATTTGGCGTTAAATAACCTACAAATGTTGATATGCCATAAAACCCAACAAACCAAACCAACCTAAAACTCAGTGAGGAGAAATGCCAATTTTTCTTGAAGAATATAAGATACTTGAGACAGATAAGATGCAAATGGGTGTAAAGCCAGGCACATCAAGGTCGAAAGCTCTATAAAATGCTTGTCCCGACGAGTGTTGGTAGTTTAGAATATGTGAACCATTTCAACTTTGATTTGTCAAATGCACACAAATTGAAAGTACTTTTAAAATGAATTATTTAAAAATAAGATTGGTGTGTATCTGGACTTTTGAATGCCAAAAATCTTTTTAAAATATCAAGAGTATGTTATAATCTAAATTATCGCCATTGCACTTAAATCCAGATTTAGAAATGAGATTAACGCGAGATCCTAGCGATTATGGCATTGGAGCAGTTTGTTGGGTTTTATAACATATCAATCCTCGATGGCAATTTGATACCAAATCCATATATATCATCATGTTGCACTATCAGCACAGATATCCCTGATCCTCTCTCACCACGCCTCTCTATCGTCCATTGCCTCCGGCAGGTCCTCAGGGCTATATCCCGTATCTGCACATAGTGTTATGTTTTGACATTCGACTTGGTCCCCAAAAAATGCTATTCCAAGGTGATGCACCGGAAGGAAGTGACACATTCCAATGGCCAGTAATCGAAAGAGATCGCGTGGGCGGATTAAGGCTTATAATATGGGACAAGGTGAAGGTCCCACTATGCCAATACAGACTGATGCACCGGAAGAGAGTGACCTCTGAACTGCATGACAGTTATTTCCGCTTGATGACGATTAAACATTCGATTTCAAAGATCCAGTGGGCGATCGTGTGGGCGTTGAATTATTATTTAACTCAGTTGAGTTCGAGTCCGAGAAGCAGTTGCCAGTAGAATTCCAGACAGCTAGAGACCAGATGTGGTAGGGAAAGCCACACCCGACCGAGGGGGCTCTCGGAAACCCCGATGGAATGGACCCCAGCATCAGGAGAACAAAAAAGACACAACGTGGCGGTCATAACAGTGGGGTCAAGATATTACAGTTTATATTCGATCTCCAGCTCCCTCTCACATGCAACCCTTGAACAACCCTTTCGAACCCTTGCAATAAAGTGAGAGGTAATATATTGTTAAAAAAGCCTTCCTTCCTGCGTCTTCCTTCATGCATCTGTCTTTATCGTTGTGTCGTTGTGAACTATTCTACATATATATGTGCCCGTATGTAGATGTGAATCTGCATATGTGACTATATAACAATAGCTGCTGTATGTAGGTTCGAGCTGGTCGTCCTGCCTTTGCACGTCCATGTGAAGGGGTCCACAGGAGTACATCACTTACTTTCCCGGCCTTGGCTGGGCCGTCTGGCATTCGTGTCGGATGGGGTATCGAAATTAATGGCAGATTCGAGGCCGAAAGGCGCCCGACTTTGGGTGGGCCACCTTCGGGTGGGCGAGCTGCAACATTGACACATTTGTCGCCTATGTATAGCACTAGACCTTTCTGTCTAGTTTAAGCTATAACCCGGCATCCATCCCAGGACCCAGATTTGGGTCCAAGAAATAGCTTGGCTCATTAGGCCCACATTGCACTTAGTGGATTGATGAGCAACACAGACCAGCAGGGTTCGAGCCTCGGCTCGTGCCCGACCTTGCCTTCCCCTAAATTCCCACTATAATCGGCCTTCGAGTCATTGATCATGTGTCAAGCCCTGTCTGGTGGGAGGCAATGGCAAATAAAACCACTTTTGAGCTCGTCCCTACTTCTCCAGGAGTGTCCTGCATGTCTGGGTCGTCTAATTTTGATAATTTTTGTGATTGGTGGTAGGTGGCCATACAGCTGCTCCTTCGTTGGGTGCTGTCTCCATGACTTGTTCAATATTGCTCCCAGCATTCTTGTGTAATTGCCGTCTGGTGTCAACTAACACTTTGTAGGTATAATTCTCAACAAACCAGAAATCATTTGTTTGTATACAGTTAAATGGTTTCAAGAATAGCTATTAAACGCTAACAATTCAATTTAATATCAGTAATTATTTTGCTCTCTGTTAAATGGTAAAACAATTCCATTTGACTCATAGAACGGACCCTAACAAGTACTGCCACACCGGGTCAGACTGGACCTGGGAGTCATGGCATGTTGAGGGAATCAATTTTCGCCTCTGCTCCTGGATTGGAGATTCACTATCGGATAGTTTGGTATTATATCCAGGGTACTTATGGCGGACTTACCCCTTTGCAGAGATACAGTCGGCGTATTCTATAGCCTAAACTAGCTGGGCTGGGCATTTGGACAATTATGTCATAGATCCAATGATAGTAAAAGAAAAGCAATTGGCCATGCATCTAGAAGGCAAATAAAAGTGGGAACAAATAATAGCTAAAATTGAGAAAAAAAGTCAAGCCATTACATTTTTAATGATCTTTCGCAAAATCATATACGGTAAGAAATTTATCCTGTAAAAAAAAAAAATCAGCGTTCATTATTCTCTATATTTGGTCCCAAAAAGGCATTTTTATACATACTGCTAACAGGTCAAAGACTTTATTTAAATGCGATTTTAAAACAGGAATATTTCTCATCAAAGAAATATATATATATATATATATATATATATATATATATATATATATATATAAGCTTGTCCCGATCAATTCCGAAATTTCAGGAACTTATCGAGGAGACAGTGATTGCTTAATTTTTTCTGAAAATGAAATAATGTTTTGTGTTACACAACAATGGAAGTACCTGTGACTTTGGACGAAATTAAAATACAGCAAAAAAGACGACTGTATTCTAAAAGTGATTAAACATGTAAACTCAAAATGGAAAGGAAGAAAAAAAAATCTTTTTCCATCTGTAATGACGTACTTATTATCACTCTTTCGCTGTATATTTGTACTTCTTTGCAAAAAAGAATTTTAAAACAATTTCATGTAGGGCTTTCTGGAATTTCAAGGATAAAATCCCTTATGACAAATTAAGTACATTGGCCAAATATGGAGCAGGATTTTGAAATTTGGTTAAATAAGGCTGAGCTTGTGTTGTAGTTGCAAAGTTACCACCTATATATAATCAACCCTGGCCTATTAATGATAAACCTTGGTCAAAGGGAATTATACAGGCCATTAAATGCCTTGTCTTATTCATTGTAAACAATTTTCTAATATAATTTAATATTTATGTGTAAAAGACCTATTTCTACGAAAACTTTAAATATTTCCCATGACCAGTTTTCAAGATTTGGAATTCCACACACTATAGTGTTGGATAATGACACTCAATTTATTTTGAATGACTCACAAAATGTTGGCATATACTATGCGGTTGAACACATAAAAAAGCTACCATGCTACCCAAGATCAAACGTTCACCTGAAACTTTGATGGTATGTCCAAAAGGGCGTTTGCAAACCAAATCGGATAGAGACTGAAGTTTCTAAGAATATATAATGACTCCTAATCCTAATACCATTACCAGTGAAACAAATGTTTGCCAGGAAAACTAAATAGGCGTTGGACAAATTACTACCTGATTGAAAAAAAGTTGGCATTAAACAAAATCACCTATAAAATCTTTCTTTAGTTTATACAACGCTGGAAAAGACAGTTTCAAAGAGGGTGTAAGTGTAAGACGCTTTGGAAAAATTATGAACGTGGTCGACATTGGTAACATAAAAGATATCAAAACTAATGTAAATAAATGAAATTAAAAAAAAGAAACTATCAAAAATTTGCCTTTGCAAATACTGCACGACACTTTCTTTTTCCAACTTGAGTTATCAATACATAAAAGCGTGGCGTTATTAAAAGAAAAAATCCAAGGAAGGTTTCGGAAATGTATACTAAAAGAAAAATATACATTGTCAAAAGAGAATACTTATCTTTAACGTGGAAGTCTTGTGTGTACAAAGACTAACAGACAATCTCTACCCATGTTTTAAGATCATGGACCCATTCACCAGATACAAATGGGACTGTGGATCACATAGCAACGGAGGAGAGTCAAAGCGAATCACAAGCTTACCGGATTAGTCATATCTATAATGTCTTTTCTGTTATGTTTTGTTAATCCATGTACCTCGCGGGTGGGGAACCTCGTGGTGTAATGGTTAAAGCGCTGGACTGCATAATCGTCGCGCTATTACGTTTACTTTCGGATAAATACCTTTGGGAAAGGTATGAGCCCCCTTTTCCACTCAGCTATGGGTTCTTCTAGGAGAATAGCTTTGGCATTAAATAATCCCACAAAAGTTGATATGCCATTAAACAATGAAACCAAAATCAAACCACATACCTCACGTAATCAAGTGTCCTGGATATGAAATAAAAACATCAGATGGAGAAGCGCCAATACTCCTAAAACTTTGGGGAATACGGAGTACCTCTTCATTGTCATTACTCCCAGGACCACTTTACACCGGCGTGGTGTAATGGTTATCCTCGCAGGAAATGGACACGGTGACACAAGTTCAAATCCTGGACGAGACTGATTGCATTTCACATAGCACTAATACCTTGGGAAATGTATGAATCCAATTATTCTCCCTCCAACTATGGGTAAATAGTAGGACAGACTGGGTTCTTCAGCCTTGGTGAGGCAACTAGTCTAGGAGAGGGAAAACTCTGAATTCAAACCTGTTAAAGTCCGCCTAAAAATTGACCTTGTGTCATATCCTGCCCGAGTGGAGGGGTTGGTAAATATGGTACAACCGTCACTTTCATGTTCCATTGTTTTTTTTTTATTCCAAAGTAAGGTCCAGGTAATTATCTTTCTTTTCACTTTCTTTTAATTTTACTTAGTGGTCAGCCGGGACAGCAAAATCCATAATTTTGCAAGTTCTTTTTTGTTAATTATTATACGGTCCGTTTGTCTGGCCGAGATTAGGCGATCTGTTTGTATGTTAAAATCCCATACATGTTTATGTGTCTCATTCACCAGGACAGCTGCTCTTTTGTGCATGTACCATTTGTTCGTATGGTCAAATTTAAAGTTCTTGTACGATTCCCAGTGGATCACCTTGCCCACCCAGTCGTGTCTAGTCATATACCCCTTCTGTGCTAATTTGCTGCATTTACTTATCATGTGATGAATGGTTTCGTCTCAATCTACATTTGATATTTTGCTATGTCTTATCTATTCTTGCTATGATGTGATTGGTTCTTATGGCGTTGTTTTGCGCTGCTTTTAGGAGAGACTCAGTTTCTCTCTCAAGGTTTCCCTTTCCCAGTCACTTCCATATTTTCTCGTGTGAGATGTTGATTATTAGTCGTTTAAAACGCCCATAGAGTTGATTTTCTTCCAATTTTTGGTTATTGTCGTCCTGTTGGTCCTCATGTTGTGAGTATTGTTTCTGGTGGTTGTAACCAGTCTTTCTCAGCACTTTTCTAAGTAATCTTCAAGTCGTTGTATTGATGTGTCAACGCTGTCTTCAATGCTGATATTTCCTCTTCCTCCTTTTCTTGATACACATAATCCCCCAACATCATCTCTGGGATGTAATGCTTTATACATGATTATTAGTTTTCTTGTTCTCTTGTCCATACGTTTAAGTTTTTTTTTATCCACTTCAAGAATGGTCTCGAATATCTTTTGAGGTAAACAACACAGGTATTTATTCCTTTCATAAGGTTTCTGCTATATACTTTTGTCTCAAGTAGCTTTCTAGTTCTCTTGAAATACTCTTTTTTAAATTTTTTCTTTCATCTCCACTTGTTTGATGGTGTCAGCTTTCAATATTCCCAAGTATTGGTAGGTTTCCTTTTCTCCGAGTGTTCTGATTTTTTTCTTGGTTTGGTATTTCGATTCCTTCTGTCATGTTTTGTTTCCTACTTTTCATTACTTTGCATGGTGCATTTTTCTATGCCAAATTCAATTCCTATTTTTTGACTGTATATTCTCACCCTCTGTATAAGGGTTTCTAATTCTCTTTCGTTTTTTGGCAAATAGTTTGATGTCGTCCATGTACATTAAGTGGTTGATCTTTTCTTTCCATCTACTGAGTTTGTATCCGGATTTGAATGTCCTGGGGATGGGATTGAGTGCAGCTATTATTATTTTTTACTCCTTGAGAGTTTTCCATATAAGTGTTAGCTGATTATTATTATTATTATTATTATTATTATTATTATTATTATTACTATAATTATTTACTCACTTACTCATTGAGAGTTTTTACATCAGCTTTAGCTAATGGTCTTTCACTGGAACCTGAGTGACAGCAAGTTGCTTCAAGTCTCCAGGACTCTTCTTAGTATTCTAGCCATTCTTAATAGTGCTGTAGTTTGGATACTCTCAACTCCAATCCCCAAGTCTTCCAGTCCCTTTTATAATTCTTTAGTTACTATAGCAAAAACACCTATATTATATTGGTATAATTGTCACCTTCATGTTCCATAGTTTTTTAATTCCCTAGCAAGGTCCAGGTACTTATCCTTCTTTTCACATTCTTTCAGCTTTATTGTGTTGTCAGCCGGGACAGCAAAGTCCACAATTTTGCAAATTCTCTTTTTTGTGGATTATCATAAGGTTTGGTCTTCTGGCCGAGATTAGGTGATCCGTTTGTATGTTAGTCTTATAGGTGTTTATGTGTGTCATTCTCCAGGACAGCTGCTGGGTTGCGTATATACCATTTATTCGTATGGTCAAATTGAATTTCTTGCACAAATCCCAGTGGATCACCTTGCCCGTCCAGTCGTGTCTACGGTGGTAATTTACTGCATTCGCTTATTATGTGATTGATGGTTTCGTCTCAATCACCACATAACCAACATTTGCTATTTTATTGCGTCCTATCTATTCTCGTTTTGATATGATTGTTTCATATGGAGTTGTTTTGTGCTGCTATTAGGAGAGAATCTGTTTCTCTCTCAAAGTTTCCTTTTCTTAGCCCCTTCCAGCTTTTCTCGTATTAGTCGTTTAAAACGTCCATAGAGTTGTTTTTCTTCCCATTTTTGTTTCCTATTTATTGTCATTCTGTTTCCAATCGTGCTCTCTGTCTCGTATCTGATGGCTGTAATCAGTCCTCCTTCATGTTTTTCTATGTAGTTCTCGTCTCAATGTATCGATGCGTTATTATTATTATTATTATTATTATTCCTTATAAGTTTTACAAATCGATGTTCTCTGGTGGTTTTTCACAGGTATTTGAGTGATAGAAAGTCTCCTCAGGACTGTTCTGGGTATTATTAATATTATCATTATTATTATTATTATTATTATTATTATTATTATTATTAAGGATATATAAATTCCTTTAAAATATGTATGAAGTATTGAAAAATTTTAAATCTAATATGTAAAAATTGAATAAAATTTTGCCTGTCACATCAGTAAACTTATTTTTTCTTTTAATGTCGCCATTATATTGAAATTTTCATCGCTCAGAATATTAATTTCATCTCCGTGATCCTAAAAAAAGGCCAATTGTATAATTTTCCTGACCGGTTTTTGAGTTCAAATGTCTGAAGAATTCTCAAAACCTAATTTTAAATGCAATTAAAATATTCTGAAAGAAGTGTTATTTGGAATAGTTTATTACAAAGGATTTTAACACTTTTTTTATGTGATTCATAGTGAAAATATCTGTCTTCTACGTGAATAAGCATAAATTAGATTTTATGCAGAAAAATGATTTTAATTCTCAAACCGATTAACCTATAAGATATTTTCACTGCCAAAGAAAAATTGTTATGTCTTAAATGTTCTTATCTAAATAGATATAGCACATTTTTTTGTGAGAGGGGGTATTCTCTCAAGATTTCTGTTAAGGAGTATGTCTCTTCTACTTTTAATATGACTCTTCTACTTTTATTAGGTCTCTTCTGTTTTTATTATATCCTTTCTGCTTTTATTATGTCCCTTCTACTTTTATTGTATCTTCTACTTTTATTAGGTCTCTTCTGTTTTTATAATGTCTCTTCTACTTTTATTATGTCTCTTCTACTTTTATTATATCCTTTCTGCTTTTATTATGTCTCTTCTACTTTTATTATGTCTCTTCTACTTTTATTAGGTCTCTTCTACTTTTATTAGGTCTCTTCTACTTTTATTAGGTCTCTTCTGTTTTTATAATGTCTCTTCTACTTTTATTATGTCTCTTCTACTTTTATGAGTCCCTTCCGCTTTTATTATGTCTCTTCTACTTTTATTGTATCTTCTACTTTTATTTAGTCTCTTCTGCTTTTATTATGTCCCTTCTGCTTTTATTGTCTCTTCTACTTTTATTAGGTCTATTCTGTTTTTATAATGTGCTAAATCACTAAAGTCGATGAAGTAATTACAACATGAACATGGCACATTTTTAAACAACCCTAATGTTTTGAAAAGATATATGTGTTGAATTATTCAGGTCGATAAAGTTATTGCAACATCAACATTGCACATTTTTAAACAACCCTAATGTTTTGAAAAGGTATATGTGTTGAATTATTCAGGTCGATAAAGTTATTGCAACATCAACATTGCACATTTTTAAACAACCCTAATGTTTTGAAAAGGTATATGTGTTGAATTATTCAGGTCGATAAAGTTATTGCAACATCAACATTGCACATTTTTAAACAACCCTAATGTTTTGAAAAGGTATATGTGTTGAATTATTCAGGTCGATAAAGTTATTGCAACATCAACATTGCACATTTTTAAACAACCCTAATGTTTTGAAAAGGTATATGTGTTGAATTATTCAGGTCGATAAAGTTATTGCAACATCAACATTGCACATTTTTAAACAACCCTAATGTTTTGAAAAGGTATATGTGTTGAATTATTCAGGTCGATAAAGTTATTGCAACATCAACATTGCACATTTTTAAACAACCCTAATGTTTTGAAAAGGTATATGTGTTGAATTATTCAGGTCGATAAAGTTATTGCAACATCAACATTGCACATTTTTAAACAAACCTAATGTTTTGAAAAGGTATATGTGTTGAATTATTCAGGTCGATAAAGTTATTGCAACATCAACATTGCACATTTTTAAACAACCCTAATGTTTTGAAAAGGTATATGTGTTGAATTATTCAGGTCGATAAAGTTATTGCAACATCAACATTGCACATTTTTAAACAACCCTAATGTTTTGAAAAGGTATATGTGTTGAATTATTCAGGTCGATAAAGTTATTGCAACATCAACATTGCACATTTTTAAACAACCCTAATGTTTTGAAAAGGTATATGTGTTGAATTATTCAGGTCGATAAAGTTATTGCAACATCAACATTGCACATTTTTAAACAACCCTAATGTTTTGAAAAGGTATATGTGTTGAATTATTCAGGTCGATAAAGTTATTGCAACATCAACATTGCACATTTTTAAACAACCCTAATGTTTTGAAAAGGTATATGTGTTGAATTATTCAGGTCGATAAAGTTATTGCAACATCAACATTGCACATTTTTAAACAACCCTAATGTTTTGAAAAGGTATATGTGTTGAATTATTCAGGTCGATAAAGTTATTGCAACATCAACATTGCACATTTTTAAACAAACCTAATGTTTTGAAAAGGTATATGTGTTGAATTATTCAGGTCGATAAAGTTATTGCAACATCAACATTGCACATTTTTAAACAACCCTAATGTTTTGAAAAGGTATATGTGTTGAATTATTCAGGTCGATAAAGTTATTGCAACATCAACATTGCACATTTTTAAACAAACCTAATGTTTTGAAAAGGTATATGTGTTGAATTATTCAAGTCGATAAAGTTATTGCAACATCAACATTGGACATTTTTAAACAAACCTAATGTTTTGAAAAGGTATATGTGTTGAATTATTCAGCTCGATAAAGTTATTGCAACATCAACATTGCACATTTTTAAACAACCCTAATGTTTTGAAAAGGTATATGTGTTGAATTATTCAGGTCGATAAAGTTATTGCAACATCAACATGGCACATTTTTAAACAAACCTAATGTTTTGAAAAGGTATATGTGTTGAATTATTCAGGTCGATAAAGTTATTGCAACATCAACATTGCACATTTTTAAACAAACCTAATGTTTTGAAAAGGTATATGTGTTGAATTATTCAGGTCGATAAAGTTATTGCAACATCAACATTGGACATTTTTAAACAAACCTAATGTTTTGAAAAATATACGGATTCAGTTATTCAGCTATATTACTTGCAATATGAATGTTTGGCATTTTAAAACTACCCTCGTGTTTTCGAAATATGTATGTGTTTAATTTCTAACACCGCTGCCGTAATGGTTAATTATATCATTACCCAGTTAGTTTAGGCCGCGAGTTTTTCAGTTAGTTAAAATATTTGAGCAGAAATGTAAGTCAAATTTAATAGTTTAAGCGAGTACATAACGATCAACATGTAATATAATGGCTGAGAGATTTAGTTTTATATATCTTGCCTTTCGGTTTGGTTAGGCTGAGAGCCTTTCGCTTAGTGCATGGGTTAGTTTGGTGCAAACACGAGCGCAGGAGTTCATGCGCGCGTGGGGAGGATGCGTCATTCATAGATGTCAAAATAAAAACCCCAGATAGGAATTAGAACCAGGGAATGCGAATGACGTCATGCGCGGAGGATTTGGGGGATTTGAAAAAAGTAAGTTAGTTGAGTTGAAAAAAGTAAGTTAGTTGAGTTTTTGCCTCCGAAAAAGAAGGTCGCCGAGACCTTGCAGCGGGTGCCGCACGTGGTGGTGGGGGGGTGCAGATGGAAAAGTCAGCATAGAAAGATTGTGTATCTCTCTCCTTATGTCGAAAAACCTTTTAACTCAAAGGTAATAAAAAGTTTCGTACCTGAACTAAGAAGTCGTAAGTGTTTTTCGTGTTTCGGGATTCCTATGTTATCTATATATGAGTTAGGAACATTCTATGTACATTTCATATATTCATATATGGCTATGTAACAAACACAAGAAGACCAAAATGTAAACAAAATGGATTCATATCTTGTCTGTGACAGGTTTGATTCGGGGTTAAGTGAGAGATTACGCAATAATTTACCAAGATGACATCACCATACCGATATTCTAAGTTTAAACATATAAAAATTAACAAATTTTTAAATGTTTTCAGTTAGAAATTTGGGTTCAGAGAGTTTGGCCGGGCTGGGGGTGCATGTCTCCTTGTGTCTGTTCATACAGATTTCTCTCTCTCTCTCTCCCTCTCTCAATATATATATATATATATATATATGCTACTGTATGCAGTCTGAACATCGAACGATAAATGATTGCTAATCGTTGACGGAGAGTTCTTGTTGGTTTTGAGTTGGCAACACCCAAGCAACTTTGTTCCAACAGATCACCAAGACCATTACAAGAAGATCCAAATGGATTGTCATTCCTTATCTGTGGATCTTTCAAACACAGCGTGGGCACAGAGGAGATTGATAAACAGACTATCTTGAAACTCATTTGGTACCAGACCAAGAAATACTGTTAACATTGGTGCTCTGCCAAGGTATGGTATTATATGTGGTACCATGCCCAAAATAAGGGCATAGACGGATCAGACTGTAGTATCATATATTATTTAGGTCGATAAACTACTTGCAACATTAAATTTGCACATTTTTAAACAACCCTAGTGTTTTCGAAATATGTATGTATTCAATTATTTAGGTCGATAAATGAATTGCGACATCAACGTTGCACATTTTTTAAAACAAATTGCAGTTTTGATAATTTTGATAAACCGATCTTCCTTTCGATCTATCATTAAAATTTGTACTCATCGTATAAGTAACAACGTGCTGAATAGTGTGGAACAGGTAGGAAGCTGCATTAGTCTCTACGTGAACTAAAAAAAAAATACTACATTTTAAACAAGATGGTGACTTCTCCTCATTAAATGGCACATCTGTGAAATCAGTAGACGAGTTCATATACCTTGGTAGCAATATCACTTCTATTGAAATTGATGTCAATGTGCACATAGGTAAAGTTTAAGCTGCTATTAACAGTTTATACACAATATGTAAATCTGATCTCTGTTGAATAAAGCGAGAATTTTCCAAGCTGTAGCCGTGACATTACAACTGTAGGGTTGCACCACTTTGACTCTAGCAAAATGCTTTGATGAAAAGCTAGATGGGAACTTCACTAAAATGCAGCATTTGTACAGCCACTTGCCTCCCGTCTTGAAAATCACTTTGTAAGACAAGTAGGACAGGCTCGGAACTTTTGAAGAAGTAAGGACGATCTCGTTGGCGATGTTCTTCTATGGACTCCTACACATGGACACACCAGTGTTGGCCAAATAGCAAAAAACTTACATTAATCAGCTTTGTGTGGACATTAGGTGCCGTTTAGCCGACTTGTCAAGAGCGCTGGCTGATCAGGTGAACGGCGAGAAAGTCAAAGGAATACCTACTTGCTGCAGACTTTGATAGTGAGAAAACTGATTTTTTCAAATAACATCCCAAAAATAAGGAATATTTACCCGTAAATCCAATTGCTAATTTCATTTATTTTATATTGAACACGAATGAAGAAAAAATTGATGGTTTTTTTTTTGCATATTTGAATCAAGTTAACCCGCGTAAGTGTTTAATTTAATGAATAAATTGCATTTAATTTAAAGATTGAATAGAAGCATCTAATTGCATCGTCATAATACCAGAGTGAGTCAAAACATAAAGCCTTTTTCTTTATCAAAGGAATGACTAACGACAAAGAAACATGTATCATACATCAATATGAAGTTGGTCCTCTGTGGATCTCATTCCTATTTCTCAACATAGTCACTGTTTCTCTCAATAGCAATGTTTCACCTTCGAATAAGGGCATGTATTCCTGCCTCATAAAATTCTGTTGATTGTTCTTTGAGCCATTTCATCACTGCGGTTTTCATTTCTTTGTCACTGGCATAATGTTTGCCTCTTAAATCCCTTTTCTTTGGGCTGAGTTGATGATAGCCTGAAGGTGCTGAATCTGCTGAGTATGGAGGATGAGGTAAAGTTGTTCACCCAAATGAAGTGATTGTCTCCCTTGTCTAGATGCTTGTGTGTAGTCAAGCATTGTCATGCAGAAGGAGGACATTATCGATTGGCAAGATTTAGCACTTTCAGTCTATCATCTCTTCAGCCCCATGAAAAAGGGTTTTAAGAGACAAACATTACGCCAGTGACGAGGAAGTGAAATAGCAGTGATAAAGTAGTTTATAGAACAGTCAACAGATTTTAGGAGGCTGAAATACATGCTTTCATTCGACGGTGGGACATGGCTTTTGAGAGAAACGATGACTCTGTTGAGAAGTAGGGATGTGATCCACAGAGGACCAGCTTCATTTTGATATATTATACATTTTTTGTGTCAATAATTATTCCTGTAATTATTACTTTTTGTCGTAACTTCACATCTACCCATAAGTATGTCATATTTTATTCCAAATATATGTGAAAGATTATCTCCTGCATAGTACCCTTATCCACCCAACTATGTGTGGAAGAGTATATCTGCTTTGCTTCTAAAAGGATAGTTTTGGGATTTAAAGATTCATGAAGGTTGACATACCATTAAACTAAGTAACCAAACCGAACCAAACCAAACTAATCAAATAAAAAATTTGAATGTCATGTCGGAAAATGTTCCATTGCCAACCACGATAGGGAACCTTGTCATTATCCTGCGAATATTGGCTATCCCAATTTCGAGTATACAGACAATGTACTCCTCGACAGTTGATTAACACTATCATAATACTTCTAAGGAGACAACTAACAAGTACGAAACTCCTACTTTAAAAGCACTGCGACACAAACAGTGAATATGGCCAAGTAGGCTGAGGTTACAGGAATACACCGACTGCATCACTGCAGATAGGTAAGATTCCCCTAATGAGTCTCCAGCATATGACACAAAAAAATCTGATGGTGAGGTGTGAGTAACACAGGAACTTTGGAGAATGCAGAGTACGCCTTCATTGCCATCTCTCCCAGCTCAACTCTGGCCCGGAGTGGTAGCATCTGATAGATTCTTATCTATGGGTAAACAAGAACTGTTTGTCATTTAAACTATACACTCATGCTAAACTGAACTGTTTGAAATAGGACTGTTTGATCATTTAATTGTGTGTAAACAAAAACTGTGTACTAATGCTAAACTGAAATATTTGAAATAGAAGTGTTTTAGATATAAATGTGAAATCGTATAAGATAGAAATAAGTGAAAACATTTAGCTTTGTGAAAAAAATGAGCTCATGCTCGTTTAAAATATTAATCATACAGCCACCTACCACCCGTCACGAAAACTATCAAAATTGACGAACCAGACATGCGGTACACTGCTGGAGGAGTAGGGACGAGTTCGTAAGTGATGTACTCCTGTGGACCCCTTCACATGGACGACCAAAGGCAGGACGTGCAGCTTGAACCTACTTACAGCAGCTCCGTGCCGATTCTGGATGTAGCCCTGAGAACCTGCCAAAAGCAATAGACGATAGGAAGGGGTGGCGAGAGAGAGTCAGGGATATCCGTGCTGATAGCGCGACATGATGATGATGATGATGATGATGATTAAAAGAATTTGTTTTTACCTACCCAACTATGTTTGATATGCCATAAAATCAAATCTAACCAAACCAAAGACTCAAGAGAATACAGGTGATCGAAAGCTGTCAACTTTAATACAAGCCAAAGCTCTGTATTTCACGCAAGAATATATGAAGTCATAATGAAAACATACAACAGCTCTGTGCCGATACTGGATGTAGACCTGAGGAGCTGCCAAAAGCAATGGACGATAGAAGGGGTGGCGAGAGAGGGTCAGGGATATCCGTGCTGATTGCGCGACATGATGATAACGATGATAATTAAAAGAATTTGGTTTTACATACCCAACTATGTTTGATATGCCAAGAGAATACAGATGATCGAAAGCTGTCAATTTTGATACAAGCCAAAGCTCTGTATTCCACGCAAGAATATATGGAGTTATTATGAAAACATAAAAGAATTGCCGAAAACAAAATAACAGAAAACATTTCTTCTTTTCCTTTCAAGTTGATAAGTTTTGTCATATCACCACCACAAAAATTCATTGCTACTGTCATGGCAGAAAATATACAAATAAAAATAAAATCGTTTGTTATATATATATATATATATATATATATCTTTAAACGGAATGTATCCCATCGAGGTTTTATTTTTCCCTACCACATCCTACGTTATGTGTTGTTTACGTATGTTCTTGAAAAGAAATACTTTACAAAAAAAACAAAAAAAAAACGGTCAAATATTTTTATCACACATGAAATAACTGCTCTGCCGGTAAGGCTTAGAATACGCTTCTGTATCTCCGGCATAGAAGTGAGACTCCCTAAAAAGGGGGGTGCCCTATATATGACACTAAACTGCATCTAATGGTAAAGTTTCAGTTCCGGAGTTCTGGGGTGCGTAGATTAACTGTTCATCACTGTTACTCTCAGCTCGACTTTAACCCAAAGTGGTCATATATTAGGATTCCATCTTTGGAGTTATATTGATCTGTTTAAGATTTCTTCGTGTCCTATTGGAGTGTGTGAAAAAAAAAAAAGAAACAATAAAAAAAAAAAAACAATAAAAAAAAATCGAACAGCTTCAGAAATTTGTTGTCTAAATTTCTAAGACAAAGCTTGGTGATTTTTATCAGTAAGAGTTTTCGGACTATTTTCTTCGACTTTATTGTTGTTTTTTTCACAACATTTCGGCCGCTGTATCCTCCAGCCTTCTTCAGGTGTCCCCTGTTTATCTGGGCATAGAAATGATTCAACCCGGGAAATCATTTTGAAAGTTTGACTATTGATAAAACAAGGCACTTAATAACTATGAAGTTGTTTCGCAAATAATGACGTCATTGTTTTTCACGCTTATCCGAGAAGCATTATAATAAGTTTTATGAGATTTATCCGTAAGAATTTTCGGACTGTTGTCTTGTTGTTTTTTGTTTGTTTTTTTTTTTTATTAAAAAAAACAACAATAAAAACGAAGACAATAATCCCAAAACTCTTACTGATAAAAACAACTTCAGAAATATGTAAATATAAACGAACAATGAACGTGATTCCATAACCTCTGGGTATAAAATAACCCTAGATGGGTTGACATGTTAAGATCAATTTAAAATGTAACTCTAAAAACAGAAATTTAAAAACAGAAAGGAGAAATTGTTTTGCAATTATTTGTCTTTTAGAATAAGTCACTCCACGTTCCAAATAGATATGCTGTCTACACTTGCAGAATAGAGTTATAAAGTTAAAAGACCTTCATTACAGACCAAGTCTACTGAATAGATACAAATCAAATAAGCACATTTGACCAATAAAATAATATCTTTGTCTTGGCATACGAGTTATTTAGATCAAGTAAAAAATGCGTTGCTATCTCTGTAAATGAAGAGGCTAGTCATTTTCACATTAAATACTATTTCGATAAGGAAGAGGATTGTTTATTATTTTATTCTTTCGAGAGTTTTTCACATCAGCGATAGTTGTTGTTTATCCACTGGAGTTTGAGTGACAGCAGGTCTCCTCAAGTCTCCAGGACTCTTCTTAGTATTCTAGTCGATCTTAATGTAATATAATTGCCGAGAGATTTCGTTTCATATATCTTGCCTTTCGGTTTTGTTAGGCTGAGAACCTTTCGCTTAGCGCATGGGTTAGTTAGGTGCAAAATTAACGCAGGTGTTCACGCGCACGCGGAGAGGATGTATCATCCAGACATGTCAAAATAAAAATCCCAGATAGGAATTGCGACCAGGGATGTGAATGACGTCATGCCCGGAAGTGTAGGCTGAGGATTTTGAGATTTGGAAAAAGTCAGTGAGTTGAGTTCCTGCCTCCGAACGAGGGAGGCGAGATTCAGACCTGGGCGAGGCCAGACGACTTTGTGCGCTACGAGCGCCGCGCGTTGGTTGGGTAGAGAGCTGACGATGTAAAAGCACTCAGCATAGAAAGATTGTGTCTCTCTCTCCTCGTGTCGAAAAACCGTTAACTCAAAGGTAATAAAGTTTCGTATCTGAACCAATTTCGTGAATTTCGTGTTTTTGAATTCCTATTTCTGTTTATGAAGATTTTATGAATATTATGTCTATTTCACCTATCCGTATCTTGGTCATATATTTTTGGACCATTTATATTACATTAATAATACTATAGTCTGGATGGTTTCTCCTTGTCCTTTGGTTTTTAAGTCTTTTAGTCCCTTTATCAATTCTTTTGGCATTGTTCCAAGTTTACGAATCACGATTAGTATTACCGTCATCTTCATCTTCCATAATTTTTTTTTTATTTCTCTCGCAAGGTCTAGATATTCATCACTGTTTTCGCTTTCTATAATTTTTACTCTGTGGTCTGCCGGGACGGCAAAGTCCACTATTCAGTAGGTTCTTTTTTTGCTGAATATCACAAGGTCTGTTCGTCTGGCCGAGAATAAGTGATCTGTTTTTATCTCAAAATCCCAGTGAATTTTGAACGTTTTGCATATACCATTTGTTCGTATGGTCAAATTTAAACTTCTTGCATAATTTCCAGTGGATCACCTTTCCCACCCAGTCGTGTCTAGTCTTATACTCTTTTTGTACTAATTTGCTGCATTTGCTTTTTATATGATTGATCATTTAGTTTCTATAACTGCAAGACCTACATTTGCTATTTTGTGGTGTCTAACCTTTTTTTGCTTTAACGTCATTTGTCCTAATGGAGTCGTTGTTCAGTCTCTCTTTTAAGGTTTCCCTTTCTTAGCCACGACTAAATCTTCTCATGCGTGATTTCCCTTGAATGTCGCTTGAAATATCTATACAATTGCTTTTCTTCCTACTTTTGTTTTCTAGTTATTTTTGTTCTGTTCATCCTCGTGTTGTTTGTGTTGTTTATGGTCTTAGCAATGAGACTTTCTTTGTTCTCTTTTAGGTTGTCTTCGAGTCGTCTTATCGATTGTTGTATAGCCGTAATACAAATAAAAGCGGAAACATAATCAAAGATGATTTACGACTTCAATGAACAAGCAAAACACTTCTTTATAAAAATATATCTCTCACACTTTATTCTCGAAAGGGTTGATGTTTCTGTGGTGTGTGAGAGATGGGTGGAGAGACAAATACTAAGAAAAAGGACTTCTTTCCATATTTTCTTCCAGGAGCCACGGGGAGCCAACGCTTGCACTCCTTTGTAAGCTCGTCAGAGACGCCTCAGATCGGCTGCGTGTCCCTGGCTCGACTGCGATTCTCTGCACTCTGTCTAAATCTAACCCCATGGTTCTCATCACGTGATCCTCTTCCGGTTACACACCTGTTTGACCTGAGTGCCCTGATGCGCCGTCATCTTCCTGTTTACTAATCAAAATGTGACAGCTTACCAAAGCACACGGGGTCACTAGGAACGAACCGAAAATCCATGTCATATGTTATATAACACGATGTCTCGACAGTATCTTCAATACTGGCGAGTCATGTTCGTCCTTCTTTTCTTGACACATATAGCCTGTGTCATTTCCACCAGGACAATGCACCAGTCCACAACTCCATCCTTGTCACAGACTATTTGACCAAGATGGGAATCACGACAGTTCCTCACCTACCCTATAGTCCAGACCTTGCTCTTTGTGTCTTTTGCTTATTCCCTAAGCTCACAGGCTGTCGTTATGAGACAATTGAGGAGATGAAAGAGGCTATGACGAAGGTCAATGACACGCTCACACAAGAGGACTTCAATGGGGCCTTCCAGAAGTTGTTGGAACGATACAACAAGTGCATTGCAGCTGGAGGTAATTACTTCGAAGGGGACTAGAGTTTCATGTGTGTACTATCAATATAAGTGTCCATACGAAAAAAGTCTGGAAACTTATCTAATGATCCTCTGAGCACTGTTTCTTGACATTAAAACTATGAACTTATGCTAAACTGAATTGTTTGAAATAGAACCATTTTTGTATGCTAAACTAAATTGTTTGAAATAAGACTGTTTTTGATATTAAAAGTATGTACTTTTACAAAACTGAATTGTGTGAAATAGAACTGTTTTTATGCTAAACTGAATTGTTTGAAATTGAACTGTTTAAATGTATAAGAATGGATTTGGCATTGAATAACCTATAATGGTGGATGTGCCATAAAACTAGACCGAACCAAACCATCTAAACTTATCATCATCGGACCATAATTTGTTTCCCTTTATGAAACGTTCTAGTTATAACTTCTTTTTCTCGTAAATTTAAACAAGCTTTCTTTACTCTTGGCTAATGAAACGTGACTCACCATTCACTTGAAATTCGAAATAAGTTCAAAGGTAAACAATCACTGCGGCGCGGAAATGCATTTTAATGATATTTTAGTTATCGACTGAGCGATTGATTTTAATGGCGTGTCAAATGGTCCTGGGTTATTTTATGCCTTGATTTTAGGGAATCAGGTTCCTAGTTCGTTCATGTTTACATTTTGTTTGTGTAGTTGTGAAAATGACTAGCCTCTTCATTTACAGAGATAGCAACGCATTTTTTACTTGATCTAAATAACTCGTATGCCAAGACAAAGATATTATTTTATTGGTCAAATGTGCTTATTTGATTTGTATCTATTCAGTAGACTTTTTTAATAAACTGCGTGGTACCTCTTCATTGGCATCGTTCCCGGGTTCACTCTGCCTTAGTGTTGTTGCACCTGGTAGTATCCTATCTATGGGTCATATAGAACTAAACTGTGTATTTAAGCTAAACTGAATTGTTTAAAATAGAACTGTTTTGACATCTTAAACTGCGTAATAGAACTAAACAGTATACTTATGCTAAACTTAATTGTTTGAAATAAAACTGTTTTAACCTTTAAACTGCGTACTAATGCTAAACTGAATTGTTGGAAATAGAAATATTCTTTTACATTTAATAGTTTTTAAATATACTTGGAACCATTCAACTTTGTTGACTAAACTGAATTGTTTGAAATAGAACTGTTTTTTACATTTAAACAGTGTGCTTATGCTAAACTGAATTGTCTGAAATAGAACCGTTTTTGTATGCTAAACTGAATTGTTTGAAATGGAACTATTTTTGATATTGAAACTGTATACTTATGCTAAACTGAATAGTTTGAAATAGAGGGATTAGACCACCTAATCGAGCCACCTATTGGCGTTAGGACGGAATCCTGTTGGTTGAGCAGTCTTTGATCCGACAACAGAGTGGTCGATGAATTGCAACACACCACTTTGGCCCTTACTTGGTCTGATTTGAGGTCGGATAGGCCCGATCCGATCAATCGGCTGGTACCGTCATGCCCTAGCATTTGGATGTTTTTTTTCTCCCGAGTGTACTGTTCAATCGGTATTTGCGGAACAATTCCCAACCCATTTATTTTCCTCTATAAGGCGGGGGCTGAGGGCCAATGGTGTTGAGAGCAAATTAGTTTTGACCACTGTTGAATTGTACGGCATTAAAACCAGAAATTGGTTAAACACACACACACATATATATATATATATGTATATATATATATAAAGAATTTGGCATTAAATAACCCACAAAGGTTGATATGCCATAAAACCCAAACAACCAACAACCAACCAACCAACCATACTTTAAGCAGGAAATATGCTATATGTACAAACAGTTTCTATGCTTCTTTTAAATCACACCACATAGAATATTGTACTTAGGCCTGGGCTCCTATGTCCAGACATAGAAATTAAGGTGTAAGACTGAAGCGTGACAAAACTAATAACAAGAATAAAAGGTTACAGTTACTTGGAGAGATTGGAGAAATTACGATTAACTAAGAAACCAGAAAGAAGAATGTGAAGTATTCTAATTGAAACTTTTAAAATAATGGAATTTCTTTTTATGGTAGACCTGTTTTCAATATTTTCCTCCAAATGAAAATTTACTGTCAAGACAGATTTCCAAAACTAAGTCTACTAATCACCTGAATTCTTCCGCTGATAGGGTTATATATTTTTGGAAATAATTGCCTAATCAGATCAAAAGCAGCAGTAGTCTCAAAAATCTTATGATTAAATTAATTGATTTCAGAAAAAAATGGTAAGATGAAATGATATTAGACGGAATTTTGGAGGAATTGCTTAACTGAATTTGATTTGTAAATAGATATTGCATTCATAGTGTACATATGCTTTGCAAAGATTAAGGGGGGAATTTATGGTATGTGAGAGAAGATATTAAAAAGGAAAAAATGCATAACGAGGCATAAAAAAGTAATTATTTTTTCGAAGGTTGATGCTTGAAAATAGCAAAACGGAGAGATATCCAAAGAGGCATAACAAAATACAAAAAATATCATTTTTTTCTAAGTTTGATATGAGAAAATAGGAAAACAGGAAAAAGAGGAAATGCCCAAATTGGCATTACAAGTAAATGGTAATTTTTTTCAAAGGTTGATTTGAGAAAAAAGTAAAACGGCGAAATGCCGAAGGAGGCCTAAAAACACTTAAACAATATCTCAGAATCTCGTATTTCTAAGCTACGCCATACTTCCTAAAACTTTATTGTAACATGTTGTTTTCTTAAACTTAATTACAACGTGTATATTCATCTCTCGTTCATTGTTTAATAAAAGAAAATACTTTTCTGCAAATGTTATAGGGAAAATCAATCACAATGAATAAAAGGTGCATTTATTTCCATAATAATCTCATTCCATTTGAATGCATAAAGTAATTGCTAGTAAAAAGGCCACGAAAGAACGTGAAAGAAAGAAAGACATAAATTTATAAAAAATCAACAAGGAAACATACAGTCAATTTAAACATGATTGAATTTTATATTTAAATTGACAAGAACAAGAGTCATCATTCTCGTTTCTGTTTTATCCGTTTCGTTTTTAGCCTGACATAAGGACCGGAAAAATTTAACGGCAAATAATAATAATTGGATATCTAATAATACGTGGGTATGTAAAAGGTTGTGCATTATTTTGGTACGAGTTAACTTGCAGGCAGCATATCACGTGACCGAAAAAGTTCAAGCGGATATTTGTCACTGGCTTCCACCAGAAAGGACTTGATACTAGGCCAATGACCCGAAGGTCGATTATAGTTGGGGGTTAAGAGAAGAGAAGGTCGGGCACGAACCGAGGCTCGAGCCCTGCTGGACTATGATTCAGCTCGATCACCCGAAGGTGGTCCAGCCGAAGAAGTTCATACGGATATTTGTCACTGTCTCCCACCAGACAGGACTTGACACTAGGTCAATGACTCGAAGGTCGATTTTAGTGGGGGGGGGGCGGTAGGAGAAGGGAAGGTTGGGCACGAGCCGAGGTTCGAGCCCTGCTTAACTATGATGCAGCTCGCTCACCCGAAGGTGGCCCAGCCGAAGAAATTCAAGCCGTCTTTTGTTGCGGTCGGCTGCACCGGTGCAGTTACTACATTGCTGAATCGTTCTGCATCGCTCCTCACAGTGTGTGATTTGAAAGCCGAACAGATGAACATCAAGGTAGCCTAATTTGGAGATTAATTCTTTAGGAATTTAAACAGGATCATAACGCCTCGGAAGTAACAAGAAAACAAACTTTTATTTTGAGAAAGGAGAAGGCTCGCTTGATGACTATAGAATAACCAGATGGTTGAAGAAATTTTGCCCTGTTTATAAAAAAAACAACTTCGGCGATCACACAAGGCCAAGCAGACTCAAAACTGTGGACACTGAGGCCATACTACAAGCCATAGAGGCAAATCTAGCGCCTTTCTCTCGGAGAATAGCATGTGAGCTCGATATCTTAATGTTCAGTGTGGTTCATCGTCTTCTCAACCCCAGTGAAAGCATCCGTAGCGGAAGAACAGTGCCTTACATTACGAAAATATTTTCAAACTTTTGACTCACACTAATAGTCTAATATTTCATGATTGCTTTCGTTTTCACGCAAATTTCTCAGCAGAAACTGATTTTCAGACCAACAACAAGAGTGACATTCTGCTCTAAAAATCCAAGGCAATCCAAGTAATCATTAATGTGATAATTAATATTGCATTAATTCATCTTTCATCTGAATTTTAAAAAGCAATCATATCATTTCAGACAGGTCAAACCAGATGACAAGGCCGGAAATTGATTGACTTTATCCTACAGTGCACGTGAAAGACCAAGTTTTTAGTAACATCTTCGGAGGGATTTTTTCGGATTCCTTCCGACAGAGTCTCTCACAGCATCCACATTGTCAGGACACCTTGCTGTCAACTTCCTGCCAGATTAGGGATTTTCTGTCTTCTTGTTGAGGTTGTTCACTAATCCTGTGACTTGAAATTTAGGTATCCAACGATAAATTTGACTTTTCCGGGGATAATTGTTAAAGTTAAACTTCCGATTAAATTTTCAGGTACAGTTTTGAATGAATTTGTCTCCAATAAGAAGTGACGCAAAATATTTTCCTCTCTTGTCCAAGGCATTGTTATTGAGGATTAGTAAAGTTGACGGCTGTAGTCGAGCGCAACCCGAAGGCTCCCTTTTAAATAGCTACTACACCAAGGTGTAGGGGAGCGTGCTACTCCTTTCTCTGGATTGCTCCAATTTACCCTTGATCCTTAACTTATGATGCTGAGATAGCAAGTACCATTTTTTTAAGTCTTTGGTATGACTCGACCTGGGATTGAACTCCGGCCTTCCGGACCATTGTCGAATACTCTACCCACTGGGCCAACACACACCTAGACGCTGAACATCGACTGCGACGACTGTAGCATTCAATATCACACAGAGGATTGATAGTTGGTATAGTAAACTATTTTCAAATCTGATACAAAAAAAGAATATAATATTATTAATAATAGAGTTATTAGCAGTCACGTGGGTCGTATGAATATTGAGACACCCTGTACAATGAAAATATAATTTTCGAAGGTAGTTTTCAAGACAACACAAGACATCATCTGAGAATTAATTTTTTTTTATTTATTGCGGACCTTTTGTCCTCGTCTTGGTAGTTTTTGTGTTGTTTCTTCTTTCACGACGTTTCGGCCAAATTTCACCTCTGGCCTTCTTCAGGTGATTTACCGCGACCTCGGATAGGAATGCTGAGTCTTGTAACCGTATCCTCAGTAATTGCCTTCCATACTTGTTGTCTATCGCACCACGTTTTTGACCAAGTAAACCTCTGGCCGGCTTGGGTAGGATTTGAAACCGATATCTTCTGACAATGCTCACCTGGAACCGAAGAGATTCAACGCCGCTATCCGCTGCGATAGACAACAACTATGGAAGACAGTAATTACTGAGGATACGGTTACAAGACTCAGCATTCCTATCCGAGGTCGCGGTAAATCACCTGAAGAAGGCCAGAGGTGAAATTTGGTCGAAACATCATATACAAAACATTGAAAATTTATCGAATATAATTATCTATCGCAAAGAAGGAAAAAAATATGTTTAATACAAAATATAAAGTACGAAATAATACCAGAATATTGGAACTGATGAAAAGCGAATAGTGTCCTTGAAGTAGAAATATTCAGTTTTTATAATACTCTTATAATAGAATAGTCTATCCCCAAAATCATTGCTTGAATTGCTAATATCACTTAATTGCTATTAGCATCTCTGCTAAAGGAGAGTAGGAAGAGAATCCTCGTGTTGCAGTGGCTAACTTGCTGAACTGTGACATCATTGGAAGCGAGTTCGAACTTCAGTCGCGCTATTACATTCATTTTACGACTAATGTCCATTGGAAAGGCATAAACTCTTTTATCCACCCAGCTATTGTAATATAATTGCGGAGAGATTTTTTTTTATATTATCATATTTCGTTTTATATATGTTGCCTTTCGGTTTAGTTAGGCTGAGAACTTTTCGCTTAGTGCATGGGTTAGTTAGTGCATGGGTTAATTGAGTGGAGGTGTTTACGCTCGCGCGGGGCGGATGTGACAGTCAGAGATGTCACAATAAAAACTCCAGATACAAAATAGGACCGGGGACGTGAATGACGTCATGCCCGGAAACGGAGGATTTGGGAATTTGAAAAAAAAAACAGTTAGTTGAGACTTAAACTCCGAACAAGAAAGACGATTTTCGGAGCTCGCCGAAGCGGGACCAGTTTGGGTCTACGGGATGCCCGCGCGTTGGTTGAGTCAGAATGTTGAGATTCGAGTCTTGAGGAAGGTGGTCAATTTTTGGTTTCGCCAAGGCGAGACCAGTTGGGGTCTATGAAATGTGCCGCGTGTTTGTTCAAGAAATTGTGTCTCTCTCTCCTCATGTCGAAAAACCTTAAACTCAAAAAGGTAATAAAAAGTTTCGTACCTGAACCAATTTTGAGTGTTTTCGGATTCCCTATGTACATTTCGCATATTCGTATCTTGGTCGTATCTTTGAATATTTTTGGACCCATGTATATTACACAATAGGTTGAATATTTTTTTTGCTTTGTCGAAATGTTTCAGAGTTTATTAAATTGCGAGTCTTCTTTAAAGTTTTTTTCAGTAGAATTCTCGGTTGAATTTTCTTTCAGTCTTTTAACTTGGTAGAATTTCACTAGTCGACTTTCGTTTAATTCTACTTTATTTCTTGGGCAGCTTCAATCAAGAAGCCAGTGACGAAACCCATCTATTAGCTTACGTTTTTCGTGCCTATACAGTTTGGTCCCCGAATTCGCACCGAGCATCTGAATAGTAGTTCTTGACAAAAAGAGAAAGTAGATTTTGGGCGTGGCACTGTCTGGGATTACTTCTCCCTTTTCCACTCCGATCAAATCAAATGACGCACGTGGTCAGCTTGATGTTTTTTTGTAGAAATACATTTTTATACACTTGCCAAAATTCAATTGCATTACACAAGTGACAGTTTAAAATGCCACACCATGTATAAACATCTTAGTTCAAATATTTATTGTTATATCATACTTACCATAATGTCGGCGATATTCAAATATCATCGCTTAAAACTTAATCGAAAACTAACGAAAGTAGCGACAACGAGGCTAGGCGGAATTAGCCTTCAAAGCAACAATCTGTAGAATTGTCAAAAGTGACAATGATTCCCAAGAGAATGATTCTGGAATACACTTCTTGGATACAAGACTCAAAACTGTGCTTATCAGTTTGTTCGATCCGTCAGTCAATTTAGTTTTCCCTTCTATCATCCATACAAATGAGACAGAAGCAAATAGGAAGATTTGCACAATTCTTTCTCCCACAAACAATAAAGTACAAATAATGTTAATTAAATTGAACCTTTTTTTAAAACTTCGTCATCGCATCATGACGTCTTATATTCCATTTAATATTTGGCGCATTTCCTTCTAAAATCTCCTTGTTCCTGACAGCGGGGATTAGAATATACAGACTGTACCCTCGGCAAAAAAAAAAAAAAAAAAAAATGTTCCCTCCCGCTAAAAATGGGTTATCCAGCATCAAGTGGTATGGTTACAATTCTGGAGATCTGAGGAATGTGACATTTTTCTTCATTTCCATTACTCTTTCTTCCTCTCGAATTAGAAGTGGTAGTATCTGTTAGTGTTCATTCCATGGGTCAAATAAAGTTGTTAAAAATTATTTTAATTAATAGGACCATGTGTAAAAAATCTCTAAAGAAACGACTAAGCAAAAATGTAAATATGAAGTTATATGAACGTAATTCCCTAACACCTAGGCATGAAATAACACTATATGATTTGACATGCCATTAAAATCAAATCAACCAACTTTGTGATGTTCTGCATTAACAAAATTTTCAACATTTTTGAACTTTGAATTGTTAAATTTCATTCAGGTTGTGGTCGGCCTACAACTGAGATTTGCCCAAAAGTAAAATACGATTACTTCTTGTCTTCTCCAAAACGCTTCTTATTTCAAACCTTTGTGAAAGATTACGCCAGTTTAAAATGCTGATTTCTTTAAAATACAACAAAACTCGACACACACTGCATGTTTCTTTTGTATTTGTTTTTGGTTGTCGTTTTTTTTTCTGGTTTCGTGAAAATCGTAAAATGTGAATGCAAAAAGCAGATAAAAAAGGGGAAAAACAGAACAAAAAAAGCAAACAAACCTCAAAACTAAAGAAAACAAGAAACAAACCTATCAATCCAGAATGAAGAATGCTGTGAGATGCATTTGCTAAAATAATGTCGATCAGTAAAACCAATCAGTGCAACTATGTCCAGTTTGTAAATCACATTCGAATTTAATTTTTTGGGAAGAAAAGCTATAGGGGAATTGGAAAAGATGCAGCAAGCTGCTTTGAATAAATCCTGGAAGCAGCACCCTACAAAAGACCAGCTGTACATTCCATTACACAAAATATCCAAAAAAAGGCGAGCAAGTTATGATGGGTTCTGCTTGGACAAATTCATGAGAAACGTGCTCTTGTGGACTCTGACACATGAAACATCACTGCAAAAACATATTCATTAGAACTGTGCGAACACCAGGTGTCGAGTAGAAGAGAAATGAAATGTTAATCGTGAAAGGGAAGGATTATGTGAGAGAGTTAGAGAAATCCGTGATGTAAGAAATCCACGATATTAACGAAGATGAGCACTCTAGTGAAAGAAATTGACAGTTGCCATTCGTCTAGTGCTAAGCTCTTCTCACGAATTGTGCACTTTGCTCTCTGTTAGCGTAAATGTAAACAAAAGGAAAATTAATATATACATATTACAACTCTCATGCATACGGTTAGACTGCTGATGGTAGTGAGGCTATGTAATCAGTCTGATGTATAATTAGCCTGTTTCGATCACTGCTTGAAGCATCTCGCGTGTCTAGCCAAACTGGTGAGTGGAAATACAATGGAACAGCTTGTCTGTGGATGAGAATATATATATATATATATATATATATATATATATATATATGTGTGTGTGTGTGTGTGTGTGTGTGTGCTTATAGACAGCTTATCTAAACACATTTAGCCCTGCCGGCTTGGGCTGTAAAATACGCCGACTGCAACTTTGCAGAGGGGTAAGACTCCACTAACGAGTGTCCTGGATATGACAGTTAAAAATATAATGATGAGGCTTTAGTGATGATGGAGGTTTGGGGAACATGGAGTACCTCTTCATTGCCATTATTTCCACGTCCACTCTGATTCGGTTTATAGAGTCCCATTTATGTGTCAAATAAAACTGTTTAACAATTTACCTGCGGAAATAAATGACTGATGTTGAATTTAATTATTAGTGTTACATAGTACTACTTGAAACCATTTAACTGTGTGTAAAGAAGGGATTAATATCAAATAGAATTATTAGTGTTTGATAGAAATACTTGAAACTATTAAATGTGTGCAAACAAATGAGCTCTGGTTCGTTTAAAAATGTTTCTAAAAACAATGTTTACAATTGATATATATCAAATATATATATAAAAAGGCATTAAATAACCTACAAGTGCTGATATACCATGCACCGAAGCCAACCAACCAACCAACCAACTAAGCAACCAATCTGAACATATTAACAGGGAAAATTGAAGATTGTCGCAATATCAATTACCTAGAGTTTGATATAAATACTTGAAACTATTTAACTGTGTGCCAACAAATGAGCTGATGGTGGTGAGGTTATGTAATCAGTCTGCTGAAAGGTAAGACACCCCTGCCAAATAGTAAATGTTACTAAAACAATGTTTACAATTGATATATATCTAATATATGTATAAAAGGGATATGGCATTAAATAACCTACAAGTGTTGATATTCCATGAAACGAAACCAACCAACCAACCAACCAAGTAAGCAACCAATCTGAACATATTAGCAGGAAAAATTGAAGAGTGTCGCAAATATCAATTACCGTTTGATAGAAACAAATGAGCTGATGGTGAGGTTATGTAATCAGTCTGCAGAAAGGTAAGACACCCCTACCAAATAGTAAATGTTACTAAAACAATGTTTACAATTGATATATATATCTAATATATGTATAAAAGGGATATGGCATGCAATAACCTACAAGTGTTGATATACCATGAAACGAAACCAACCATCCAACCATCCAACATATTAGCAGAGAAAATTGAAGAGTGTCGCAAATATCAATTACCTGAGACTAGTTTTTAATTCATAATACTGTATCTTGTCTCTTGTATACTCATAACAATATATTTACACATTTGTCTTTATAGATATGAAAGACATTATATAATTATCTGCGTAAACGAATTTTTCTTTTTTTGCATTTACTTACTTTAAATTACTACATCGCAAAGTCTACTGGGAAGAAATAAAGTCTGCTTGATAGTTTTGCGCTAAACTTCAAATGATGTGGGTTTGCCTTAGAGATAAATGACTGGATGTTTATTATATGTACACTTGGATTTTTATTATATACTTGGTGCTTCAAAAAATTCGATATCATCTGAGATGTATTGAGAGTTTTAGAAAAATGATATTTCATAATTAGCTCAGTCTGATGGGGCTGCAGAATACACCGACTGCTTCTCTGCAGATGTGTAAGACTCCCTCAACGACTATCCGGGATATGAAACTAAACAAACTGACGGTGAGGTCCTTTGAGGAATGCGAAGAACCCCTTTACTGCCATTGCTCCCAAATGCACCCCTTATTTACCCAACCCCTCCGCTCGGTCAGGATATGACACAAGTTTAACAGGTTTGAATTCAGAGTTTTCCTTCTCCTAGACTAGTTGCCTCACCAAGGCTGAAGATCCTAGTCAGCCCTACTATATTACCCCTAGCTGGAGGGAGAATAATTGGATTCATACCTTTCCCAAGGGTATTAGTGCTATGTGAAATGCAATCGGTCTCGTCGAGGATTTGAACTTGTGTCGTCGTGTCCATTTCCTACGACGATAACCATTACACCACGGGCACCTCCAAATGCACTTTGTTCAGGAGTGATTGCACAAGATAGGATCCTATCAATAGGTCAAATAGAACTGTTTGATATTTAAACTGAGTACTCATGCTATTCTGAAGATTTTGAAATAGAACTGTTTTTACATTTAACTGTGTGTAAACAAATGATTGATTTATCTTCAAAATGTCTTTAGAAATCATATAGATAATATATATGAATAAAAATGGATTTGGCATTAAATAACATACAATGGTTGAAATCCCATGAAACCAAACCAAATCAAATCAAAACAAAACATTTCGTAATTTTATAACTTGACCAATTCACTAACCCAGGAGGCTGGGGATGTAGAATACACCGACTACCTCTCTGCAGAAAGGTAAGACACCCCTGCCAAATTGTTTCATTGCCAGATACGGCCATATGCGAAATGGACATCGAATGTTGGTAATATATATACATAGAGAACATAGGAATCTCGAAATTCGAAAACACGTAATGACTTCTTTGTTCAGGTACGAAACCTTTTTATTACTTTTGAGTTAAAGGTTTCAACATAAGGAGAGAGACACAATCTTTTTATGCTGGCTTCTTCATCTGGCTCCTATCTCGTGCGGCACCCATGGTGTGCAAATTCGTCTCGCCTCAGCGAGCCCCAAAAGTCGAACCTCCTCGTTCGGCGTCTAGTTTCAACTCTCTTAACTTTCTTCAAATTCCCGAAATCCTCCGTGCGCTTCCGGTTTCATCATCTCAGGCTATTGTGACATCTCTGAGTGACATGTCCGCTCTGTGCGCGTGCGCGCGTTACCACCTGCATCAAGGTTGCACTTAACTAACCCATGTGCTGAGCCGGAAGGTTCTCAGCCTTACTAAACCCAAAGGCATGAACCGAAATTCCTCGGCTATTACATTACAAAATAGTGTCCCGGATATGACTCTAAAATATCAGATAGTGAGGCTCCAGCCCAAGAGATTTGGTTGTTTTGGAGTACCTCTTCATTGTCATTACTCCCAGGTCCACTCTGACCTGGAGTAGTAGCCCCTGATAGGTTTTTATCTATATTTGACATTTAAACTGCGTGTAATTGAATGGCTTATGCCAAATTGAATTGTTAGAAATAGAAACCTTGGACCATTAACTGTGTGTAAACAAATTTATGCTAAATTGAATCGTTAGAAATAGAACTGTTTGATCATTTAACTGTGTGTAAAAAAATGACTGATGTTTAATTAACATTGTTAGTGATACATAACAATATATTGAAACATTTAACTGTGTGCAAATAAAACTATTAGTGTGGTATATTTTAAACCGTTTACCTATAAGTAAAACTGAATTATCAGTATTACATTGCAATACTCGGAACCATTTGACTGTGGGCAAACAAATGATTAATATTATATTGAAATATTTGTGTTAGATCACAATAAATGAAATCATTTATATATGTTGAAGTAAGTAAAGTTGGCGACCGTAGCCGAGGGCGACCAGACGGCTCCCTTTTCAATAGCTAGTACACCTTTCCCTGTACCGGTACCGGCTCATTAGTGTTCTCCAGGGATCTGGGAGACCGGAGTTCAATCCCAGGTCGCGTCATACAAAAGACTTTAAAAATGTTACTTGATACCTCCTTGGTTAATACTCAGTGATATAAGGTATGTATCAAGAGTAAAGTGGAGCAATCCAGGGAAAGGAGTAGCGCCCTCCCCTACACCTCGGTGTAGTAGCTATTGAAAAAGGAGCCTTCTGGTTGTACTCGACTACTACGACTACGACTATATATGTAGAAATAATAGCAATACTTGTGTGCAAACGAATTTGTTTAAACTTATTCAAAAGTAAAATTACCTACAAACTATTCACTCACAAATGATACATGTATAACTATTTAACTGTGCGTAAACAAAGAACTGATGTTAAATTAAATTGTAAGTGATACGTAACAATTGGGGAAATTATTCAACTGTGTTCAAACAAATAATTCATAGTAAATAGAATTATTCATATTAGACATACGTGAAACCCTGGCAAAAGAATGAGCCCAGGCTGGTTCAAAATGTTTACCTACAAAATGTGTTTATCAGTCCTATATATTTAATATATATGTATAAACAGGATTTGGCATTCAATAACCAACAATGGTTGATATGCAATAAACCCTAACCAAACCATATCATATATATTCAATACATATGTATGAAGAGGATTTGGCATTAAATAACCAACAATGGTTAATATGTCATAAAACCCAACCAAACCATATCATTCATATTTTATATATATATATATATATATATATATATAAAGAGGATTTGGCATTAAACAACCAACAATGGTTTATATACCATAAAACCCAACTAAACCAAATCATACATATTTAATATATATATATATATATATATATATAAAGAAGATTTTGCATTAAATAACCAACAATGGTTAATATGTCATAAAACCCAACCAAACCATATCATTCATATTTGATGTATGTATGTATGTATATATATATATAAAGAAGATTTGGCATTAAATAAACAAAAATGGTTGATATGCCATAGAACTCCAACCAAACCAAATCCTATATATTTAATATATATGTATAAAGAGGATTTGGCATTAAATAACCAACGATGGTTGATATGCCATAAAACTCAACGAAACCAAATAATATATATTACATATATATGTATAAAGATGATTTGGCATTAAATAATCTACAATAGTTGATATTCCATAACACCCAAGAAACTAACCAACATGACCAATTCTTGTGCAAATGATTTCAAATTTTAACAAAATGAATTAAAACCACTCAAAATTCGGTTTAATGTTTCGACGTCCTTTCTCTTCGTGTGGATGGATTTTTTATGGAAAAGAAAAAAGACCATAAAACATTTCTACACATGCAGTTAAAATTTGAGATCATTTAAACAAGAATTGGTCAAGTTATTAAACTATGAAATAAAATCAATTTTCCTGAAACAGACAGAAGATTTAAAATGTTATCAGTTTTTCTGAAAATCACGGCTTTATCTTCGCGAGATTGAAGGATCAACGTTCTCTTGAGAATTTACCAATAAACAAAACATACGTAGACATGTAACTAGACAAATAATTCCCTCAATGACGTCGGAACCCGGCAATGAACGAAACCCCCCGAGAACTGATCGAGAATAATGGGATTTCTATATCTAAAAATTTTCTTTTTGACGATGTCTCAGTAAAACTATTTCGTCAGAAATGTTTGTTTAAATGTTTGTTTGGGTTTTACGGTATATCAACCCTTGTAGGTTATTTAATGCCAAATCCATTTTATAAAAAAAAACAGTTTTATTTCAAACAATTCAGTAAAGAAGAAATACACAGTTCAATTGTCAAAACATTTTAATTTCAGGCTGTTCAGTTTAGACAAACAGTTCAGATTCAAACAATTTAGTTTAGCATAAGTATAATTTTTGTTTACACACAGTTAAGTATCAAAACGGTTCTCTTTCGAACAATTAGCATATTACAGTTTTAATGTCAAAAACAGTTCTATTTTAAACAATTCAGTTTAGCATAAGTACGCAGTTTAGTTCTATTTGACCTATAGATAGGATCCTACCACACTGTGCCAGAGTAGACATGAGAGCGATGGCAATGAAGGGGTTCTCTACATTCCCCAAAGTTCAAGCTATTCAGTTTTGTCAAACAGTTCTTATTCAAACAATTCAGTTTAGTATAAGTATAGTTTTTGTTTACACACAGTTAAATGTCAAAACAGTTCTATTTTGAGCAATTCAGTTTAGTCTAATGTCAGTTTAAATGTCGAATACAGTTGTATTTCCATCAATTCATTTTGACATAAGTATACATTTTAGTTCTATTTGACCCATAGATAGGGCCCTATCAGATGCTTCTCCACCGGGCCTGAGTTGAGCTGGGAGTGATTGCAATGAAGGAGTAATCCTCAACATTACAGGAACCTCACCATCAGATTGTTTAGGGTCATATCTAGGACACTCTTTTGGTTTTTTTGTTATCCATCTGCAGAGATACTGCCTGTGTATTCTACAATCCCAGCTGACTAGGCAAAGATGAAAATGAATGTAATGGTTTGATCTACTTGATATAGATATAGAGATGAATCCATGTGTGCCCTTGTAGTTTAGGGGACAAGTTGAACAAAGACGAAGCAAATCAATTGTCGGAAACAAACAGTAAGTGAACGTATATGCAAATCAAGGGACTGAAACAAAGAAAATATCAAGTTATATATTCATATATTATGCAAATATGCTGCCTATTTGAGGTTTGTTTTATACACACACACACACACACACACATATATGTATGAACTCGGCGGTTTTTATAAGATCCATCTGCGACAGTTACCACAGTGAAAGAGACGCATATTTAGCCAGTTCTGAGATAGTTTAGTGTCCTTAACGGCATGTCAACTCGTTTAGGGTTATTTTATGCCTAGAACTTAGAGAATCGCGTTCATTATAGCTTTTTTTGTTTGTTTTGGTTTTATGGTATATCTTCCATTGTAGGTTATTTAATGCCAAATGCTTTTATACATATGTATCAAATATCTGATTAGTATTTGTCAACTAGTCTGAACTCATTTTTTTCACACAGTTAAATTGTTTCATTTATTTCTATCTAATACGAATACACAGTTAAATGATAATACTGTTCTACTTCAGACAATTCAATTAAGCATTAGTATATTTTGCTTACACACAGTTAAATGATCAAACAGTTAAATTTCAAACAATATAGTTTAGAACGCCCACAAAATTAAATATTTCCAAGTATTGCTATGTATCACTAACAATTCAATTAAATATCCGTCATTTGTTTAAATTCGGTTAAAAGTAAAAACAGTTTTATTTCTAACAATTTATTCTAGCATGTCATTTGTTTGCACTCAGTTTAAATGTCAAACAGTTCTATTTGTCCCATAGATAAGACCCTATTAGGTGCTACCACTCCAAGCCAGAGTGGAGCTGGGAGTGATGTCAATGAAGGGGTAATCCGCATTCTCTTGAAACTTCACCATCAGATTGTTTAGTGTTATATCCAGAGCCCTTTTCGGGGCGAATCTTACCCTCTACAGAGATGCAGTCGGTGTATTCTACAGCCCCAGCCAACTAGGCCAATTATAGGTTCATACTTACTTAATTGTTTAGTTGTTTAATATTTTTCTTTTGTTTTAATGTTATAGCAACCATCGTGGGTTATTCACAGCCAAATCATCCTTCTGCAAGAATAGTAGTTGTACTATTTAACCCATAATTGGGAGATAAAGAGGTTAATACATTTGGGAAATGTATAAAACTCTTTATTCTCAAGATAACCGAATAGTTTGAGTGGAAGAGTGTTTTTGCACAGTCTTATTGAATACGAGTAATTATATCATTATTATTACATTATTTATATCATTATTATTACATTATTTATATCATTATATTATTTGGGCCATAGATGAGAAATTAACAGTCTCTACCATCCCGAGTTTGAATGAACATGGGAGTAACAACCAAAAAGTGGTCATCCACACTCCCTAGATCTTCAGAAGTACAGCCTTGTTATCGGCCGTAGTTTAGTGTCATATCAAGACATTCCCTTTTTTCTGGAGGAGGCGGTGGCTTTACTTCTTTGTAGGTGGTGCAGTTACGTATTCAATGCTCCATTGATTGGGCTTAGAGACAGACAGAAAGACGGACAAAGAAAGAAAGAAAGAAAGAAAGAAAGAAAGATATATATATATGTAGTTGGGTATCAGTCCTTGATTTGAGCAAGTTTGAATAACTAATAAAAACATATATTATTATATTAGGATCCTTTCAAGTTTCCAGACAAGTTTTTAGGTTAGAGTTGGTAGATGAATTTATCGAAATATTCCCGAGCGCTTTCGGACATTTTATAAGCCATAATGAATGTTCCGTGAAGGTTCCCGAGTTCGACAAACACCTGAAGAAGGCCGGAAGATATATCGGCCGAAACGTTTGGGAAATAACAATAAAGATTAAGACAATAGTGCAAAAACCCTTAATGTTAAAAAAACATAATAAATGCATGGAAAAGATTGTTTTTTTTTTTTTTTTAGTTTTTGGTTTGTTTTATAAGATTGCATAAATTACGTAAACGTCTAGTTGGATTAAATTGAGATACTGATGACATCGAACGAATTTAAAACAGAATGCTATTGATGGAAAGAGAATATTATCAAGAAAAATAGAATATTAAAAATCAAACAAACTAGACTACTGGATGGAACGGTAATATTGTCGCCCTAGAAAAGACGACATGATTTCATTTCTGTTTAATGAAAACCGGTTTTCTTTTTTTGTTGCAGACCATCAACTAGTTGGCCAGTTGTGTACAAATCCCCAAAATTTTTAATTAGTGCATCAACAATGTCGTTGAGAAAACCATTATTAATAGGTGTTTGTTTTATATTTCTAAGTTCATTAAGGAAGATAGTTCGAGAGGAAGATAGTAGTTTAGTTCTGGAAATAAGTGTTTATATGATGGTTCTTTTATAACAGAAAGGGCATTTACTATGGAAATCGAGGGATTAAGGATAAATGTTGGTAGGTTTTTTATATGTAGAGTTTCTTAATTTTGGTAGTGTTTATTAACACAGCGAGAAACGGGATTTTATTGTTTATATTGAGTTCTTGTGTGAAGTTAAAAACGGAATTATTTTGAAAATCTCTCGTATTATGTGGCGTTCATTAGTGCTATTGGTGAGAAGGAGTATATCGGCAACGTAGCCTAAGTAAATATTAGGATTATTAATGGTATAAAAATCCGTATTTTCCAGGTTTGACGTGTAAAAGTTACTGACCCAATCGCGATTCCATACTTTTGAATGTATATATTTCCATGGGGATCCTAAAATTGTACCTAAGTAGTTCAGAGTAAAAGTATTTTGTGTAAAGTATTAGAGTTAGTTTTTATTTTTTAGTCAGGGGACTGTTGGGTGGTGGTAAATATTATTTATGATTATATCATTTTTTTTCTAGAACTGGAAGATTTTTAATAAATTTTCTACATCTAGAGCAGATATTATGTTGTATACCCACATACAAATACAAGCATAAGCATAATCGAACATAATTAACGAACTTCAATGCACGAACGAACAAACTTCTTTATAAAAATATATCTCTCACTGTAACAGCAGCAACTGGGTCACGAATCTCGTACTGATGAAGATGTATATTTATTCGCGCACGTGTTCAGCGTAAAATGCATACGTTCTCAAACTATACATTGTTCAACATGAAAACTGAAACAAAACAAATGCACTTATAAATGTTCCAAAAAAGGAAACACACCGCGACAGTGATGATTTAAATCGAGTCAATTCAAGAGAATTCACGCGCTTACCTCCTTTTGCCTTGCTAGTGACCCTCAAAGAAAAACGTCAGTCTCGCATGCCGGTCAATTTGAAAAAGACCGAATTCGCGCCAGCCGGTGTTCAGAGCGGAAGTTTCTCCCGCACCTTCCACCCGGAAGCGACCGGTGCGGGAGGCAAAGTTCAATCTAAAACACTATACCGGTTGAAACGCAAACTCCTACATTTACACTTACACTTTATTCTCGAAAGGGTTGATGTTTCTCTGATGTGTGAGAGATGGGTGGATAGACATATACTCAGAGAGAGGACTTCTTTTCATATCTTCTTCGGGGAGCCAGGTGGTGCAAACGCTCGCACCCACTTGCAAGAGACGACCTCTGATCAGCTGCGTGTCCTCCCTCGACTGCCTAAATCTGGCCGCGTGGTTCTCATCACGTGGTCTCCTTCTAGTTACACCCCTTTTGTACCCGACTGGCCTGATTGTGCTGTCCTGTTTACTAATCACAACGTGACAGCTTGTCAAATCACACAGGGTTACTAGGAACGAACCGAAAATCCATGTCATATGTTATATAACAATTATTCCTTTGTTGGGTTTATGTGTTTTAGGGATTTCCATAAGTTCTTGCGTAAATTCAATGCTATAATTATGGGAAAGGTATGGTGTGAATTGATCGTTTTTTTTTTAAGTTGGTACATATAGTCATGCATAGATAGACTGTTTCGTTATATCACAACTCTTCAGTGTGGCTAGACACGCTAGATTCCCGAAGCTGGGATCGAAACCCGGCTGACTCAAACACTAATCCAATATTCTACCACTCAGCCACGAGGAAACCAGCGTAAGCGAAGGAATTTTAAACGCTTACGTATAACATTTGTTTTGCTTACATACGAGGATCATTAAATAAGTTTCCAGACATTTTTTGTATGGGCACTTTTATTGATGAAACTCTAGTCCCCTTCGAAGTAATCTCCTCTGGCTGCAATGCACTGGTTGTACCGTTCCAACAACTTCTCGAAGGCTCCATGGAAGTCCTCTTGTGTGAGCGTGTCAATGACCTTCGTTACAGCCTCTTTCATCTCCTCAATTGTCTCATAACGATAGCCTGTGAGCTTAGGGAATAAGCAAAAGTCACAGGGAGCAACGTCTGGACTATACGGAGGGTGAGGAACTGTCTTGATGCCCATCTTGGTCAAATAGTTTGTGACAAGGATGGAGTTGTGGACCGGTACGTTGTCCTGATCGAAATGCCACAGACTCGATTTGAAGAGTGCTCGCCTCTTCCTGAACTCCCTTAAAACCTCAACATGGTAACCCTAACCCTAACCCTTTGGCCTATCAACTCTGGTGTATTGACTTCCTTACTCCTCCCACACCTCTCATCATCCCTCATAGACTACCTGCCTTCCTTGAATCTCTTATGCCACCCAAAAAACTGATGCTCGAATCATGCAAGATGGTCAAAATGTAGTCTGAAGCATTCCCTTCGTTTCCGTGGTATTTTCCCATATTTAAAACAGAATTTTATTGCATATCGTCCTTCAACATACTCCTCACATCCAGATTGCATTTTTCAAATTCACCAGCTGTGACAATCAGGCTTTAGTAGGGTGTATTCCAATTGCTGCTGTAGCAGTTCATTTGAACCTGAAATCATAAAAATTGGTCTGTCATCTTATAAGATGTATGGCAATAACATAGTGAATTTTCGAGAGTCTACGACAATTTAAATGCCTGTACAAAAAAGTCTGGAGACTTATTGAATTCACCACGTATATCTGCGTAACGGCTACCGAGAGCTCAATTCATTTGAAGAGCCTTGCTTTATGCTAGTGGCAACCATCACTTCCTTCGCAAGAGAGCTCAACCCCTCAGGAGTAGGGGGGCATATATATTGTCATCCACAGACAGACTTTTTCGTTGTATCACAACTCTTCACTGTGGCTAGACACACTAAATTCACGCTCCGACGAAATAAATTTATTATGACGACTTAACCGAGTTCGAGTCTCGATCAAATTGTACTATATATATATATATATATATATGTTACGAAGGAGTTAAAATAGGGAATTTAAAAACATGGTGGTGGAGTAAAAATAGATAAATAATTAATTAAAAACGATGAATAAGAAGAATATTTAAACTCAGGAATGAGATATCAGAAGAAATAGGCAAGCGTATATGCCACAAGGAAGTCAGACCCGACCGATAAAATTAAATGCAGTTTCTTCCAAGCAGCGGTCGTGTCAATACTGCTATATGGATGCACTACATGGACGCTAACTAAACGTATGGATAAAAAGCTTGCTGGTAACTACACAAGAATGCTGCGAGCAATATTGAATAAGTCCTGGAGGCAGCACCCTACAAAGCAGAAGCTGTACGGTCACTTACCACCCATCACAAAAACTATCAAAATTAGACGAACCAGACATGCGGGACACTGCTGGAGAAGGAGGGACGAACTCATAAGTGATGTACTCTTGTGAATTCTTTCACATGGCCGAGCAAAAGCAGGATGACCTGATAGAATGTATATACAGCAGCTCTATGCCGATACGGGATGTAGCCCCAAATGAAATATAATGGCAGAGGGATTTCATTTTATATATCATGCCTTTGGGTTTAGTTAGGTTGAGAACCTTTCGGCTCAGCACATGGGTTACTTAGGTGCAAACTTGAGCGCAGGTGTTAACGCGCACGCGGGGAGGATGGGTCGTTCACAGATGTCAAAATAAAAATCCTAGATAGAAAATTTGACCAGGAGATGTGAATGACGTCCTGCACCAGAAGCGCGCAGGGAGGATTTTGGGATTTTGAAAAAAGTCAGTTGAGTTGAGTCCTGCCTCGGAAGAAGACGGTTGACTTTCGCTTGTTCGTCGAGGCGAGACCAGTAGCTTGTGTCGGGTGCGCACGTGGTTTGGGGCAGTTGGAAAAGTCAGCATAGAAAGAATGTGTATCTCTCGAAAAACCTTTAAACTCAAAGGTAATAAAAAGTTTTGTACCTGAACTAAGAAGTCGTTACGTGTTTTTCGTGTTTCGGGATTCCTATGTTCTATGTATATATGTTATGAACATTCTATGTGCGTTTCACATATCCGTATCATGGGTATGTTACACGAATACCTGCCTAAAGCAATGGACGACAGGGAGGCGTGGCGAGAGAGAGAGTCAGGGATATCTGTGCTGATGGCGCGACTTGATGATGATGATGATGATGTGCTAAAATTTTAAGTAAGTAAAGTTGGCGACTGTAGTCGAGGGCCATCCGAAGGCTCCCTTTTCAATTGCTACTACACCAAGGTGTAGGAGAGGGCGCTACTCCTTCCCCGAGATTTTAATCTTCAATAATGATAACATTTAAAAAATGGACGCATTTTGAATATCGGTAAAGTTTAAACGATAACATTTTGACAAAAATTGTATTGCTTTAACGAATCATTGAAGTCTTTTTTTTTTTTTTTTTTTGAAGGAGGGGGACTGGAAATTATCTTGACACTCTAACTCTCCCACTGGTCCGGAAACCTGATTAAATTTTTGGATGGGTGATACACATATCGGCACGAATAGCTAAGCAGAGATCATCCCTCTTTCAAGTCGATAACTGGTTTGAAATCGGAATTTTCATCGTCTGAGACCAGTTGCCATATCAAAGTTGAAGAGCCCAGTCTGCCCTTGCAGATCGATAATAATCAGTTTCTTATCGATTTTTAATATTTGATGGACGAAGTGCCAGAGGTAAATTGCCCTCAAAAAGATATGAATTTATGAACTGGCGCTTTTGAGAAAGAATTAAAAAAATTATTTCAAGGAAATGGTTTTTGCTGCTTATTGCATGAGGATTTGGCAAACAACTGTAACAGATATTAAGAGGATTTATTTTGATTTGGTTTTATGGTATATCAAGCATTGTTTGTTATCTAATACTAAATCCTATATATATATATATATATATATGATTTATAAACACATTTTGTAGATACACACAGTTGAATGATCAAACAGTTCTATTTAAAACAATTCAACTTAGCATAAGCCATTTGTTTGCACTAGATTTAAAGGTCAAACTTTTGTTTGATCTATAGAAAGGGCCCTATCAGGTGCTACCACTCTGGGCCAGAGTGGACCAGGGAGCGATGGCAATTAAGGGGAATTCAGTATTCTCCATTGCTCCAGCATTACTGGAGCCTCACCATCATATTGTTTAGCGTCGTATTTAGGACACTCGTTGTAAGGGGGGCACCTTACTCCTCTGTAGACTAGGGCAATTAAGAGATATTCAAGAAAAATATGTTTAGAATTTCATGTCAACATCGCTTTGAAGAATAAAGAAACTTTGGTGATAATTGGTTGATTTTAACGGCATATCAAACCGTCTTAGGTAATGTCTGGAAATCACTTTTATATCGTTTGTGTAGTTGTTTGAAGACTTTTTCTGTACACTGTTTTAGCAAATACGAATAATTTTTAGACAGATCTATTTAACACATTGATAGGATTCTAACTGGTACTACCCTTCCGAGTCTGTTTTTTTTAGAGGACGTGCACCGCTGCAGGTGATTCAATCAATGCTGCAAACATTGTGTTGCATTCTCATATACATGTTCACGCAGGATACATACTGACGCAATGAATAACAGACGCAGGGAGACTTCTTTAGAAAAATATATACCTCTCACTTTCACAACCACTTCTCGTCTATCTACGTCTCCAACTCTAACTGGAACTCGATCTCTGTCTTGATTGAGTTATATAATAGTTCAACGCCCACTCGATCTTTGAAATCGCATGTTTGATCGTCATCAAGCGGAAATAACTGTCATGCAGTTCACAGGTTACTCTCTTCCGGTGCGTCAGTCTATGAGTGTACCATGGGAATTTTTTACCTCGTCCCATTTCATCAGCCAATTTCCGCCCACGCGATTTCCTCTGCCATTAGAATGTGTCACTTCCTTCCGGTGCATCACCTTGGAATGGCATTTTTGGCCAGGTCAAAGGCCAAAATACCATTGCTAGAAACAGGTTTTGGTTTTGTTTTGTTAATTGGTTTAATGACACATGAAATTCTCATGGGTTATTTAATGCTAGATTTATTGGCCTAGTGGGTGGAGTGTTCGTCAGTGGTCCGGGAGACCGGGGTTTAATCCCAGATCACGTCATACCAAATCTTTAAAAATGGTACTAAATAACTCCTTGCTTAACACTCAGCAATATAAGGTACATATCAAGGGTAAAGTGGATTAATCCAGGGAAAGGAGTAGACCCCCTCTACACCTCGATGTAGTAGCTATCGAAAAAGGAGCCTTTTGGTTGCCAACTTTACTTCTAATTACACATGTTTTGTTCTCTTCCAATCATTTATGTAATCGCATTTTTGTATTTGTCAATAATAATGAGTCGTTCACACTTAGTTGTATAATAACAAGAATTCATATTCAAATTATTGGTTTGCCTCGTCGGCTAGGGCCGTAGAATACATTGACTGCATCTTTGCAGATGGGTAAGGCTCCCTCAACGAGTTGCCTAGTCGGCTATAGCTGTAGAATACACCAACTGCATCTCTGCAGAGGGGTAAAACTCTTCCAAAAAGTGTCTAGAGCAGTCGACTGTGGCAGTAGAATACACCGACTGGGACAGACACTTGTAGAATACATCGATTGCATCTCTGTAGAGGGATAAGGCTCCCCTAACGAGTAGCCTAATCGGCCCTAGCTTTAGAATACACCGACTGCATCTTTGCAGAGGGGTAAGACTCTTCCAACGAGTATCTGACCTGTCGACTGGGACTATAGAATACACCGATTGCATGTCTGTAGATCGGTAAGACTTCCCAACGATTATCTAGCCCAGTCAGCTGGGACTGTCGAATATACCGACTACAACTCTGCAGAGGGGTAAGTCTCTCCCAACAAGTGTCTGCCGAGTCGGCTGAGGTCGTAGAATACTCCGACTGCATCTCTGTAGTGAGGTAAGCATCCCTTAATGAGTGTCTTGTGTATGACACAAAACAATATGATGGTGAGGCGTCTGTAATGCTGGAACTCTGGGCAATGAAGAGTACCTCTTCATTGCCATCGCTCCCTGATTCACTCTGCCTCAGTGTGGTAGCATCTGATAGGGTCCTATCTATGGGTCAAATAGAACTAAACTGTGTACTTATGCTAAATTGAATTGTTTGAAAGAGAGATGTTTTGACATTTTAAACTGCGTAATAGAACTAAACTGTATATTTATGCTAAACTTAATTGTTTGAAATATAACTGTTTTAACCTTTTAAACTGCATACTAATGCTAAACTGAAATGTTGGAAAAAGAACTGTTTTTACATTTAACAGTGTTTAAATGAATAACTGATGTTTAATTGAATTGTTCAGGATACATAGAAACACTAGAAACCATTTAAATTTGTTGACTAAAGTGAATTGTTTGAGATAGAATTGCTTTTGATATTTAAACTGTGTGCTTATGCTAAACTGAATTGTTTGAAATAGAACTGTTTTTATGTATAAAATGGATTTGATATTTAATAACTTACAATGTCTGATATGTCATAAAGGCAAAGTAAACCAAACCATTCAATTATTTGCATATCGTATGATAATCATATTATTTCATTTATTCATATTCAATACTAATAATTTCCAAGAATATCTACTTGACCTATATATGGAACTCTAGCAGATACTACCACTGCAGATTAGATCGGATCTGGAAGTAATGGTAAAGAACGTGTACTCTACGCTGTTTGTGAAAATTATAGGGCAGTTTGGGCTATGGTTATTTAATATGAGTATGACAACCAATCTAGAAGGCAAACTCCGAATTCAAACCTGTTAAACTTCGTTTAAAAATTGACCCTGTGTCACGTTCTGCTCATGCGGAGGGGTTGGATAATTCTCTATTCAGTTTAGCGTCCTACCCAAGAGACATTTTTCATGATAGGGGTCTTAATGTTCTTCAGGGGATACAGTAAGTGTTTTCTAAGCCTCCCGATAGAGAGGCGAAACGGATTTTAATGGTATCACAATATTCACATTAGTGTTTTCTAACATCGACAAGGATTTTTTGTCAGAATGAACCATTAAAAAAAGTTAAAAATCAAGCTACAAGAAACGAATTCCTTTATGCTGGCCTGAACATTCGTTCAAAGTGACTTTTAATAACGGCTACATTACCGAGCCTTTAAACAAAAGTAACTTCTATTATCTGCTGAAAATAATCTTCAGTAATGAAACTGTAGAAATCGAGGATGTCTGACCTATACATTAATAATCAATAAGCGTGTGTCTCTTTTTATGCTACGACTATAATAAAATCTTTTTATCTCATCATATTTCAATTCTTTTTGAATGTCTCGAAGAACTAAGGCTTTTTTGGATCGTGTCGGACAACAATCAGAATATCATTGCAAATGAACGTGTGAAAAGGTTTTTGATTTCCTCTATTCATTGTTCTTTCTTTCTTTCTTTCTTTCTTTCTTTCTCTTTGTTGCTACAGTGATCTAAATGCAAACAGATGAATGCACTTACCTTACACCTCTGCATGATTAAGGTGTCACACAAAGTCAATTTTTTGGCACAGTTTAACGGGTTTGAATTCACAATTTTCCTTCTATAATGTAATATATTGCTTTGAACATCGATAAAGCCGGCGTATGTAGTTGACAGATACATCCGGTCGTAGATAAAATCAACAAAGTAATTACTGGAAAACAAGCAATGCATGGGTGTAACCTGTGAGTAATGGAAAACAGTCATTGCGTGGGTGTAAACCATGGCACAAGAAAAACAAGTATTATGTGGGTGTAAACCATGACCAATTGGAAAAAAAAGCATTGCGTTTGTAAAGAGGCGTGGTCATGGGGGTCGCATGGGAGTTTTAACCCTAAGTAAGGTCAAGAATTTTGGCTGAAGTCCGTAATCACGGGCTGTTTCGACTCCCTACGGCTCCTCCGTGTGCACTAACTCTTTCCGATTGCTCTCCTGCTCCACAGAAACGTCACCGTCGAAAAAAAAAAAAACAAGATTTTATTTTTATTTATTAGTGTTCCCTGTTGTTTTTCAAGATCCAGAAGTAGCATACTACACTTACACGGGATACCATACCGAGATTAAATAATCCGTTTTGCTCGACTATTTGTCCATTTCCAGAGGAAGAATAGTTGGATTCATGCCTATATTTAGGTTATTAGCGCTAGGTGAAGTGCAGACATATTTGTTTATGATTTGAACTCATGTCACCGTATCCAATTCCCATGCCAATAACCGTTGCACCACGACTGTCCTTATACAAACCGATATGCAACATCTCTGAGCATGCGCATAAATTTAAACTTCTTACATCCGATGAGCGCTATCAACACTGAAATATCACCACGTGTTAACATTCACAAACAGTAATAAATACATACACACACTTTCTCTCTTTCTCTTTCTCTCTCTCTCTCTCTCTCTCTCACTCTCTCTTTCTCTGTGTCTGTCTTTCTATCACTCAGAGTCTGCGTCTTTGTGTCTTGGCTGGTTGGTTGGTTGGTGGAATTTCAACTCTTGTGGCTTATTTGATGGCAGAACTTGTTTATATATATATATATATATAATCTGTAAACGAATGCTTTGTTAGTAACTTTATCAATCAATCAATCTAGAAGGCAAACTCCGAATTCAAACCTGTTAAACTTCGTTTAAAAATTGACCCTGTGTCATGTTCTGCTCATGCGGAGGAGTTGGGTAATTCTCTATTCAGTTTAGTGTCCTACCCAAGAAACTTTAGGCATTTCAATCCTTGTGGGATATTTAATGCCTAAACATCTTTTTTTTAATATATATATTTTTGAGTTAATACTTTGTAGGTAACTTTATTTTCATGTTTGTTAATGTTTAATGGCATATCAGCTCTTGTCGGTCATTTAATACCAAAACTTGTTTTAAAATATATATGTATGATTTGTAAGTGAATGCTTGTACGTAAGTTTACTCTTATGGTGGTTGGTGTTTAATAGCATTTCAACACTTTTGGGTTATTTAATGCTTTGTCGGGAAGTTTGAGCTCGAGAGAAATTAGGACACACATTCTACTCATAAGCGCATACTTCGTAGATGATTTTCGTTCATCTGGGAATCTTATATATATATATATATATATATATATATATATATTTAGAATATGTATATTTAGGCAGCATTTCTTCGTTAATGCAAATTTCATTAAACATAATAGACATTTTATGTCTACATATTTTCTTCTGGATCCGTTCGAATTCCTGTATCACTTTTATCGTATTCGGGGGGAATTGATTTATGTATTGTCCATAGTTTTATGTATCCCTAGTACTTTCTGCCCGACTTTGGGCCATCATCAGGGGAGGATCTATTACAAAAGTGATGTAACTTTTGTTTTAGCATATTACTACTGTGTAAGGGCGTCTTTGCCGTTAAAGTTTATGGCGTTTGCTTTTAAATGTAATTCTATAATTAGTGCCAGTAGCTAAAGACATTTAAGTACATTAGCACTGGTTCGAAAATTAATTCTGTTGATTGTTGGTTGCAGGTTTCTAATATGTAATGCTTCGAGAATCTGAAGTTTTTGTTTATTATTTTGATGTTCTAATATTGTTGTGTTGTCGGTGAGAATTTTCCGTTGTGGTGTTGTTGGGCATGAATGTTTTTTTAAATGCTGAGCTATTGAACTTGTGTCAGAAAGGTGCATTGTAAGTCTCCTCGACTGGGTAGTTGAGGTTAAACCAACATATATATTATTATTATCAGAGATACAATCTCCTAAAGGACATTTAAATTTATATATAACGTTGGTTTTTTTGTAAAACCCCAATCGAGGGAGAGGAATTATTTCTAATGACTAAATTCGAGGTTTTAAACTTATTATAATGAATAATAAGTTTTATTTTTTTTATTAGGATCAGTGGGGAGTATGTTTTTGTATTTATATACATACTTTCGAAGTTATGCTGTCTGTGTTTTAATATCAATACTTTATACACTCTTTGATCTATTAAGGGTATAGTTTTATTGCTTTCTTTAATGAGTGGGTGTTACTTTGTGCGTGTGTGTAGGTCATTATGCAATGTGTAGATTTAATCTGCAGATACTAATAACAATGCTGTCGTGTATCTTTACACGTATCTTTTTATTGGAAATTACATTTCCTTTATTAAATTAGCAAGCACGTCGACTAAGAAGTTAGGAATTGGATGCCAGTTGGTTATTTAATTATATTTTTCTTCAATTAAAAAGTGTTGCTGAAGTTCCAGTTTGCAGAATTTACTGTTCGTCTTAGCAAGACGCTTGTCTACCTCTTTGTAAAGACAGTCGTCAGAGAATAAGAAGCAATCCAGGTAGAACTTTGGATTTGACTTTTATCTGGCCGATGGTGGATAGTGGATGTCTCGTGGTGTCAAATGGTAGAGAACCTTAGTTTTCCTTGCGGTCACATCAAGATCAAAAAGTTCAGAGGTCTCTGCAAAGCAGAATTTAGTGAAAGTAGTATGTTCAACAAAAACTGACTGTTCGACGAACAACAGTTCTAAGATCTAGATGACAGAAATTTTTGCGAAGGTGCGTCTAGGTTGTTTATTGGCTATTTTTTTTTTTGTTGTTGAAGAGAATTTTCTGCACAGAATTGTAAAAAAAAAGGAGACTATTGTCATTGCATGTCTTCACGCCGAGCCCTCTCAAGAAGTCCCCTCCATGGAAGGAGGGCCTTAGGCGTAGTAGCTAACGTGATTGACTGCAATAACACAGCAACTGAGTTCGAATTCTAGTTGCATCACTGTGTTCACTTTCTGACTTATACCCTTGGGTAATGTCTTAACTTTTTTAATAGACTACCAATTCTATGGCTTAAATAGTACAACTATTGTTCTTCAACAAGAAAAACCAACCAACCAACCATTGCCTTGTCGACTGGGGCTGTAAAATACAACGACTGCATCTCTGCAGAGGGGTAAGACCCCCCAACAAATGTCCTAGATATGACATTAAACAATCTGATCGTAAAGTTCCAGTAATGCTGCAACTTTGGGGAATGTGGAGTACCCCTTCATTGCCATCGCTTCCAGGTTCACTCTAGCAAGGAGTGGTAGCATATGATAGGGTCATATCTATGGATCAAATAGAACTAAACTGTATATTTATGCTAAGCTGAATTGTTTAAAATAGAACTGCTTTGACATTTAAATTACGCATTTATGGTAAACTGAAGTGATTGATATGGAACTGTTTTTGTATGCTAAACTGATTTGTTTGAAATGGGACTGTTTTTGACATTTAAACTGTACTTACGCTAAACTGAATTGTTTGAATTAGAACTGTTTCGACATTTAACTGTGTAAACAAAAACAATACGACTACTAAACTGAATTGATTTAATGACAACTATTTGACTAAACTGAATAGCTTGAAATAGAAATGTTTTTGACATTTAAACTGTGCACTTATGCTAAATTGAATTGTTTGAAATAGCATGTTTATTTGTATAAAAATGGATTCGTCATTAAATAATCTATAAAGGTTGATATGCCATAAAAGGCAAAAAAAAGCAAAAAAACAAAAACACCCCCCCAAAAAAACCAACCAACCAACCAACGAATATACCAGCCCTCGCTAAGCGTCGAAACCAGCACTGGTATTAAATTCACCATAAAAATTCATATATTCCCCGAAAATAAAAAAATATCACAACAATTCTTGATAATACCAAGTGATGGTTTAAAATACTCAAACTTCAACTAAAGATATCCCACAACTGTTGGTCAAATAGAACTGCTTAATCATTTACTACAGGCATGAAAAACTCAGAGTCCCCTCAGGGCCATAGGAGTCGATTTGTATTGTCATGAGGGCCGCAAAAGTTGAACACGTTAAATAAAAATTTTTGCTATTTTTTTTCAATTTAGAAACATACGAGCAAATTCAAGTAATAGTGTATATGTTGTTGCAGAAAGAAACTTGAATTTTTGTTTGGCGGGAAATTTAATTTGACCGTTAAAGTCGCCGAACATTTTCACCCAATCAGGATGACTTGTCCTATTCAGCCCGAACCATATTTCCTAGCAGCACCAAAAATTGAAGAAAGCCCGCGAATCTCTCTCTCCCTCAGATATCCTCAGCAGGAACGGAAATATTAACGTCTGTTCCTGAATAGCAGTAGCAGCATCAACCATTATGAGGAGAGCCATCTAGTTTATGGACCCCTTGGGTCTATTTCTTCAAGACCAAGGGATCCTAGTTAAAAACAAATTAGATGATACACTCTAACAACTTCCTACCTTCTTTCCTTACTACGAGGCTCGCAGCATACCAGCGTAAACACCTTCACTTCATGCTGCCATTAAAACCTTGATACAAAACCAAACGACGTCTTCGTTCTTCTTCACCACCTTTATTTTCCATCAACATTTAGTGAGGGGATAACGACCAACGAATTACCAACGCTACCAACGAATTACCAACGTAACCAAAGTAATATCAACAAAAGCAACTTAAACCTTAAACCAAAAACCCAACAACAATAAAAATAATAATAATAATGTTATCCCCATCGCTATAATGTAATTCCACCAAAGAATATAACGAAAACTTTGACGATCTTCATCTATTTCAATACAATAGTAAAAATGCATTATACATAAATTCAAAACTGACACTCATCAACATGAATTTAAAGACTTTCCCTGTTTTGCCCTGAGGCTTGACGTCTCTTTTTGTTGACAATTTCTTATATGTGTTGTTGAAATTTCTGTGTAGTGTCGGGTTTAATGAGGGATGACAAATGTTGATCAGTCAATCTTGTTCTTTGAGATGTTTTTGTTGATTTCATGAAAGAAAATAACTATTCATACAAACACGTGGAGCCAAACACTGCCTTGATCCTTGTGGTAAACTTTCTAAAGTTTCTTAACCTTTCCAGAAGGTATAAAAATAAATCAGGTATTCCCACTTCCAAATATTTTGATCTGAATGAGGAATCCGATTGAATTTCTTATAGTTCCATTTGCAGGTTTTCTTCAGCTTCAGCAACATCAAAACTATATGGTCCTGAAAATAATGAAAACTGGAGTTCATAAGATGCGAAATCACTAAATCTTTTCTCAAACTCTTTTGATAATGATTCCAGCTGAGTGTCAGATTTGGCAAAACTCAATGTAGACTTCGTGTCAGCACTGTTTTGCAGCTCTTTGCATGTAGCCAAATGGACCAAATTTTCACTAGAGACTTTCATGATTTCAATTTCAAAAAGAAACATTTGACATCATCATATAAAGCTGTGATCAGTTTGTTTTTACCTTGCAATTTTAGATTGAGATCATTAAATGTGCTGTAATGTACACAGCAAAAGCCAGATCCTGCAGCCAACTCTCATCTTTCAGTTCATCGGTGCTTCGACCTTTCATCTCCAAAAACGTAATTATTTCTTGTCTCAACAAATAAAATCTTTTCAACACTTTACGGCATGATAACCAGCGTACTTCTGTATAGAATGGAACACCAGGGAACTCATTATCCAGGTCCTTCAACAACTGCTTGAACTGACTGACGATGGTTGAGTGAGCGACCTCTGATAAAGTTCACTGTCTTTGTGACTAAACTCAGCACATGATCTAAATTCAGAATCTTTGAACACAAATTTTGCTGATGAATAATGCAGTGAAAATGTGTAAATGTCGAATCTGGATATAAATTGTGCATTTTTGTGTGTAACTTGGCTGCAACACCATTCATTGTTATCACTAAATTCAAAAGTTCAAACTTTAAAAATCTAAATAAATTCAAAAGTTCAAACTTTAAAAATCTAAATAAATTCAAAAAATACTTACCTGACAAAAATTAATGACCGATAAGTAGCTCAATGCTTAATTTAAAAAAAATTGTAATTCAATAGACATCATATTTTATAAATTTTTAAATAAAATCATTTTCTTTTATAGAGACAGATTTAAAATAATAGTTTTTACCGCATTTTTAAAGGGAGATAATCCTCAAAATTCAATATAACTATCAAACTTTCAGTTTAAATAAATGATGGTAGCACCTACACGATAAAAAAATATCATTTTAAAAACGTAAAAACTATACATTAGAATAAGGAAACTTTAGTTACTTCTAGTAGTTCGGCGCACCCATACAAAAAAAAAACAACAACAAAAAAACAAAATATTTCGGCTAAATTATTATTTAGCTTAGATGTTTTGTTATTTTTTTATAAGACTTGATTTAACGGAAAATTATCTCCTCCAACTTCTACTACCCCGAAGCGTACCAAACTCCTGGGAAAAAGGAAGATCATTTGTGCGGGCCGCAAGCGTGTTTACGATAGCCCGCATGCGGCCCGCAGACCACATGTTTAACATGCCTGATTTACGACACTTGAAGCGGGTGTAATGGTTAAAACGATGGACTGTGGAATCGTAATAAGTGAGTTCGAACTCCGGTCACGCCATCTCTATTCACTTTCGGACAAATAACCTTGGGGAAAGGTATGAACCCCCTTCCAAGCTATGGTTTAAATAGTACGCCAACTGTTTTTCTATAAGGATGGCTTTAGCATTAATTAAACAAAGAAACCTACAACACTCGAAATTAAAATTTAAACAAAATTATCATTAGATAGCAATGCTATGTGCAAACAATAAATTACAATGCTAGAAAATATTCAAATGTGCTCAAATAAATGATTAATATTTAATAAAATAATTAGAAATACTTGAAACCGTTCATCTGTGTGTAAACAAATGAGCTCATGTTCGTTCATATATGTTATCTAAAAACTATTCATTTACAAACTATATATTTAACAGGGTTTGGATGTACCCGTGGTATAATGGTTATCGTCGTAGGAAATGGACACGGCGACACGAGTTCAAATCCTCGACGAGACTGATTGCATTTCATATAGCACTAATACCCTTGTGAAAGATATGAATCCTATTATTCTCCTTCCAGCTATGGGTAAATAGTAGGACAGACTGGGTTTTTCAGCCTTGGTGAAGCAACTAGTCTAGGAGAAGGAAAACTCTGAATTCAAACCTGTTAAACTCCGCTTAAAAATTGACGTTGTGTCATATCCTGCCCGAGCGGAGGGGTTGGTAAATATGATAAACCCCACCGAAAAAAAAATCAACCTGTTCAGTTAGTTGTTTTTTTTTTTTTTAAATGCTATCTTTTCTGGACATACGTGATCATTCTGCATTGAGTTAGAATATGAAAGGAAAACCTATCCCCACGTTATGAAATTTAAAATAACTGTTTTTTATCATTAAGGGTTTTCGGACTATTGTCGTCATCTTCATTGTTATTTCCGCACGGAACTTCAAACTACGTCCTTTATTGAATCCATGGGGGTCGCCTGTTCTGATTCTATTAGCCATAACTGAGTACAAGTGTTAAGTATTCCCGTATTGTTACTCGCCTGCAGTCAGGATTGAGCCTGTAACCTCCAGATGATTGTCTCCTTGGAAGCTTAGGGAACCAACGCTATGTGTCCTGCTGCGAAACGTTGTGGAAATAATAATAAAGATGAAGTCAATAGTCCGAAAACCCTTAATGATAAAAATCATCAAGCTTCGTCTCAGAATTTTAGACAACTTTTTTTTTTTTCTTTTTTTTTGCGAAAAATTTAAAAAATGATAACCCTGTAAGCTTTAGAGACGTTTTGCATGATTTTGAAGAGTCCAACTTCATTGATTGATTTTAAAGGTATGTCAATTCCTCAAGGGTTACTTTAAGTTCCACTGACAGGGCTGAGAAGAGAAAGAGGAATGTACACTTTTTAAAGTAATGGCTACAAATTTGTATGTACTTACTGAAAATGTACGATCAGCCATATTTCTGAATACATATTTACGGAAGAGATTTCGTGTAAATACGTCACTATATTGCTTGTTTTGTATTCATTACTTGATTCAGCTAAACACGAACAAATGCCGTCACTCAGTAGTACAATGTTGTTACTTAAAGCAAGCGCATTTCTGCCATGTCTAAAACCACATCAAGTTAAGCAGCTTACGTCTGGGAATAGATTTGTGTTGTCAGCCGAAAAGAAGAAAGGGAAATATTGTCAAATATCATTTGTTTGGTTTGCCTTGCTTGTCTTTGATGGCATATCAACCCTTATCAGCTATTTAAACCAAATTTTATATATATATATATATATATATATATATATATATATATATATTAGTTTTTATAAATATTTAATAGCAGGAATGCTTATCTGCGACCATCGGATTCATGGCCTCTTATGACGATCATCAAGTAGAGATTGTCGATGATTATCCTAATAAGACGGCATGAAACCGATGGTCGCAGGTAAGCATTCGTGCTATTAGATATATATAAAAGCTAATATCACAGATATTGAGCTCTCTGCAAATTCTACCGCCAAGAGAGTAAGTAACAACCATACACAATTAATATATATATATATGCATATATATTGTCATCCACAGACTGATCAGTTTCGTTCTATCAGAACTCTTCAGTGTGCTTAGACAGGCTAGATTCCCGAAGCTGGGATCGAAACCCAATTGACTCAAACGCCAATCCAAGATTCTACCACTCAGCCACGAGGAAACTAGCGCAAGCGAAAGAAATTTAAACGCTTATGTATCAGATTTGTATTTATTTACATATACCCGCTTAACGGCAACCGAAAGCTCAATTCATTTGAAGAGCCTTGCATTACGCTAGTGGCAACCATTACTTCATTCGCAAGAGAGCTCAACCCTCCTGGGGTAGGGGATCATATATATTGTCATCCACAGATAGATCTGATTCGTTCTGTCAGAACTCTCCAGTGTGGCTAGACAGGCTAGATTCTAGAAGCTGGGATCGAAACCTGGTTGACCCAAACGCCAATTCATATATATATATATATATATATATATATATATATATATATATATATATATATATATATATGAGTTGTAATCGAATAGTTTGTAGGATACACTATTTTTAAGCGTGCCTAGGCTCATTTGTTTGCACACAGGTAAGTGGCTTTAAGTATTGTTATCTAATACCAAAAATATAAATTAATATTAATCTTTCATTTGAACTGAGTGTGAAGAATTAATAAGAAACAAAGTCAACGTATTAACGTTATGAAATGTCATTAGATCACTGATGGGTACTTAACGAAATCCAAAACAAAACAAAGAAGATTATATATACGGATAAATGGGGGCGTTAAGCGTCTGGTCAATATTTCAAAAAAATCATGTGACAAATAAAACCATTAGGAGATACAACGGCTTAAATAAGAAAGAAAGAAAGAAAGAGGAGGAAGCAAAGAAAAGAAAAAAAAAGAAAAGAAAAGAAAAGAAAAGAAAATATTCTAAATATTTTATACAACATGCAAAAAAAAAAAAATCTTTAAAAATTCACAAATATAAAAATTCTAAATAAATTGTTTTGAATAATTATTCATTACGTCGATATAACATTTTACCCAACAATTCAGCCACAAACATCATCAAAAAAAAAAAAAAAAAAAGAAAAAAAAAGCTTAATAAGCTTAGAATAAAAAACAGCTACTAACACTTTATAGACAAAATATGAATTTGATTAATGATTAAAATAGTAATACCAACACAGAATCTAATGTGAAATTCCATGTTTGGATTTTATACAAAATATGTGGGTGAATCTGCTTGAAATCTCACAAATATATTTATGAATACATTCGAGATACGAAAAAAAAAACCCAAATAATGGTTTGAACTGAAATAGTTTAGACACTAACCATAAATTTAACCTTTAAGATTCCTAGATGTTAATTAATATCCATTATTATAGAAAGAAAAATTGTTTAATCGAATATCATCTCAAACCACCGCACTTTCAAACTGGGATCTGCGTTTTTGAATTTGTTTCCTTATGTGGTCAGATTGTTGCTGAGAAGTCATAGTAAGTAAATTTGGTGACCGTAGTCGAGAGTGACCCGAAGGCTCTCTTTTCGATAGCTACTACACCAAGGTGTAGGGGAGGGTGCTACTCCTTTCCCTGAATTGCTCCACTTTACCCTTGATCCTTACCTTCTAATGCTGAGTGTTAAGCAAGGTAGCATCAAGTACTATTTTTTGAGTCTTTGGTTTGACGACCCGAGACTGAATTCAGGTCTCCCGGGCCATTGGCGAACACTCTAACCATTATGCCAATGTAAAATATCTTATTTAAAATAATATTGTTTCATCGTTTCTATATACTTAGACAGATATCTAGATAATCAAATAGTTCGATCAAACAGTATAAGTTCAGATAAAAAGAAACAGGCTGACCTTGATAAAGAGGTATATATGTGTTATGGAATGTTTATAATTGGTAGATAAGATCCAAATGCTTGACATGAACATAGATAGGTAGATAAGTCGACTGATGTGATATGGGCTTTTCTTTTTAAATTTTGGAAGATTTATTTCGTGACACAAATTTGAAACAGACCGCCACCTTCGGAAAAAAAAGAATGCTTAAAATTTTCTTATTTCTTTCGTTTCATTGAAAAACTCATACGCCCTGATAAAGATTTAAAAACCGAAACATAAAACGTTGGCAAATAAATCAACAAATAAAATCATCCTCAGAGGAACTTGTGATTTTTCATTTTTCAATATATATATATATATATATATATATATATATATATATATCCCACTGAAGAGTTGTGATACAACGAAACAGTCTGTGGCGACAATATATATATGCACACACACACACACACACACACACACACACACACACACACACACACATATCTATCTATCTATCTATCTGTATGAAAACGCAAAAATATGAAAAATACAAGGTTTTCCTTGGATGATTTTATTAACCGTCGAATTATTTGTAAACCTTAAAAAAAATTTTGTTACAATACACATTAATTAAGACGTTTCAATATGTGATGCATCTTCTGAATTTTATTTAAATTAAATTCTTAATATGTTAAATGAAACGAAAAAATTACAAATTTAAATATTCTATAAACTTCAATGGCGTTCTGTTTCAAAACTATGTGATGTAGCGTCGGAAATTTATTTAAAAAAATTCTTTAAAAAATGTAAATATCATATCTATGTTCAAATCTATTTCATTCTGTTCATATCTACCATTTCATAACACACACACGCAAACACCCACTCACCGCTCATATATATATTGTCATCCACAGACAGATCTGTTTCGCTCTATCAGAACTCATCAGTGTGACTAGACAGTACCTGCCCGTAGCTGGGATCGAAACCTGGTTGACTCAAACGCCAAGCCAAAGCATCTAACCATTCAGCCACGAGGAGACATTAGCTGCGAAATAAATTTTAAACGGTTATGAATCACAATTACTATTGTTTACATACATCCGTTCAACGGTTGCCGAGACCTCAATTCATATACGAAGAGGCCTGCAATGAGCGCTAATGGCAACACGATTACTTCTTCGCCAGAGAACTCAACCCCACGGGGGTAGGGGAGTATATATCTCTATAGTCACTGGGGTTTACAGAACACCATTACCATCACATCCACCTCGGGTGGATAAAACTTTAAATGGTCACCACCGTAAATCCGGTCCCACACTGCTACATCAAGCATATCATGGAAAAGATGTTGAACTCTGTCAACTCGTCATTAAACCGCCTTGCAGCTAATCTTTTCACACCATGGTACAATTTGCTCACCATACTCCAACTAAAATATTATTGCTTACAATACTACAAATACTGTCCCATTGTTTATAATAACACAAATACAATACTATTGCTTACAATACTACAAATACTGTCCCGTTGCTTATAATAACACAAATACAATATTATTGCTTACACTACAACAAATACTATCCCATTGCTTATAATAACACAAATACAATACTATTGCTTACAATACTACAAATACAGTCCCGTTGCTTATAATAACACAAATACAATATTATTGCTTACAATACTACAAATACTGTCCCATTGCTTATAATAAAACAAATACAATACTATTGCTTACAATACTACAAATACTGTCCCGTTGCTTATAATAACACAAATACAATATTATTGCTTACACTACAACAAATACTGTTCCATTGCTTATAATAACACAAATACAATACTATTGCTTACAATACTACAAATACTGTCCCATTGCTTATAACAAAACAAATACAATACTATTGCTTACAATACTACAGATACTGTCTCATTGCTTATAATAACACAAATACAATACTATTGCTTACAATACTACAAATATTGTCCCGTTGCTTATAATAACACAAATACAATATTATTGCTTACACTACAACAAATACTGCCCCATTGCATATAACAAAACAAATACAATACTATTGCTTACAATACTACAAAAACTGTCCCGTTGCTTATAATAACACAAATACAATACTATTGCTTACAATACTACAAATACTGTCCCATTGCTTATAACAAAACAAATACAATGCTATTGCTTCCAATACTACAAATACTGTCCCGTTGCTTATATTAACACAAATACAATACTATTGCTTACAATACTACAAATACTGACCCATTGCTTATAATAACACAAATACAATACTATTGATTACAATACTACAAATACTGTCCCATTGCTTATAATAACACAAATAAAATGCTATTGCTTACAATACTACAAATACTGTCCCATTGCTTATAACAAAACAAATACAATACTATAGCTTACAATACTACAAATACTGTCCCGTTGCTTATAATAACACAAATACAATACTATTGCTTACAATACTACAAATACTGTCCCATAGCTTATAACAAAACAAATATAATACTATTGCTTACAATACTACAAATCCTGTCCCGTTGCTTATAATAACACAAATACAATACTATTGCTTACAATACTACAAAGACTGTCCCATTGCTTATAACAAAACAAATACAATACTATTGCTTATAATACTACAAATACTGTCCCATTGCTTATAATAAAACAAATACTATACTATTGCTTACAATACTAGAAATACTGTCCCGTTGCTTATAATAACACAAATACAATACTATTGCTTACAATACTACAAATACTGTCCCGTTGCTTATAACAAAACAAATACAATATTATTGCTTACAATACTACAAATACTATACTATCTTACAATGCGGCAAATATTATACGATCGCTTACAACACTACTAATGAATAAAATGGTGGATGGTGACGCAGGAATCAGTCATGGTTTCGAGACCGAGTTCCTATTATTACTAATCCAGAGTACCTGATTGGTACTTTGAAATGAAACCACGGAAAAATGAAGCAAATAATTGAACTATTTTTCAATTCTGGATGAGATTATGAGATTATCGTTCTGAAACAAGCAATTACCACCATGTATTTAATTTCATTTCATTTCAATTTATCACATTTAAATTAAAGATGGCTGCCAAAAAAAAAAAAAGAATATACTAAGAAGTATCAAAAAAAATAATTAAGGTGATACAAAAAAGGATCAGCATGTAATACTCGTGTTTGAAATTCATTAATATTTATGCATTTCTAATTTCTAATTGCGTTGATCAATTGAAGGGTGAAACGAATTTTTCTCTGTAATTTCGTTCGGAAAATCTTGTAATAATATTTGATATTAGAAAACTCTTTACAATTAACATGTTCACGTTACAGCAATATCTTCTGACCCGCCCGGCCAAAAACTTCATTTTAACTTTCCCAAACTGTAGATAGAACAATGCTGTGTACTGTTTGGAACAAATCACTGTGGCAGGAACTAACAAAACAGTAGTTGTACGGCCATTTACCTCCCATTTCACAAAATCTCCAAGACGAACTCATAAGCGACGTTCCCCGATGGACTCTTACACATGGACACACTGATACTGACTGACAAGCAAAAACTTACATTCTTGAACTCTGTCTACACACTACGTGCCGTCTAAAGGACTTACGAAGAGTGATAACTGATAGGGACGGATGGAGAAAGAGAAAGAGAGAGAGAGAGAAAGAGAGAGTTGTGTGTGTGTGTGTATGAAAAGAGTCCTTGCTATTTACACGCCTTGATAATTATGATGATAAATATATTTTCTTTTCATTAAGTAAAATTGTACATACAGACACACAGACACGCAATCCACTGGGCTGCAGAATACACCAACTGCATCACTGCAAAGGGGTAAGACCCCCGAAAACGAGTGTCCTGAAAATGACCCTAAACTAGCTGATGGAGTGGTTCCAGACCAAAAACTTTAAAGAAATGTGGAGTACACTTTTATTGCCATTGCTCGCAGCTCCACTTTGATTTCGAGTGGAAGTATTTAATAGGTTGTAGCAGAAAGAACCTTGTATTTTTTGCTTGGCGCGTAATTTCATTTGACCGATAGGATCGCCGAATATTTTCACCAAGCAGGATGACTTGTTCTATTCAGCCCGAACCATCTTTCCTAGCAGTACCAAAAATTGAAGAAAGAAAAATTGAAGGATCCTTATTATGAAGTTCGGACTACTAAAAACTCACACTACTCCTCTGAACTATTACTATTACTGCTACTACTGCATACCACCTTACCAGCTCCAAAACCTTTTTTCAAGGTGACATTTTGTTTAAAAAAAAGAAAACAAAAAAAAAAAAAGACAGAAAAAAAACTTAACCACATAGTACAATTTTAATTGACCTGGACACTTCATTTCTTTATTATTTGCTATTACTTCTTTCTATATATATACATATATATGTATTTGTTTGCATTGTTTGTATTTTACACTTTTGTGCTGTGAGACTCGTAGTTCTTTTCTTTTCGTTTCTTTTCTTTCTGCTACAATAAATGTTATGCGTCGAATCTCAATGCTCCGCATTTTCGCTCTGTAGGCCGAGCTATGTAGCAGAAAGAACCTTGTATTTTTTGATTGGCGCCTAATTTAATTTTACCGTTAGGATCGCCGAATATTTTCACCCAATCAGGATGACTTGTCCTATTCATCCCGAACCATCTTTCCTAGCAGCACCAAAAATTGAAGAAAGCCCGCGAAACACTCTCTTCCTCAGAAATCTTCCATAGGAACAGAAGTTTTACTGTCTGCTCTTAAATAGCAGTAGCAGCATCAACCATTATGAGGAGAGCCATCTAGTTTATGGACCCCTTGCGTTTATTCTTCTAGACCAAGGGATCTAAGTTGAAAATAAATTGGATGATACACTCTAACTACTTCCTACCTTCTTTCCTTCCTACCAGACTTGCAGCACACCAGCGTAAACTCTTTACTTCATGCTGCCATTAAAACATTCGTATAAAACCTAACGACATCTTCGTTCTTCTCCACCACCTTTATTTTCCATCAACATTTAGCGAGGGGATAACAACCAATGTAATACCAACGCAACCTACGTAAAAGCCAACTTAAACCTAAAATCTAATAATAATAACGATATTTCCCATCGCTATAAGGTCCAATTTATGAGTCAAATAGAACTGCTTGACATTTAACCTTTGTCTAAATAAATGACTTATGCTAAATTGAATTAGTAGACATTGAAGTGTTTGATTATTTGCCAGTGTAAACAAATAACAGATGTTTAATTAAATTGTTAGTGATACATAACAATACTTGGAACTATTAAACTATGTGCAAATGATCGATAGTGTTGAATAAAATTATTAGATATATATGAAATAATCACTTTACTCATACCAAGGTATGAAAAATTATTTACCTATTCAAAAATCGTTTAAATGTCGAGAAAGTATCCTATTTGATGGCATGAAACGAGACAGAATATATATATATATATATATATATATATATATATATATATATATATATATTGTGTGTTACATGGGGTAGAAAATAAACATATAGCAAGAAATACAGTGTAACTCGGATATAAGAGAGTTGTCGGGACCGGAGAATAAGTCTCTTATATCCGAGTTTGGTCTATTTTGTTTAGGGAACACAGGCTCTAATTGGAGACCAGAGAAAATCACTTTTATATCCTCTTTATATTTTACAAATATATTTTATTATCCTGAGTATTCCGAGACGAAAAATAAAGAGGGAGGGTAAGGTACCAATCTTATTCTTTCTCCCTAAGAATGATTTGCTCGATATTTCACGAGGTTAAAAGAGAAAGAGAAAAAGAAGATAGAAAGAAATCGACTAGCAAGTCAAACCCCTTCCCCTATTCACCCATCCTGGCTAGCTGTGACCTCCCAGATTAAACCGTCTTTAAAAACAAAACAAAAAAATGGTAAACTTTAAATGACCTTACCAGTCAAGTTAACTGTAGTTCACTGACAGTTCAGTCACATATCCGACCCCAGAAATCGGTTAGGGATCCTTTTTCGCGATACCGCAGGGTGACAAACCAGTAGTAGCAGTTCTGATTTCGAAAGGTCAACACCTATCCAAGACAAGTCAAGAGATTTTCGCTCCAGCCGGTCCCGAGGAATTGTGACTAAGAACTTGAAAGAAGAAACAGATTTCAGAGATCTGCCGACCCATCGCTGCGCTGGCTTACATTCAGACAAATTCATCCCTTACAAACAAGAAAAAAGAAGACAAGACTATTAACAAGCCCTAAACCCTCAGTGAGTTCTATATTCTTTTCCCTCTCTCTGTTTATCTTGCAAATCGATTTGAATTGTAATCTTTGTGATTCGTCTCGGATTCTAGCTATAAATAGTATTATTACTTTTCCATCCCCTTTTATTCTTAAACCTTTTTTTAAATTTATTTTCTTATATTTATTTTGTTGTAAGTTTTGAAATAAATTTTATAATCGTTAGATCTTCAAATTGTCTTATGTTGATTTTGTGAGTGCTTGCCGCTTATTCCGCTGTGATTTACCGAGAGTCTTCGATCGGAAAAATTCCTTCCCCATAATTCGCCCTTTTTTTCATCGAACTTTGGGCATTCTCGCTATTTCATCATATTTTTCTTATTATTCCCGTTACGCGCCAGCTATCGCAGTCCCAGCGAAACATTGGTCGTAACAACTGCTCGATGCAAAGTGAGGATATCTAACACACTTGTTTATCCAGACGACCCTGTCATAGTGAGTTCGAACTCAAGTCGTGCGATTGCATTAACTTTTAAACTAATACCATCATCTCCATCACAGCACTGGGTTAAATAGTACCATTTCTTTTGATTCTAGTACGATGGATTTAGCATTAAATAACCCTCAGAGTTTGTTTTGCCATTAACCAAAGAAACCAAACAATATTGTAATATTAAATAATAGAGTCTAATATGCCATCAGGCCTAATCGATTGGGGCTGTATAATACACCGACTGCGTCCTGTAGAGGGATAAGACTCCCCAAAGCGTTTCCTAGATATGACACTAGACAATCTGATGCTGAGGCTCTTGTAATTCTGGAGCTTGGGTAATGCGGAGTATCCCTTCAACGCAACCGCTTTTTTGTCCAATCTGACACGGAGTTATGGCACCTAAAAGGCAACAATCTGTGGGTCAAATAGAACTAAACTGTTAACAAGTGCTAAACTGAATTGCTTAAAACAGAACTGTTTGGCATTTAAACTGTGTGCTTAGACATTTAGACTGAGTGCAAGCAAATAACTTATACTCAACTGAAATAGAACCGTTTAATCATTTATCTGTTGTGTAAACAAATGGCTGATTTTAATTGAATTGTTAGTGATACATAGGAATACTTGAAAACATTTAAATGCATGCAACCGAATGATTAATTGTAAATAGAATTATTCCTATTAGATATAGATAAGTCAAGTCATTTAACTGTGTGCAAATAAAAATGAGCTCAGGCTCGTTTAAATATGTTATCGACAAAAAGTGTTTAGAAATCTTATATTCAATATATACGTATAAAAAGGATTTGTCATTAAATAACCAACAATGGTTGATATGCCATAAAACCAAACCAAGTCAGAGCAAACTTATATGTTAACACGGTATTATTACCTGTTTGTTTTTTTTATTTATTTCGGAAACCGATTTCAAAAGATTTGGCACTAAAAAATTAAATGAATTATCCTATTGTTTTCTAAAAAATAGAATTCAGATTTTCCTTCATTTGCCATGTAGATGTCCACGACTATTTTAGATTTTTTTAAAAGTTTTAAAAGTTCACAACAAAAGACATAAGCTATTAAAAGAATTGACGTCATTGAGATTTTTCTAGGTTTTCCTTATATATATATAATGGAATTAAAGAAGCCTCAGAAATTTCTTTTTGCACTGAAAGTCAAAAGTTGAATTTTTTCACGGAACAAATGCCAAAGAAGGAAATTTTTCATTCCTTTAAAAAATATCTTTGTCCATCACAGGTATCTATGTTCAGTTAATAGAAACTTTTTATAATATGAATTTTATATATCAGCAACTAAGAATGACTACAGAAATTCCAGTTGCAGATAATAATCTTAGGAAAGAATTTAATACAGTTTTTCTCGTCCTCATATTTCTCAGCAGAGTCTGGGCTGTAGAAATCGCCTACTGCATCTCTGCAGAGGAATAGTACACACTCACCGAGTGTCCGGAGTATTGTTATATAATTAAGGAATGATTTTTTTTTATATTAATCACTTTTCGTTAATTATATTTTATCATTGTCTTTATTTGGAATCATTTTGAGATGAAGCTTCTTAAGCTGAGAATTAATTTTTTATTTATTGTGGATATTTTGTCCACATCTTGGTAGTTTTTTGGTGTTGTTTCTTCTTTCACTACGTTTCGGCCAAATTTCACCTCTGGCCTTCTTCAGGTGATTTACCGCGACCTCGGATAGGAATGATTAGTCTTGTAACCGTATCCCCAGTAATTACTGCCTTCCATAGTTGTTGTCTATGAATTATGTGCTTCCGTATCTGTACAGGGTGGAACGATAAAATTGTCGTCGTAGAAATGACGACATGATTCCATTTCCGTTCAATGAAAACCAGTTTTCTCTTTTTGTTGCAGACCATCTACTAGTTGGCCAGTTGTGTACAAATCTCAAGAGCGATAGGAGCCTTCTATCATGTTTGAAAGTGACACAATGTTCAACGAGCGAGATCGGAGATGCGCCGCTGTAAAACTCATGCTCTCTACCGATCCAAGTTATGACAGTCAGAACCATCGCTGGATTGCCACGAATAACAGGGACGTACCCAGGGTGATGTCTACGGTTATGGTCTTTGGTGTGGTTTCAAGTGAGGGCCTCATAATGCCACCTCACATCTTCGAAGCTGGCTTGAAAATCAACACCAAAGTGTACCTGGATGTGCTGAAGAGTGTGGTGATCCCCTGGTGCCATCAGGTGGCCGGTGGCAGACCCTGGGTGTGGCAGCAGGACTCGGCGCCGGCCCAGAAGCCCAAAGAGACCCAGGTTTGACTTCAGAAGGAGTGCTACGACTTTGTACCCTTCACTCACTGGCCCCTCTCCCCCCCAACCTGAACCCGCTGGACTATGTTTAGTCATACGTCGAGAACATCACCAACATGACCTCTCACAACATCAAAGCCAGCCTGATCACCGCCATCCGAGGTTCCGCCCGCGCTCGTGGAAAAGGCATGCTCCCAGTACCGGATCTGTATCGAGGTGGTGATTGAGTCTGAAGGCGGCTACATTGAATAGATGTCAGCTCTACTATATAATCAAGTTACCTAAATTGATTTTTTCTATAAAAGTTTTAAAATAAAGCTGTAGTGTTGTTTTCTTTAGGACGACAATTTTATCGTTCCACCCTGTACATCACTAAATTATGCAACCGTATGACACTAAACCATTTGATGTTGAACCATCAGTCCTAGAGCTTTGAGGAAGTGGAGTACCCTTTCATAACCTTTATTTACTGATCCACATTGACCCTGAGTGGTAGTATCTTTTAGGGTCCCAACGATTGGTCGAATAGAATTATTAGTATAAAATTGTGATATTTGAATTCATTTAACTCTGGGCAAATAGAACTAATAATGTTAATTTGAAATACCTGAAACAATTTAATTGAGTGCAAACAATAAATAGTAATATCTGAAGTCTTTGAGTTTGGGTTTGTTGGGTTTTATGGCATATCAACCTTTGTAGGTTATTTAACGCCGAATCCATTTTTATGTAAATAATCTGTTCTTTTTAAAACAATTCAGATTAGCATAGGTACAGTTTAATTGTCAAAAATATTTATTTCAAACTATTCAAGAAGTTATATGTAACAATTCAGTTAAGTGTAAATACAATTTTAATGTCGAAAAACGGTTCTATTTCAAATAATTCAGTTAAGCATAAGCACGAAGTTTAAATGTAAGTACGGTTTAATTGTCAAAAACATTTCTATTTCAAGCTATTCAGTTTACTTAAACAATTCAGTTTAGCATAAGAATGCTGTGAGTTCTATTTAATCCATAGATAGGGCCCTATCAGGTGCTACCACTCCGGGACAGAGTGGACCTGGGAGCGATGGCAATGAAGGGGTACTCTGCATTCCCCAAAGCTCCAGCATTGCTGGAACCTCACTATCAGATTGTTTAGTGTCACATCCTGGACACTCGTTTGGGGGGGTCTTACCCCTCTGCAAAGAAGCAGTCGGTGTATTCTACAGCCCCAACCGACTGGGCAATGAAGTCTTTGAATATGTGCAAACAAATAGTTGATTTTAAATCAAACTATTAGTGTTGGATAATGATACTTGAAACCATTTAAGTGTGCAAACAAATATGCTTTAATTGTTTGAAATAAAATTACCTACAAATAATTCACACACACACACACACACAATATATATATATATATATATATATAAGGTAATTTTTGATAATTAGTGATAATGAGTATTTAGGTTTTTTGCTTTTATGGCATATCAAAACTTAATTGTTATTTCTTGCCGAATCCCGGGTATATATATATATATATATATATATATATATATATATATATATATATATATATATATATATATAAACCTAAATGTTTATTATCACTAATTATTAAAAATTACCTTTAATCGCATATTCCAAGGCACACTTTTGGGGTTTGTTTTAAAAACATGATATCGCTCTTGGTAAGTCTCATAGACAGCACCAAGTGACTGCACACAGCTGATGAATGTAAGTTTTTAAATGCTGGTGTGCCCATGTGTAAGAGTTCATAGACGAACATCCTTACTTCACCAGCAGAATCTTGATCTGATGGTTTTTGAGATGGGGGGTAAGTGACTGCCTAACTGTAGTATTATATGGTGCTGCTTCCAGGTTTTCTTCGAAACAGTCTAGTTGACATCTAGTTTCTTCTCCACGTATTTTGTAAGAATCCAAGTGGGACAACCGTACCGTCGTATTTGTGTAATTGTCATCTAGCTTTCCATGCGCTTATTTTATCTTCTGAAAAGGGGATTTCTGAGTATAAGACTACATTCATCTGATGGCGAGGCTCCAGTTTTAAGGACCGGGGAGGGGAGTGTGGAATACTAATCCACAATCCTTAATCCCAGGTCCTCTAAGACCAGCAGATGAAATACTTGTTCGGGTCTCATGTATGGATCAAATAGATTGGTTTCAAAATTCTTTGATTTGACCGTGTGCAAAAACAAAACAACAACAAAAAACAAACTAAAAAACAAAAAGAACCTCCACCAAACAAAGCAAATAAAAAAAAAAAAATTAAATAGCTTAATAATATAATGTATATAGGAATACGATTCCCTTACGCCTATGTGGGAAGTTCCTGTGGTGTAGTGCCGTGACTTCAATATTGTGATAAGCAGGTTCGAACTTCAGTCCCGCTATTGCATTCACTTTCGGATTAATACGCTTGAGAAATGTATAGCACCTTTTAATCCCTCGGCTATAGATTAACTAGTACCGCTACTGTTCTACTACAAGCAAAGATTGGGCATTAAATAACCCCTGAAAATTATAATGCTATTAATTAAAGAAACAAATCAAAACCAATTATTTCTATTCATAGAACAACCGTAGACAGGTTGACATGCCATAAAAAACAATGTGAGGTGCCCTTAGTGTAATGGTTATCGTCGTAGGAAATGGACACGGCGACACGAGTTCAAATCCTCGACGAGACTGATTGCATAGCACTAATACCCTTGGGAAAGGTATGAATCCAATTATTCTCCCTCCAGCTATGGGTAAATAGTTGGGTAGACTAGGTTCTTTAGCCTTGGTGAGGCAAGTGGTCTAGGAGAAGGAAAACTCTGAATTCAAACCTGTTAAACGCCGCTTAAAAATTAACCTTGTGTCATATCCTGCCCGAGCGGAGGGGTAGGGTAAATATGATAAAAATCAATCTATTTTAGCTGTACGGCTGAATCCCATTTTTGGAAGCTAATTTTCTTTTACAAAATAACTTCTTCGATTATACCGATTTAAAAAAGAAAATTTTAATGTTTTATCAAATTTTTATTACTATTAATATCATTTTTACATTCTCATTTGAGAAAATATTGCCGATTTTAATATCAGTGTTAAATCGTGCATATGAATAACATTTTGAAATAAAGACAAGATTTTCGAGATTCTCACAATCCAACACAGAATGAGTGAAAAAAAAGAAGAAAAAAAGACAAACTTCCACTGGTTGAATTGAACATAACTTTCCATTCGTTGGGGGAAACGAAGAAATGCCTCCGGGTTTTAATTCATTAAAACTTTTACATGTGGAGACAACGTATAATTATCTGGTTCAGTAACGGAAAGAAACAAAAGCATATATACAATTTTAAGATATTTTTTTTTCGGTTTCTAAATCATTACTTTGGGCTAGAGAGATTCTTTACAGAATCAAGCATATATAAAGATATTTAATCGGCCGCACAATAAACAGAAATCAAATGATAAAAATATTATCAGAAATTGATCTCACAAAACAAATAAATAAATAAATAAATAAGATATTGACAGAGAAGAAAAGATCCTCTTTCCTTATTATTCTCTCCATTCTTCGGGTTATACTTCTCATTCTAACCGTTTTTCTTTTCATGTTGAGAGTTCGTAAACTAAGAAATGAAATCACATTGATTTTTACTTATCAAAATTTTATTTCAATAAAGAAAATAACGTAATAAAACACGAACTTTGAAATCTGACTTTAACAGTGTTTCTTTCTTTAAAGGCATATCAACATTTGTGGGTTATTTAATGCCAAAGCCTTCCTTGTGAACCCCCACCCAAATACTGATCTTTTTAAATCCATATCTGGAGGTATAACGAGTTTCATACCTTTTCACAGGGCATTAGTCCGGTATTGTGGAGGTGCCCGTGGTGTAATGGTTATTGTCGCAGGATGTGGACACGGCGACACGAGTTCAAATCCTGGACGAGACTGATTGCATTTCACATAGCACTATTACCCTTGGGAAAGGTATTAATCCAATTATTCTCCCTCCAGCTATGGGTAAATAGTAGGACAGACTAGGTTCTTCAGCCTTGGTGAAGCGACTAGTCTAGGAGAAGGAAAACTCTGAATTCAAACCTGTTAAACTCCGCTTAAAAATTGACCTTGGGTTGAGTAAATAGGATTAGTCCAGTATTAGTCAAAGGCCGGAGAGACTTTGGACTCGCTTACTTTGGAGTCACTGTCCAGCACGTCAGTCACTACACCACCTTATACTTGCCCAGTTGGCTGGGGCTGTAGAATACACCGGCTGCACCTCTGCAGAGGGGTAAGACTCCCCCAACGAGCGTCCTGACACCAAACACTCTGATGATGTTCCAGTAATGCTGGAGCTTTGGAGATTGTAGAGTGCCCCTTCATTGCCATCACTTCCAGGTCCACGCTAGCCCGGAGTGGTAGCACCTAATAGGTTCCAATCTATGGGTTAAATAGAACTAAACTGCATACTTAGGCTAAACTGAATTATTTGAAAGAGAACTGTTGACTAAAATGAATACCTTAAAATAGAAATATTTTTTGACAATTAAACAGTGTACTTAAATTCAATCTGCGTACTTATGCCAAACTGAATTCTTTAAAATGGAACTGTTTTTGAACGATAAACTGAATTGTTTGAAATGGAACAGTTTTTGACATTGAAACTGTACTTACGCTAAACTGAATTGTTTAATATAGAACTCTTTTGACATTTAACTGTGTATGTGGACAAAGACTATATTTATACTAAACTGAATTATCTGAATTAGAACTGTTTGACTCAACTGTATAGCTTGAAATAGAAATGTCTTTGACATTTAAACTGTGTACTCTTGCTAAACTGAATTGTTTGAAATAGAACTGATTATTTGTATGAAAATGGATTTGGCATTAAATAACCAAGAAAGTTTTATATGCCATAAAACCTAAACAACCAACTAGCCAACCACCTTATACAAACTCATTAGAAATTACATTTTGTCTTTTCATGATGTCGAACTAATTTTCGTAGAAACAGACGCAGATTATTAATTGTTTGAGTGATTTTGAAATTTTTGTTGTTGTTGAAAATTATTGGTTTTGTTTTTTCGTTTAAAGGCATATCAGCATTCGTGAATAATTTAGTGCCAAATCCATCCTTATAGATAAACGGTAAAGGTACAATTTAATATATAGCTGTCGGGGAATGAAGCAGTCCATATCTTTCCAAAGGATATTAGTCTGAAAGTGAAAGTAATAGCAAGACTTGCATTCAAACAAGCTTATTTCAATATCGCAGCCCAGCACGTTAACCAGAACACGGGACTCGCAAACTTTACTAGTAATCTGCAGGGCAGAAAAGTATATAGTATAAAATATACAGTAGTTGAAAAGTATATCGTATAAAAAGTATCTACGAAAAGCATATTGTATAAAAAATATATATATATGAAACGTTTTTAATATAAAACGTATACATGAAACGTATGTAGTATAAAAAGTAAATATGAAACGTATTCAATATAAAAAGTATATATGAAACATATATAGTATAAAAAAGTATTATATATATGAAAATAATATAGTATAAAAAAGTATATATGCAAAGAATATAGTATAAAAAGTATATATGAAGTGTGTAATATATAAAAAAGTACATACGAAAAGTACATAGTATAAAAAGTATATATGAAACATATTATATATAAAGAATATATAGGAAAAGTACATAGTATAAAAGAGTATATATGCAAAGTATATAGTATAAAAAGTATATATGAAACGTATAATATATGAAAAATATATAGGAAAAGTATATAGTATAAAAAGTATATATGAAACGTATAATATACAAAAATATATATAGGAAAAGTATATAGTATAAAAAGTATATATGAAACGTATAATATATAAAAAAATATATCTGAAAAGTATATCGTATAAAAAGTATATATGAAACGTATAATATACAAAAAATATATATGAAAAGTATATCGTATAAAAAGTATATATGAAACGTATAATATATAAAAAATATATAGGAAAAGTATATAGTATAAAAAGTATATATGAAACGTATAATATATAAAAAATATATAGGAAAAGTATATAGTATAAAAAGTATATATGAAACGTATAATATACAAAAAATATATAGGAAAAGTATATAGTATAAAAAGTATATATGAAACGTATAATATACAAAAATATATATAGGAAAAGTATATAGTATAAAAAGTATATATGAAACGTATAATATATAAAAAAATATATATGAAAAGTATATCGTATAAAAAGTATAGATGAAAAGAATATCGTTTAAAAAAGTATATATGAAAAGTATATTGTATAAAAAGTATATTTGAAACATATATAAAAAGTATATAGGAAAAGTGTATAGTATGTAAAAGTATATATAAAACGTATATATGAAAGATTTATCGTATAAAAAAGTAGAGATGAAAAGTCGACAAATAGTATTGTCGCTAGTAGGTTTTTAGCCCAAACAGTTCTATTTCAAACAATTTTAAATGGTATCCTAGATAAACGGATGAACATCATCCCAAAATGAACTCAAATATCTTTTGCGTTGAGGTCACAAGATACACCAACCCTAGACAGGTAACTTAAAGAGATGTATCGATCTAATAAATGTCTGTGTGTGACACTATGAGTTGGATATATGCACATACATGTATACACACGTGTGGGTGTGCACCCATACATGTGTGCGTGTGTGTGTATATATATATATATATACGCCCACGCACATGTGTGTGCACACACACACACACCTACACACACACACACACACATATACACACATATAGGTGGGAAGATGAGTTAGATTCGGCCTGGGTATCAAATTTCAAATGTTAGGAAAACCCATTAATTAGATTAAGGAAATCTAGATAAGAAAATGTTTATACACATGGCTACGGACGTGGGTAAGTGTTAAGTACTTGTCAGGTACTAGTCAAAAACTTAAAAGGGTCTGAATTTAATGTCCCTGTATTGGAGACGGCCAGTCTACGAAATAATTTTTTGTCCAGTTTTTTTAAGAGAGAAATGCCCCCGCCCAAGTTATGGGTTTATTCGTGGGTGTCTCATTAGCTGGAAATAATAATGAAACATTCTGTATATATACAGGTGCATTTTGGGTCCAAGCAGTCAGACTTAGTTAGGGTTCGAGGAAAGTTGATTAGGCCGGGACAAAGAAACAACGAACAGCGACATTACCAGCCGGGCCCAGTTAGTTAAGATAATCTTTTGCCAGCCGAAACTCAAACTAGAATTAATTATCCAGAAAGTGTTACACGCTCCCCATCCTCCCTTGACGTTTTAACCACAAGTTGTTGTTGCGTTTTTGTTCTTTTCTCTGTGACCCTGCTTCTCGCTTGATTCGGCCTCATATAAGTTCTCGACGGGGACTTAGTAACTTATGCAACGAGGTGCAGAAGCGGGTATTATCACATGTGTATGTGCTCCTGTGTGTATTCATTTGCATATGTATGCATTTGAGTGTGTGCGCGCGCGCGTGTGTGTGTGTTTGAAATATTGTTTTGAAAAATAGATTGACTCGCCCAGTTGGTTGGGACTGTAAAATACACCGACTGAATATTTGCAGAGGGGTAAGACTCCTCCAACAAGTGTCCTGGATAGGAAATTATACAATCTGGAGCTTTTGGGAATGAGGAGTACGCCTTCATTGCCATCGCTCCCAAGTCCACTTTGGCCCGGAGTGGTAGTACTTGATAGGGTCCTATATATGGGTCAAATAGAACTGTTTGACATTTTAACTGTGTGCTAACAAATGAATTATGCAAAATTGAATTTTTTGAAATAGAACTGTTTGATCCTATATCTGTGTGTAAACAAATGCCAGATGTTTAAATGAATTGTTAGTGATACATATTTATACTTGAAACCATTTACATTTGTTGACTTATGCTAAATTGACTTGTTGGAAATAGAACAGTTTGATCATTCAATTGTGTGTATATACAAAGTGCCTTTACAAATCATAAATTAAATATATATGTAAAAACAGGGTTTGGCATTAAGTAACCAACAATAGTTGATATGCCATAAAGCCAAACCAAACCAAGCTAAACCAAACAAAAATCAGATTGGTGTGTTTTATGAGACATTTTCTTTCTTTCTTTCTTTTATTTTCTTCCGTTTAAAAAAAAACTTCTACAAACATATTTTTATTTTCCTTCTCTGATGTTATTCTTCTGCTATATAACCTTTTTTTTTTCTCCTTTTATTTTTATGGTAATCCTAAACTTAGCAAAAAGTACTATTTAAATATATATGTCCAGTCGGCAGGATTTAGAATCAGTTGATGTATCCTCTGAAGAGTATTTGAACATCTCTTCCACACCTCCACTGCCAAAACAAACAAATAAATAAATAAATAAATAAAATGTGTTCTGTGTATGACACTAAACTAAATTTGAGGAAGAAACTTCAAATCTGGTTGCCCGGTCGGCTAAGGCTGTAGAATACACCGACTACTTCTCTGCAGAGGGGGTAAGGTTCCACCCACCACAACGAGTGTCCTGGACATAACACTAAACAATCTGATGGTGAGGTTTCATTAATGCTGGAGCTTTGGGTAATACGGGGTACCCCTTCATTGTCATGTCTCCCAGGTCCACTCTGACCCTGAGTGGTAGCACCTAATAGGGTACTATCTATGGGTCAAATAGAACTAAACTGTGTATATACGCAAAACTGAATTGCTTTAAATTAATTATTTTTACATATAACTGTGTATTAAAACAGCGTACTGAATTGTTTAAAATAGAACTGTTTTCGACTTTTAAACTGTGTATGCTAAACTGAATTGTTTGAAATAGAATTGTTTTGACATTTACCTGTGTATAAAAAGAAACTATACTTATTCTAAACTTAATTGTTTGAAACGTTTATCAAAATGACTTAATTCCACTTTGAGTATTCCGAAAAGGGTTGATACGCTGTAAAACAAAACTACCAACCAAACAACAAAATGCTTTTGATGATACATTACTGTCTTGATATCTCTATTTCCTTATGTTTCTTTGATTATTCCATCCTGATAGTCATCATAAAAAAATCAATATTTTCCTTGTTAGAACAAGAATAATTGCTAAGGTAACAGACCTTAGCAACAACATGTGGTGCAACGGATATAGCCACTTGGTTCAGAAGAGCATCTAAGGGAAATCATCTGGATAGTCACAGGTTCAATCCCAACTAGAAGTAAATGACAAAGATTACTTATTATAGCTGAACACTTATACCAGTTTATGGTCATCAATTAAAACAGTCTACTCCTGTAACATATTGACCTCCTATCCAGCCGTCGATCAAGGAACAGGTGCATCCGGTTGAAGACATCAGGGTATAACCTTGACTGTGGACGAGTTGAATTGGGTGCAGATTTGACGCCCACAAGAAGCAGGTGTACGTCAAACACTTATATAACCCGGGGCCACAGACAGGTTCAGTTGGAGTCAGTTGGTTGGAGATAAGATGCTGAAGAGAGAACCAGCACCCAACAGAGGGCTTTGGGCCCTCAGGACCCCCGTTTGAGCAGCCCAGCAGAACGAGAAAGAAGTGCTGTTAAAGACAAAGGAACTGGGGGTCAATATGTTGCAGTTTGTTCAGTCTCCAACTCACATAACCCTTCCGCAACCCTTTCGCAACCATTTCGAATAAAGTAGTGGTTTTCAAAGTGGGCGGTATGAACTTTCAGAGGGGCGCTGTCGAGTAAACAGTCGGATGGGGGCGTTGAAATTGTGAAGGGGGCGTTGGAGCAATTACAGCAAAATGTGACGTTGGTGTTGGTAGAAAGGCCTGAAAAACGGGGATATTTACTTAAGTGTCCCCCAGTCGCTGCAACTAGACGTACGTGTAACGTCTGTATCCAGAACTCTGTTCGTAAGGGACAATTTTCCCCTAGTCACCGCTTTCCCCTTCGTTTACTTGTTTAGTTTGACAACTTATTTCATGTTCAGTTCAAGGTGTTTGTGATTGAAAAATAAATGTTAACCATTTTTGTTTGTTAAAATTGTTTTTAATACTCTTCAAACTGTTTGTGATTGAAGAATCAACCAATTCTTATGACATTTAACATTACCGTCGTTCTGGCGTTCGTTGGAAGAGAGGGGTGCTGGTATTTTGGTCCGGCGGTGAAGGAGGTGGTGGCAAAAAAAGTTTGAAAACCACTGGAATAAAGTGTGAGAGGTATATTTTTCTAAAGAAGTGTGTTCGTTCGTCATTTTTGTGTTGACTATGTTTCCGCATGTATATATATACATATAGTTGCATTCGTTATACAACACTCCCGTTGATTAAATAAAAAGGTTCTGTTCGAAGTTCTCCGCGGGCTCTCGAGTTCAACATAAAGCAACTGAAGAAGAACTTATCAGCTGAAACGTTGTAAGTATATCAATGAAAACAATAGTCCGAATATTCTAAGTGATAAAGGAATTTAACAGCTTTGAATTCAAGAGTTTCCTTCTCCTAGACAGGTTGCTACACCATGAGTTAAAAAGCCTGTTTTCTCCTGTAGATGGAGAAGATTTATCCGACTTCACACTAAGTCAGGTTTCATATTTTCCCACTGCAGGAGAGAGAACAGATGGATTTATACCTTTCCAAAGGTATTAGCGTGAAGTGATATATAAACTGCCTTGTTCAGGATTCGAACCGTTATACCATAAGCGCTGGAGTATTTCAAACTCATTGATTATCCAAAGATGAAGCTTCTAGCAACAAATAAGCAACAAGCATTCCTATAAAAAAAGAAGAAAAATACCCAATATTTTCGAATTGATAAGCATAAAACTGTGACCAACAAACGCACTTAGCATTTGTATGTTGCATCATATTTAACTAAAAGCACTTATTTCAATGCTTGGAAATTTCATCGATGAAAATGAATTATACTCCATTAGTTTACAAGAAGAAGTGACATTAGCCGTGATGCATATTTTGGTAGTTTTGCTGTGGTTGACAATGCATATTTTCCTATTTTAAGATAGGGTTATACGCAACATAGATTACTTAATGGATATAGCCGATAGGTAAACGAAAAACTGTTGAAATCGAATATCTACGTGAGTGTATCGCAGATAACAGACCCACAGATGGCATCCTAACAAGTATAACCGCCCTGGATCAAAGTGGACCTTGGAATAATGGCAATGAAGCGATATCTTACATGGTCCATAGCCCCAGAATTGGATTTGGTTTTGGTTTGGTTTCATGACACATCAACCATTGTAGGTAGCTAATGCCAAATTCCTTTATATATATATATATATATATATATATATATATATATATATAGTACAATTAAATGGAGACTCAAACTCGGTTAAGCCGTCATAATAAATTTATTTCGGCGGAGAATATACGCTCTGAATGTGAATTTTGTTCTACCCTAGAGAATAAATAGGGACTAACAATAGCCATACATTGAGCACTCTCATAGATTTATATGATTACCCTCATATATTCTATGTAAAGAATAATCCACACCTACTGTCCTTGGACACTGACTGGATAATTTATATATATATATATATATATACATTTACCAACCCCTCGGCTCAGACAGGATATGACACAAGGTCAATTTTTAAGCGGAGTCTAACAGGTTTGAATTCCGAGTTTTCTTTCTCCTAGACTAGTTGCCTCACCAAGGCTGAAGAACACAGTCAGTCCTATTATTTATCCATAGCTGGAGGGAGAATAATTGGATTCATACATTTCCCAAGGGTATTAGTGCTATGTAAAATGCAATCAGTCTCGTCTAGGATTTGAACTCGAGTCGCCGTGTCCATTTCCTACGACGATAACAATTACAACACGGGCACCTTCCCTTTTCATTTTTATATGTATCATCATCATCATCATCATCATGTCGTGCTGCCAGCACGGATATCCCTGACCCTCTCTCGCCACTCTCCCCATCATTCATCGCTTCTGGTAGATCCTCAGGATTACATCCCGTATTCTCACATAGCTGCTGTATGTAGGTTCGAGCTGGTCGTCCTGATTTTGCTCGGCTATATGAGGGAGTCCATTGGAGTATATCACTTATGGGCTCTTCCCTGCTTCTCCAGCAGTGTCCAGCATGTCTGGTTCGTCTAACTTTGATAGTTTTCTAGATATGAGGTAGGAGTCCTTACAGTGGGTGCTTTGTGGGATGTTCCATCCAGGAATCGTTCAAAATTGCTCTCAGCATTCTTGTGTAGGTTCCGTCTAGGTTTTCTCCAGCCATTTAGTTAGCGTCCATGTAGTGCATCCATACAGCAGTATTGAGACGACCGCTGCCTGGAAGAAACTGCTTTTCATTTTATTGGTCAGGTCTGAGTTCCATATGACCGATAGCTTATCGTAGCTGTCCATGCATTCGTTAGCCGCGTGTCGATGTCTTTTTCGCTTGATGAGACACTGTTTCCTTGGTAGGTGAACTTGTCAACAAGTTTCAGAGAGCTACTGTCTCGTGTGGAAATGTCACCTGTTTGATTAAAGCACATGCAGTAGTGTTTCGGCTTGGGTGTGTGTACGAGGATCATTAAATATAATAAGTTTCCAGAATTTTTTCGTATGGGCACTTTTATTGATAGTTCACACATGAAACGCTAGTCCCCTTCGAAGTAATCTCCTCCGGCTGCAATGCACTTGTTTTACATTCCAACAACTTCTGGAAGCCCCCATAGAAGTCCTCTTTTGTGAGCGTGTCAATGACCTTCGTCACAGCCTCTTTCATCTCATCAATTGTCTCATAACGTGTTGTGGCCCCGAAAAGGATCACTAATGAAAACGCAAACACGGATATTAGATAACAGATTATATTACACAAGAAAGATAGAGTTACATTGAAAAGGTAAGAATTCTCGTAATGATCGGATAACACCGATATGGATCTGTCCTCTGGCAGCGAAATCTCTAATACTAATAACGGTGAGAAGAGTCCATTATGGTGATATGGGTAAGGCTCCCACAACATAACGACAGCCTCTAAGCTTAGAGAATAACCAAAAGCCACAGGGAGCAAGGTCTGGACTACAGGGAGGCTGAGGAACTTTCTTGATGCCCATCTTGCTCAAATAGTCTGTGACAAGAAAAGAGTTGTGGACTGGTGCATTGTCCTGCTGGAAATGCAACTGAGCCGATTTGAAGAGTGCTGGCCTCTTCCCTAGGAATCTCTTCCTGAACTCCCTTAAAACCTCAACATAGTAACCCTAACCCTAACCCTTTGTCCAATCAACTCTGGTCTATTGACTTCCTTACTCCTCCCACACCTCTTATCATCCCTCACAGACTCCTTGCCTTCCTTGAATCTCTTATGCCACTCAAAAACTCATGCTCGATTCATGCAAGATTGTCTAAAGCATTCCATATGTTTCTGTGGCATTTTTTCAAAGTTTAAAACATAGTTTTATTGCATATCGTTCTTCTAAAGTGTCCTCACGTCCAGATTGCATTTTTCAAATTCACCAGCTGTGACAATCAGGCTTTAGTTGGGTGTATTCCAATTGCTGCTTTAGCTGTTCATTTGAAGCTGAAATCATAAAAGTTGGTCAGTCATCTCATAAGATGTATAGCAATAAGATACTGAATTTTCAAGAGTCTACGACAATTTTAAATGCCTGTACAAAAAAGTCTGGAAATTTATTTATGGCCCGACATATTTGCCAGAATCGCTGTCATCGGCGTAGTCGGCATCGGTAATTGCTTTTGCAGGGTACCTTCAGCTTCTTTTCTTTGTCAGCTTAAAGCCGTTTTCTTTGATTTTATCAATTGATATTCTAAGCACGTAGTCTAGACAGATGATAAAGAGATATGGGGCTAGTGTGTCCCCTTGCAGTTCTCCTGCAACAATGCCGAAGTAGTCTGTGTCTCCATCCGGAGAACGTACTTTCACTTTGGTGTTTCAATAAAGAATCATTATTGCTGTGACGGTCTCGTTTGGCATGCCTTATGCTAGCAGGATTTGTTTCATCTTCCCTCTGTGAATGGAATCAAAGGCCTTGGTAAAGTAGACAAATAGTTTTGTCGCCTGGAGGTTTTTTGCCTAACAGTTCTATTTCAAACAATTCAGCTTAGCATAAGTACAGTTTCAAAGTCAAAAACAGTTCATTTTCAAACAACTCAGTTTAGCATAAGTATACAAATTAAATGTCAAAAACAGTTTTATTTCAGAATTTTGTGTTTAGTATTAGTACACATTTAATTCTATTGGACCAATGAATAGGACCCTATCAGGTGCCCGTGGTGTAATGGCTATCGTCGTAGGAAATGGACACGGCGACTCGAATTCAAATCCTGGACGAGACTGATTGCATTTCACATAGCACTAGTACCCTTGGAAAAGGTATGAATCCAATTATTCTCCCGCCAGCTATGGGAAAATAGTAGGGCAGACTGGGTTCTTCAGCCTTGGTGAGGCAACTAGTCTAGGAGAAAGAAAACTCGGAATTCAGACCTGTTAAACTCCGCTTAAAAAGGGGTACTCTGCATTTCCCAAACCGCCATCATTATTGGAACCTCAACATCAGATTGTTCAGTATCATATCTAGGACACTCGTTGTTGGGGGAATCTCTCCCCTTTAGAGATGCAGTCAGTATATTCTTCAGCCCCAGCTGACTGGGTCAACAACCTTTCGGGCTTTTTTATATCCTCTTCGCAAGTAAATAATATATTATTGAACTTCCCCTTTTTCATGTCAACATCTTTGGATGCACAAAGCTTTTGATGTATCCATTGGGGAATTAGATAAAAAAATATTTGTAGGGGCTTCAATAAATTAAGTATCCATCCTAAAACTGTAAAGAAGATGTATTTCACCATATATACAAGGAAGTAAAAATTATAGCGAGAAAAAGAATAGAGCGTTTATATAAAAACACATTTTGGAATAGCAAACGCAAAATAACTTTTTGTTTTTCTAGTTGCCTTGATAAAAAAAAGTTAAAAGAAAACTAATATATATGTTTAGATATACTTGTTCGAACTATTAGTGTAAGGTATCTTACTCGTTACGTCAAGATAACTGGCACGAACGCAAGGAAGGTTTGTTTACTGCTATCTTTATTTGTCCGTGGATAGTCAAATACAATTTTGGAGTTTAAAACACACTTTATATGATGATTAAGAAGTCTCGGTCGACTTTGACGGCTAAATCCTTAAAGTCGACATCGAGATGTAATCCTGTACATATAACCTAAACAGTTATTTTTTCCTCTCTTGTCCAAGGAATTATGATCGAGGATTAATAATTGTTATAGTATACTATTTTCAAGTCTGAAACAAAAAAAAACAAACAAACAAAAAACCCCCCAAAAAACAAAAAAACAAAAAACACAACATTATCAATATTAGAGTTATCAGAGGTCACATGGGTTCCATGTATATTGGGATACATGAAATAACCATATATATTGGGACACGCTATATAACCATGAATATTGAGACACCGTATATCTAAACCCCAGTTTAAAATATCAAGTACAGTGATTCTCAGTTTCTTTCGAAAAAATGTCCTCTTCTTTTACTTTACCAATCCCATTTATAACTACCCAACTCTAATTTGATACCGACTCGGTATTTTTCTTTTCAGAGCTAAGAGATACAGGGTGGAACGATAAAATTGTCGTCCTAAAGAAAACAGCACTACAGCTTTATTTTAAAACTTTTATAGAAAAAATCAATTCAGGTATCTTAAATATGTAGTAGATCTGACATCTATTCAATGTAGTCGCCTTCAGCCTCAATCACTGCCTCGATACGGATCCGGAACAGGGAGCATGCCTTTTCCACAAGCGCCGGCGGGAGCTCGGCGAATACTCAGCGGATAGCGGTGACCAGGCTAGCTTTGGTGTTGTGGGAGGTCATGTTGTTGATGTTCTCGACGTATGACCAAGCGAAGTAGTCCAGCGGGTTCAGGTCGGGGGGAGGAGGGGGCAGTGAGAGAAGGGTACAAAGTCGTAGCACTCCTTCTGAAGCCAAGCCTGGGTCTCTTTGGACTTGTGGGCCGGCGCAGAGTCCTGCTGCCACACCCAGGGTCTTCCACCGGCCACCTAAGTGCATCAGGAGATTACCACACTCTTCAGCACATCCAGGTACACTTTGGTGTGGACTTTCAAGCCGACTTTGAAGATGTGAGGTGGCATGATGAGGCCCTCACTTGAAACCACACCAAAGACCATAACCGTAGCCGGAAACTTTGTTTTCATCACCTTGGGCACGTCTCTGTTATTCGTGGCAACCAGATTTGTATTTTGAGGGTGCTGGCAATGGTCCTGTTGTCATAACTTGGGTCGGTAGAGAGCATGATTTGTACAGCAGGGCATCTCCGATTTCGCTCGTTGAACATTGTGTCACTTTCAGACATGATAGAAGCCTCTATCGCTCTTGGGATTTGTACCCAACTGGCCAACTCGTAGATGGTCTGCAACAAAAAAGAAAACCGGTTTTCATTAAACGGAAATGGAATCATGTCGTCTTTTCTAGGGTGACAATTTTATCGTTCCACCCTGGTGTATTTTAAAATTTGATTTGGAATATCATCTTATTCCTAAAAACACTTTGACCTCTTAGTTTTGGTTTGGTTTGGGTTTATGGCACATCAACCATTGAATGTTATTTAATGCCAAATCCATTTTTATACATATAAACACTTCTTTTTCAAATATTTCAGTTTAGTATAAGTGTTAGTTTTTTTAAATTTTCTCTCAGTTAAATGTCAGACACAGTTCTATTTCAAACAATTTAGTTTAGCATATTTGCACTATTTAAATCTCAGGAAATGTTATATTTCAAACAATTCTGTTAAGCGTAAGTACACTGTGTAAATGTCAAAAACAGTTCTGTTTCAAGCAATTCAGCTAAGCATAATTAGTTCGAATGTCAGACAGCTCTATCTGACGCACAGATGGGTCCCTATCATGTACTACTACTCTGAGTCAGATTGGACGTCGGAGCGATGGTTATGAAGGAGTACTCAACATTCCTCAAAGCTGCAGCACTACTGAAACCTCACCGTCAGATTGTTTGGTGTCATATCCAAGACACTGCAGAGATGCAGTCAGTGTATTCTGATTTGACTAAATTTAACCATACTGTCTGCATGAGCTTCAAAGCGTCTTGTTTAAAAGGGTGCAATTTTGGAAATGTGAGGAACGATTCGATAGTTCTGGATTCTTTTTATCGAGGACATCAAAGTGACGTCTCACACTGAACTATGAGATGCCAAGCTAGCCTCATAGTATTAGAGTAGCCACTGATACTGAACGAATTTACCTCTGTGACTCGTACCATGCTTTCGAAATCCACGCTTTAGGCCTAACTCACCTCGAAAAGGGTGCAATTTTGGTAATGTGAGGAACAATTCGTTAGCTCTGGATGCTTTTATCAAGGACATCACCTTGCTTGACAATTGACGTTCTTTAACCCTAGCGAAATTTTCTTCGAGCTTCAGGTTACTCTACAACGCCTTCAGAAGCCTTTTTCGTTATTTCTGCGGCGTTATGGCAGAGTTCGAACTCGTAAAGTCTAATTTCCAGAATTAGACTACACTTCTGATCTCAATAGCTTTCAAATCACAAACAGAGGAAAGTAATGCTAAATGTATCAGCGCACTAACTACGGTATGAAGTTGTTTGACCTCGTGATATACGCACAGCCAACAAACACCAACTAAAATATTGCAAAACCTAAGACTCACCATAAGTGGATAAAAAGGTTAATAAAAATGCAGACATTATTCAGTTTGTGAATCGAAATAGAAAAAAAAAAAAGACAGAAAGAAAGAAAACAATGTGATGAAAAAAAAGTGACATAAATGATGCATAAATATGCTGGAAAATGAATATCGGAAGTTGTATTAAATGTATGATTGAGATGAAAGTCTGTTACTTTCCAAGTGGAACTAAGTTGGCATTTGCCTCATAGCAAATGGCTTCTGGAATAGTAGAACTCACAGAAATTATGATAGAAGTAATTTATTTTCCATTTACTTCAGACCGTCATGATGACAGAAGAGAAGAGAAGAGAAAAAAAAAACAACAAAAAAGAAAAAACAAACAGGCTGTTCCTTGCACCTAACGTGTCGGAACTTTTAGCAAGTTTTCGATTCCCTCGATTACACCGTGTTATTGCTCTGTAAACCCTATTACTTCCTTGGTTTCACAGGAAACCAAAATGGCGGACCAAAAAAATCTCAGAAATTCGTGGAATTCTGAAGAACACAGTTTCCCAGCCAATTTCTTGTTACGAGATTATATTTAACGTTCTCTATTCTTTTTAGAAATTCTTGACACATGCGACCAGTTACAATAATTATAATTGTAATAAAAAAAAGTAATAATCAGGATATTGCACTCGAGACCTGGAAATGGCTCAGAAGGGGAAACCTCGAGATTAATAACAGCACAAAATAACGCCCTGAGGACTCATGATATCACGGCGAAAATTGATAATACGCTACATAAAAGCAAATAGAGGTTATGTAGAGACAGAAATGAAACAGTTAATCCCATAATAAGTAAATGCAGCTACCCCCCCCAAAAAAAAGAATACAAGACTAAACACGACTGGGTGGAAAAGGGGATCTATAAGGAATTGTGCAAAAGATTAGAATTTGGCCTTACTACAAAAATGGTAAATGCACAAACCTGAATATAGTCTAGAACAATGAGACCCACAAAATTCTGTCAGTTTTTTTGAGATACAAACGGATCACCAAATAAAGACGCAGGAAGACAAAATATTTACCTTTCACTTTATTTGTAAGGTTCGAAAAAGGTTACTTAAGGTTTGCGTGTGAGAGGGAGCTGGAGACCGAACAGAACTGAAATATTTTGACCCCCACTCTTATGGCCGTCAACGTTGTGTCTTTCTCGTTCTCCTGATGCTCAAGCGGAGGCCCTGGGGTCCACTCTGCTGGGTGCTGGCTTTCTTTACTGCATCTTATCTGCAACTTCTCTGGTCCCCAAACTCCATCGGGGTTTGCGAGGGCCCCCTTGGCCGGGTGTGGCTTTCCTTACCACACCTCGTCTATAACTCCCACTCCAACTGTAACTGGAACTCCAACTGGCTTAGTTATATAATAGTTCAACACCCACTCGATCGCCCACATGATCTTTGAAATCGCATGTTTGATCGTCATCAAGCGGAAATAACTGTCATGCGGTTCAGAGGTCACTCTCTTCCGGTGCGTCAGTCTATGATAGCATCATGGGATTTTTTAGCTTGTCCCATTTCATCAGCCAATTTCCGCCCTCGCGATTTCCTCTCATAACTGCCATTAGGATGTGTCACCTCCTACCGGTGCATCACCTGGGATGGCATTTTTGGCCGGGTCGAAGGTCAAAATATAACAAAAGGAGACTGGAGAAATCAGAAATCAGAGAAATTATCAAAACAATTCAGACCATAGCACTGTTAATATCAGCTGGAATACTTACAAGAATCTTGGGGGTGTCCTCGTAGTGTAATGGTTAAAGCGATGGACTGCGGGATTGTAGTACGCAAGTTCGTACTCTAGTCACGCTATTACATTCACTTTCGGGCAAATACCCTTGGGAAAGGTATGGACCCCCTTATCCTCCTAACTATGGGTTAAATAGTACCACTACTGTTCTTCTAGGAAAATGGCTTTGGCATTAAATAACCTACAAAGGTTGATATGCCATTAAAAACAAAGAAACCAAAAAAACTTACAAGAATCTTGCTGTTAGTTGTTTGAATTTTATGGCATATCAACCATTATAGGTCATTTTATGGCATATCAACCATTATAGGTCATTTTATGCCAAATTGTTTTATACATATGAACAGTTCTATTTCAAACATTTCAGTTTACCATAAGTACACAGTTTTATTCTATTAGACCCAAAGGTAAGACCCGATCAGGTGCTAACACTCCGGGCTAGAGTGGAACTGGAAGCGATGGCAATGAAGGGGTACCCCTCATTCCCCAAAGCTCCAGCATTACTGAAGCCTCACTATCTGATTGTTTAGTGTTATATCAAGGACACTCGTGGGTGAGGGAAGTCTTACCCCTCTGCAGAGGGGCAATCGGCGTATACTACAACCTCAACCGACTAGGCTATTTGTGTTATGAGGAGAGTTTCTGTGTCTTTGAGTCCAGTGAATAACGATCCGACCAAACTGGTCTGAAAAACTCGCAAGAAGGGAAATTATATATATATATATATATATATATATATATAAGAATCTATGCTTTTAGGCCAACCTGACCTTGCCTGATCCTCTTGGTTCTTGCAACCCGAGTAAAATTTTTCAACACATAATGTTTTTGGTTGCTTCGAAGGCGTTATGTCCCAGTTAGCACTCGTAAGGGATAAGTTCCCGAACTAGAAATCTATCTGTGTGGCTTTGAAATCACACAAGGAGCGGAGCAATGTAAAACGAGTGAGCCTACCAATTACTACGATACTACACACCGCAATGATTTCCTTTCATCACAGCAGGAACTAGAAACTACTAAAGTATTGAAAAATCTGAATATCGTCCAAGTGTATATATATATATATATATATATATATATATATTGTCATCCATTGACAGAATGTTTCGTTATATCAGAACTCTTCAGTGTGGCTAGACACGGAGGACGCTCGAAGCCAGGATCAAAACCCGTCCAACTTTACATTAGACTTAGTCTCAGACCGCTTGGCCAACAAGTGTACCATGTTGGCTAAGGGAATTTTTAAGGTATTATGTAGCAACAGCAGCAGCAGCATCCGTTTGTTTACATTAGAAAAATATATATATATGAAAATGAATAGGTCCAGGAAGAGATTAGTATTTTTCCAAAAATTATAAATTTATTTCGTTCTTACATACGTGTATGTTTCCAACTTGTTGCTTTCGTTAGTAAACATATGTGGCACAAGGCCATGGGAATTGGGTACTCAAGGAGACTCAAAATCACTCTTGCTTGAGCCTCATATGTTCTCTGACGAAAGCAACAAGCTAGAAAAATACACGTACGTAAGAACGAAATAAATAGATAAATCGTTAAAAAATCCAAATCTTTTCATGGACCTATTCATTTAAAAATATTTTTTCTCTCTTTGGATAGACAACGAAAATTTTTACACACACACACACACACACACACACACACACACACACACACAGAAACATATATATATATATATAAGTTACGAAAATTAAATCCGAAGTCGGGACTATCCTACGAGAGTTTCGCCTAAAACGGCTTCTCAGGGTACCGAGCACCGATTAACGATAATGGGAGAAAACTTATTTTCATTAAACGAAAAACCCACCTACCTGAAAATTTGCATAAAAGAAAAAACACACACAAAAAAACTCAACCCCTCCCCAATAATTCTATTGTCCAGTTTATTACTCAGAAATTTAATAAAACAATATATATATATATATATATATATATATATATATACTATATATATATATATATGTATATATATATAATTAACCTTGCAAATGCATATTCATGCGCATAAGTGTAAACGAATGTTATACGTTGAATATCATCTCTAAAGATTTAGTTTGCGTTGTATTTTTTTTGAATAATGTGTATCATAGCAACGTGGCACTATGGTTAACAAGCTGAACAGGGTTAAATAGTCACACTCTTATATTTCCTTTCGGACTAATACCATTTGAGAAAATATGATATCCTTGTTCTCCCAGCTATGGGTAAAAATGTACCACTGCTGTCCTACAAGGATGGATTTGCTATTAAAATACCCATGAAGGTTATTGATATGTCATAAAGAAATGTCTTTGTTGGTTTATGTGCTGGACGGCAACATCGTTATAAACGAGTTGGAACTCCATCCGAAGTATTAGATTTACTTTTGGATGAATATCCTAAGGAAAGATATGACACTTCTTATTCCCTAGTAATGAATTAAATAATACTGTTATATTATTGCGGAATGATTTTTTATATTATCATTTTCGTTGGTTATAACATATCATTTGGGTTAGTTAGGTGCACTCATTGAGTGCAGGTGTTCACGCTCGCTCAGGGAGGAAGTGACAATCACAGATGTCATCATAAAAACCCCGTATTGGAAATGGAACTGGGATGTGAATGACGTCATGCCCGGAAGCGATGGGCTGGGATTCTTGGGTATTTTGAAAAAAGCAGTTAGTTGAGATTTGAACCTAGACGAGTCCAGTTGGGTCTAGGGTGTGCGCCGTGCGTGGTGGGTCAGATGGAACAGTCAGCATAGTAAAAATTGTGTCTCTCTCTCCTCGTGTTGAAAACGTAAAAGTGATAAATGTTTCATACCTGAACCAAGAGAGTCGTCAGTGTTTAGAGTGTTTTTCGGATTCCTATGAACGTTTTTACATATCCGTATATTTCACGTATCCGTATCATGGCTATCTTACAGTACGACTACTATTTTACAAAGCTGACATTGTCATTAGATAACACACAAGGAGGTGCCCGTGGTGTAATGGTTATCGTTGTAGGGAATGGACACGGCGACACGAGTTCAAATCCTGGACGAGACTGATTCCATTTCACATAGCACTAATATCCTTGGGAAAGGTATGAATCCAATTATTTTCCCTCCAGCTATGGGTAAATAGTAGGACAGACTAGGTTCTTCAGACTTGGTGAGGCAACTAGTCTAGGAGAAGGAAAACTCTGAATTCAAACCTGTTAAACTCCACTTAAAAATCGACCTAGTGTCATATCCTGCCCGAGCGGAGGGGTTGGGTAAATATTATTAAATAACACACAAAGGTTGATATGTCTTTAAACAAAGAAACCAAAACCAAACCAACTGGAACAACCTTATTCTCAACTCAGGACTGTTCTTTATTCAGAAAATATTAAATAACTTCATCTTTGTTTGTTTGGGTTTATGATATATCAACCTTTGTTGTTTATTTAATGCTAAATCTATCATTATACAAATATACCATTTCAAACAATCCAGTTTAAGGTAAGTACAGTTTCAATGTCAAAAACAGTTCAATTTCAAGCAATTCACTTTAGCATACAAAAACAATTCTTTTTCAAACAATTCAGTTTATCATAAGTAAGTAGTTTAAATGTCAAAACAGTTCTTTTTCAAGTAATTCAGTTTAGCATAAGTAAACAGTTTAGTTCTATTTGAGTCATAGATAGGACTATCAGGTACTACCATTCCGGGCCAGAGAAGACCTGGGAGCGATGGCCGTGAATGAATGGGTACTCCACATTCCTCAAAGCTCCAACAATACTGGAACTTCATCATCAGGTAGTTTAGTGTCATATCTATGACACTTGTTGGGAGGGATCTTACCCCTCTGCAGAGAAGCAGTCGGTGTATTCTACAGCCCCAGCCGACTGGGCAAATGACTTCATCATTACTTTATAATATTGTGTAGGTTTTGCTTATTTTCATACACGTTAATTCGTAGAATAACTTCCAGCTTCTGATTAAAAAGCTTGGTTCTTTTTACTGGGAATATAACAGCTGATATAGACATTTATAATCATTTAAACGTTGCAAAATTCTAACATCGTAAAGATGTATAAAAGTCATTCAATACATAAGGCGATTTCTTTTTGGAATAAAGAAAAAAAAAATTTTTTTCAGAATTTTTCCCATAAATGTAAACCCGGCAATTGGTTTATAGAAAAATTATTTAAATATCGTAGAAACATTTTTGAGGTCATTCTAAATACAATAAAATCAAACAGAGTACTCTCGGCCGGAACAGAGGTCTGTCAGCAAATTTCAGACAGCTGAGAAGTGCAAACCGTGTGAAGAAAGTTTTAATGATAAACAAGAACTTCTTACAAATAAGATAAATATAGGTTTGCCACCAAGAGTCTGAGTCGAAAAAGCAGCCCACTGAATGGTACATTCTGACTGTCCAGTAATAAAAGTTCCGGGCGCAGCAGTCAGCGAATGAGGTAATGCTGACAATGTTCAGTGACATTAAAGGACCCATCGTTATTGATTTCCTTAAAAAAGGTTCAACTGTAAGTTTTTCCAATTGCCAAATCCTTAAGCAACAATGTTTACAATAAAAATTCAGGCTTGCAGTTATTATATTGCCAATATTACTAAATATTAACACAATCATCAGTTACTTATATAATATTTGTTAATATATATATATATATATATATATATATATATATATATATATATATATATATAGTGCAGATTCAAACCTGGTTAAATGGTCATTATAAATTCATTTCGCCGGAGAATATTATTATACTCACAGAGATTTATTTGATAATCCTCATATATAAATGCATTCACACTTTAGAAATAGATAAATTCTATTATATTTTCACTATTTGATAATGTATCATAGGATCACGCACGTGTATATATATATATATATATTAACACGCACATAATTTTTGATATCAAAGAGGCTTTCTTTTTCAAAACTTACAAAGATCTTAGACATTTTGTAGATTTTTTTTTATTGCGTTTCAAACGATGGAGCAGACGGAATATTGCCATGCTAACAACATATTGCATCCAAATGGAAAAGTTAAAAAGTAGAATTAACTACTTCAAAACAAACACTAAGTATATTAGAAGTTTTCACTGGAAATTAGAGCATTCATTTCAAGTGTCAAACACAGTCATTATATATATATATATATATATATATATATATATATATATATATATATATATATATTAAGAAAAATAAAAATGAAGGGTTGAAAATGGAAAGAGAATTAAAAAATTGATACATCTTGATGCAGAAATTGAATGTCATTTGTCAACCAGACAGGAAAAAATAAATGGTCTGGTCTTTACATAACAAAAATGACATTTTGGGTCAGAGAGATATGGTTGTTGGAATTTTGTGGAGTTTTTCTTAATCTTCATTTGTAATTTCTCATTATTTCTTTGTCTGAAGATGCAGATCTAACATTTAAAATATAATAGTTCTGCAGAAATAAATATTATTACAAAAAAATATGAGCAATTTTTAATGGTTTTTCTTATATATATATATATATATATATATATATATATATATATATATATATATATATATATATATAAAAGAAAAACCTTTAAAATTGCTCATATTTTTTGTAATAATATTTATATTATATGTATATTTTTGAGGCCATTCAGTGTTGTATCATATAATTGTCATTTATATATTCATCTATATATATATATATATATATATATATATATATATATATATATAATGTTATGTGGCCATTCGTAATCATGTTAATACATCGGATTTTAGTGGGCGTAAACAAAAACAAAATAATTTTGAAATCGCTCTTTCCACAGCGTCACAGTTAGATTTTAAAATCAAGCGTTCCTATGTTTTACAAGAATTATCTTCGTCCTTTTTAAGATAGGTTCATTTTTGGTAATAAAATCTGATGCCTTCCGATGATTCCAGACTTCTGATTATACCTTTTCAATTTGGCTTTGTAAATTGACTTTCACACACACACACACACACACACACACACACACACACACACACACACACACACACACATATACATATATAATCATCATCATCATGTCGTGCCGCTAGCACGGATATCCGTGACCCTCTCTTGCCACTTTTCCCTATCGTTCATCGCCTCAGGCAGGTCTTCAGGGCTATATCCCGTATCCTCACATAGCTGCTGTATGTATGTTCTAGCTGTTTGTCCTGCTTTTTCTCGGCCATATATATATATATATATATATATATATATATACATACATATATATATATATATATATATATATATATATATATATATATATATATATATATATATATATATGCATTGGTTACCCCTAAAGTTCAGGGTACATTCTTATCATCTGTGCAGAATAGAAAATACTTATTTGTCTTCTTCGTCTTGAGTTCGTGTAACCTTCAGATTTATCAACCGATAAACAGTAACATATTTGTGACATTTTAGTCAACTAAGACTAAAAATGAAGTCGACAAGTTTTCCTATTCAAATGAATGATGCCAAATGCGAAAGATCACAAAAGGTATATTATATCTCTAAGCCGAATACAAGCCAAGTTTGATTTAGATTACATTATGATACACGTCAAATATAAATTGCCATCTTGCTCTATCACTGTCAAGTTTTTTTTTCTTTTTTTGCCTTTTTTTCTGATATGAATTATATCCGGCACTGCTTACAACTCTAAAAGATATGGAAAGCTGATTCCAGTTTTAGTTTCTAAGTTTGGTAAGTTTAAATCATTCTTGAAGGTTTGCGCTAATCTATTATCATAACTGATTTTATTTATCTCCCGAATAATAAAAAGTTATTTAAAAAAACAAAAAACAAAAAACAAAAGAAACAGATTAAATACTAGTTGCTTCTCGTTGCTGGAGGATTTGTGTAATAATAATTAGGAAAGACGGAATAAAACAACAAAAACAACAACAGCAACAGCTACACCATCACATCCAAAACCAACAGCAAAAATTGATTTGTTGGCTAGTTTGGATTTGATGGCATATCAACCTTTGTAGGTTATCTAATGCCAAATTCATTTTTAAACAAATAGATAATTCTGTTTGAAACAATTCAGTTTATCCAAACAGTTCGAATTCAAACAATTCATCTAAGTATAATTATAGTTTTTGTTTACACACAGTTAAATGTCAAAACAGTTCTATTTCAAACAATTCATTTTAGCTCACAAAAACTGTTCTATTTCAAACAATTCAGATTAGCATAAGTACTCATTTCAAAAGTCAAAACAGTTCTATTTCTAGCATTTATGTTTAGCACAAGTACACAGTTTAGTTTTATTTAGGCCGTAGTTAGGACCTTATCAGGTGCTAACACTCTGGGCCAGAGTGGACCAGGGAGTGATGTGCATTCTGGCCGATCTCAATAATTCTGTTGTTTGTATAGTCCTTATTTTTCTTCTGATGTTCAATTCTTCAAATCCGCTTTTCAAGCTTTTGGAGACCATTACAAACACACCTGCTACAAACGTTGTTGCCGTCATCCACGGGTTCCACAACTTTTTTTTAGCTCTCTAGCAAGGTCTAAGTTATTATTATTATTAGTAGTATTATTATTATGCTCCGTTGAGAGCTTTTCACCCCAACGTAAGCTGAAATTGAGTGACAGCATGTCTCCTCAAACCTCCTGGACTCTTCTCAGCATTCTGACCGATCTTATTAATGTTGTCATCTGGATGGTCTTCGCTCGTCCTCTTATTTCCAAGTCCTCAAGTTTCTTTATACTTTTGTGACTGTATCAAGCACCTCAATTACAATCGGTATCAGCGTCACTTTCATGTTTGGCGGTTTTTCCGTTCTCAAGCAACGTCTCGGTTCTTATCTCACTTTTCGCTTTCTTTCAGTTTTACCCTGTTATCCGATGGAACGACTTATTCCACAATTCACCAGGTTCCCTTTTTTATTGAATATAATTAGGTCAGGTCGTCTGGCCGAGATTATCATTATTATTATGAGTAGTAGTAGTAGTAGTATTACAATTTCCTGAATTTGTAATTTGAACTATCTATAAAGAGTTTTTTCTTTCAGCCGTTTTGTAGATTTTGTAGTTTTACTGTATCTCCTTGTTGTTGTTGTTGTTGTGATTGTTCTTCTTCTTAAATTTAAATTTCTTGCACATTTCCCTGTGGATCAGCTTGCCGACCCAATCGTATCTCGCCTTATAGTCCCTCTGTGCTAATTTGCTGCATTCGCTTATTATGTGATTGATCGTTTCGTCTCTGTCACCGCATAGCCTACATTTACTGTTTTGTTGTGTCTTATCTATTCTTGCTTTGATATGATTGGTCCTTATGGCGTGGTCCTGTGCTGCTATTAGGAGGGATTCCGTTTCTCTCTTAAGGTTTCTTTTTCTTAGCCAGGTCCAGGTTTTCTGGTGTGAGATGTTGTTTATTAGTCGTTTAAAGTGGCCATATAGTGGTTTTTCCTCCCATTTTTTCCCTTGTTGTCATTCTATCTTCTATTGTGTTGTCCGTATCTTTTCTGATGGCTGTAATTTGTCCCCGTTCGTGTTTTTCTATGTAGTATTCGAGCCGTTGCATCGATGCGTCAACGCTGTCTTCGATGCTGGCAAGTCCTCTTCCTTCCTATTTTCTAGATACATATAGTCTGTCAACGTCGTCTCTGGGATGTAATGCCTTATGCATGGTCATTAGTTTTCTTGTTTTTTGATCCATTTGTTTAAGTTCATCTCTGGTCCATTTGAGGAATGGTCCCGAATATCTAATTAGGGGCACAGCCCAAGTATTTATTCCTTCGATGAGGTTTCTGCTGGATATTTTATCTCGAATAGTTTTCTAGTTCTGAGATATTCTTTTCGGATCTTGTCTTTCATTTGCACTTGTTTGATGGCGTCAGCCTCCAAGATACCAAAGTATTTGTAGGTTTCATTTTCTCCGAGCGTTCTAATTTTGTCGTGATTTGGTAGTTCCATTCCGTCAGTCATATTCTACTTCTTGAGTGTTTTTCACATCAGCGTTAGCCGATGCTTTTCCACTGGAGTTTACGCTTTCTTTGCTGGCAGCCATTTCATTCGCTGTTTCGTAATTCTGTCAAGGGATTGAGAGGCAGGCACGAGGGAAGACTAGGGTTTTGTGAGCTGAGACCTAGCTGTAAGTTTTAGTTTCAATTTTAGCTGATGGTTTTTCACTGGAGTTTGAGCGGCAGCAAGTCTCCTCAAGTCTCCAGGACTCTTCTCAGTATTCTGGCCGTTCTCTGTATTTTGGATGGCCTCCACTCGTCCTCAAACCCCCAAGTCCCCCAGTCCCTTTAATAATCCTTTAGTTACTGTACCAAAAGCACGAATCACGATTGGTATAAGTGTCACCTTCATGTTCTATATTTTTTTTAATTCCCTAGCAAGGTTGAGGTACTAATCCTTCTTTTCACTTTTCTGTGGTCAGCCGGCACAGCAAAGTTCACAGTTTTGCAAGTTCTCTTTTTTGTGTTGTTGATTATGTAAGGTCTGGTCTTCTGGCCGAGATGTCAAAGTCCCATAAGAGTTTACGTGTGTCATTCTCTAAGACAGATGCTGGGTTGCGCATATTATTATTATTATTATTATTTACTCATTAGAGTTTTTCACATCAGCGTAAGCTGATGGTCTTTCACTGAAGTTTGAGTGACAGCAAGTCTCCTCAAGTCTCTAGGATTCTTCTCAGTATTCTGGCCGTTCCCAATAATGTAGTAGTTTAGATGGTCTCCATTCGTCCGCCAACTTCCAAGTCCCCCAGTCCCTTTAGTAATCCTTATTATTATAATTTACTCCTTTAGAGTTTCTCACATCAGTATCGGCTGATGGTTTTTCACTGGAGTTTGAGTGATAGCAAGTCTCCTCAAGTCTCCAGGACTCTTCTTAGTATTCTGGCCGTTCTCAGTAATCTTGTCATTTGGATAGTCTCCGACTGTCCGCCAACTTCCAAGTCCTCCAGGTCTTTTAATAATCCTTTAGTTATTGTCCTAAAAACACCAATCACAATTGGTACAATCGTCACTTTCACAGCCTTTTCAATTCTCTGGAAAGGTCGAGCTACTTCTCCTTCTTTTTACATTCTTTCAGTTTTATCCTGTGGTCGGCTGGAACAGCAAAGTCGATAATTTTGCAAATTCTCTTTTTTTTCTTTTGTTAATTATTATAAGGTCTGGTCTTCTGGCCGAGATTAGGTGATCCGTGTGTATGTCAAAGTCTCATAGGAGTTTATGTGTGTCATTTTCTCGGACAGGTGCTGGGTTGCGCATATACCATTTTGTTAGTGTAGTCAAACTTAAAGTTCTTGCATATTAAATGTATTATTATTATTATTATTATTATTATTATTATTATTAATATTATTATTATTATTATTATACTCTGCAATTTAAATTCCCATGAATAAAAGAAATTACAGAATTGAACAGAGAAGATATTTTTACATCGTTTATTCAAAATAGTATGTGGAGATGTGTTCCATTTAAAATTTGAAATTACTGACAAGACTAAAATTCATTAATATTTACCTTTTTTTAAAAATGCTTTTGTCTGACGAATTATTATTATAAACTTCCCATTGTTAAAACGCAAAATATAAAAAGGTATTTATAACATAAAATTTCGTTTAAATCTATGAGTTTCTTTGGAGTACAAAAAGTAGTAATAGCGATTTCATATTAAATACATTTAACTTAGATATCTTTTTTCTTTTTAATGTTTTAGACTTTTACAAGGATTGAATGAAATGCAAGAAGAAAAATTAGGTCTGTCTGTCTCAATTCATGTTTTCTGTTGATCGTATTTTAGCAATTCGTCTCTTTGTGAAAAATAGTGACAATGCCATTAATAACATACACAGATAAAAAACAAAATCCAGTTCGAAAATTGATTTAACACTGGCTGAGGATTATTTGAAATGAATTTCCTGTTATCGCATGCATTTATATAAAAAAATAACTCATACATTTATATAAAAAGCAACACATACACAAAACAAAAAAACAAAAAACAAAAATGAAACGAAAAAAAAAAAAAGAACACGACAACCCCCACCCAATAAAAAAATAAAAAAAATAAAAAGGACATTTCATTCATTTTTATCTAATAAAAATGCAGATGTTTACATCGGAAATGTTATTAGTTAATTTTAAACAACAAATACCACCTTTAATAATCGTTTGATCTAAAAAAATATTATCGGCTTCACAGACAGACAGTTAAAGTCCAAGAAATAACAGACTGAGCATCGAATATATGACAAGGTTTGTCTCAAGAAAATTGAAGCTATGAAAAGTCCTACATCATTGAAATTCTTGTTTTTCTCTTTTGGCATTTGATATGCGTATGTGCGTAAATGACGAAAATATTAACGCAACATCTGACGTGAGATATTTTAATAACATAAAAATATTTGGATTCTGTTTTTTTATTCAGTTCTTTTTTAACTAACCCTTCACCACTAATGTAGAAAATGAACAATTAAAAAAAAACTCCACAAAACCTGTCTTCTGTATGTCGCTGAATGAATGTCTAATGAAAAGGGTCTAGTTCATGAATTCTAGGGAGTGTTGAATACTCCTTCAGTGCCATTACTTCCAGGTATACTCTGACCGGGATTTGTCGTACTTGTTAAGATCCCATACATGGCAGCTCAGTCGGCTGGGACTGTAGAATATACCGACTGCATCTCTGCAGAGGGATAAGACTCCCCCCCCCTCCGCCAACAAGTGTCCTGATATGACACCAAAAATCTGATCGTGAAGCTCCAGTCAGACTGGAGCGTTGGGAAAAGCAGAGTACCCCTTCATTGCCATCGCTTACAGGTCCACTCTAGCCTGGAGGGGTAGCACCTGATAAGGTCCTATCTATGGGTCAAATTGAAGTGTTTGACAGTTTAAAATATGAAGACAAATGACTCATGATAAATCATTTAAACGGAGAGCAAACAAATGACATGCTATATTGATTTTTTGGAAACAGAACTGTTTGATCATTTAACTGTGTATAAACAAAATTTCTCCAGACAAAATAAGGGTAGTCAGCTGGGGCGGCAGAATGTAGTGACTGCATCTCTGTGGAGGTATAAGATCTGCCACACAACAAGTGTCCTGGATATGACACTAAATATTCTGATAGTGAGGCTCCAGGCATGCTCGACCTTTGGGGAATGTAGAGTATTCCTTCATTGCCATAGCTCCCTGTTTCACTCTGACCAGGAGTGGTAGCACCTGATAGGATATTATCTATAGGTCAAATTGTTTCACATTTACTCTGAGTGCAAACAAATGACTTATGCTTAATTGCTTAAAAAACTGTTTGATCATTGAACTGTGTGTAAGAAAATGACTGATGTTAAATGAATTTCAAGTTATACATAGCAATACCTAGAAACCGTTTAACTTTGATTTATGCTAAATTGAGTCGCCTGAAATAGAACTGTTTGATCATTGAACTGTGTGTAAACAAATGACTGATGTTAGTGATACATATCAATAGTTGGAAACATTTAACTTTGTTGATTTATGCTTAATTGAATAGTTAGAAATAGAACTGTTTGATCATTTAACTGTGTGTATCAACAAAATGTGTTTACAAATCATATATTCAATATATATTTAAAAACAGGATTTCGCTTTAAATATCCAACAATGGTTCAAATAGATTTATTCAGTCTTTTATAAGGAATTAATATTGATATTAAATATATCTGTTTTAAAACATTATTCGTGTTTTCTAAGAGTATGTGCAATAAATAAATAAATAAATAAATAAATAAATAAAACTTTGAAGAAACAACAACAAAAAAATGCTAATAAAAACATACAATGAAGATGATTCTCAAATCTCATGTCATAAACTAACCCTGAGCTGATTGAAATGACGTTAATATCACTCACTCAATCAGTCAATAAAACCCCCGAACAAACTATATGTATTCATACATTATATTATAACAGTGTTGGTTGTCACTAAATCACTTTGTGGGTTTGTGTCGAACCAAATGCAATATAATATGGAGAGTGCTCAATATCTAGGATAGAGCTATTATATAATTTCATTTTCTTAACTGCCTGATGACTGTTGTTTTGCAAAAAAAAAAAAAAACTCCATGAAACCCAGGGGTCGCAGTCTAAATTCCATGAACTAAATATATATATATATATATATATATATATATATATATATATTTATTTATCATTATTATTGTTGGGTATCACCTACCCTTTCAGCATAATGAGCTGTTCCATCTGCCATATATTGCAGTAGCAGAGATCAGTCTGGGAATTAGCCTACAAGTCAGACCAGAAAAGCCGTTCCTATTGTTGAAGTATATCATTACTCTATCACTAATCCTATGTTCTTATTACTAACAGTCTCTCTCTCTCTTGTAAATACTCTTTCCTGTAAATATAACTATTTTCCTCACATATCGTGGTTTATCTTATTATTACTACTATTTGTGTTCACTAACCAGAACACAACAATTATTATATATACATACATTACATAGACGTCATTCTAATTTTAACTAAAAATCTAGATGAAATAGAAATATTAAAGGGAATCTTTTAAGATATGTTTTTTTCTTTATTTCACTTACGAACTAAACATTAACTAAATTCCATTTTCGCCATATCGTCACTTGGGATCGCTTTGGGTGGATATGGCAAAGTCGGCTGGGGCCGCAGAATATATCGACTGCATCTCTGCAGAGGGGTAAGATTCATTGTAACGTGTGTCCTGATTATGACACTAAACTATCCAACCCAGTCGGCTGAGGTTGCAGAATACACCAACTGCAAATCTGCAGAGGGGTAAAACTCACTGCAAAGAGTGTCCTGGATATCACACTAAACAATCCGATGGTGAGGCTCCTGTATTGCTGGAGCTTTGGGGAATGAAGAGTACTCCTTCATTGCCATGGCTCCCAGATCCACTCTGGCCCGGAGTGGCAACACCTTAAAAGGTGATATGTAGGTGTCATGCATCATATAGAAGTGTTTGACAATGAAATTATACATATGCTAAACTGAACTGTTTGAAATAGAACTGTTTTGAAATTTAAACTGTGTAATTATGCTAAACTGAATAGTTTGAAATGGAACTTTTTTACATTAAACTGTGTCTAAACAAAAAAAACTCTACGTATACTAAACTAAATTGTTTGAAATCGAGCTTTTTATATGTATAAAAATAGATTTGGCGTTAAATAACCTACAATGGTTGATCTGCCATAAAACCAAACCTAACCATCGAGTGTGGGGTATTAAGTGATTTCTCAGATCCTAGAGGGCATTCCGCACGGCAATACCTACTTTTCAGGGATGGGTCTATGGTTTGGCACCTGAGGCGCCCCAAAGTAATTTTTGTTATAGCCACCCCTGAGTTCGATTGTTTAATGTTTCTCTACTATGCAATGACCCTGTGTCGCATCTTGGCTTCTTGGGAAGTCATTTAAATACTTTAAAATTTCACTCTTAGGTGTTTGTTTTCACGAGAATTTACACATTTAACTTCAAAAATGATTGTTCATATAGATATGAGAAAACCAATGTAAAAAAATCTTCTATGAAGTGTTAAATGTATTTCTTTTACACTATTTCATGATGCTGTAAAACATAAACCAATTCCTAATTAACAATGGATTCCCAAAAAGCATTGTCTGTGAACAAACAAAAATAAATTTCAAGACAATTATTATCATTAGAATCAACATTGACTTTATGAATCTATTTTACCGCAACCAGATGACTTTTAAACCGAAACCGTCAAAAAGAAAAGAAAAGAAAAAACCTCTCAGGTAGATAAATCGTCATCATCATCATCATCATCATCATCATCAAGGCATGCTGTCCTTTGACTCTCACTCACTATCCGTCCCTATCCACCAGCGCCCTTGATAAATCCTCTTGATCACACCAGTGTCCACACAGAGCTGATGAATGTCAGTTTTTGCTGGTCGGCCAATACCGGTGTGTCCATATGTCGTAATACATAGGAGAAGGTAACGACGTCAGCAGTCACCAGAATGTCTTCCTCGTCTTACTTTGATGGCTTGCGAGATGAGAGGTAAGTCGCCGTACAGTTCTGTTTTGTGGGGAGCTGCATCTAGAATTTGTTGAAAACAGTATTCGTGGGTAGTTTCCATCTAGCTTTTTCTCCAAGCCTTTCGAAGAGGCCAAGTGGTGCAACCATACAATTGTACTATCACGGCACCTGCTTGGAAGAATTTCCGTTTTATTCTCTCAGCTTTGCATATGGTCATCCTAACATATTTAGCAGTACTCAGCTTGTTTTGCTCGTCTTGAATGATTTACAAAACTGGAGGTAAGTTGTCATACAAATGCTGTTTTGTTGGGTCGTACTTCCAGGATTTTTTCAAAGCAAAAGCAGCCGCAGAAGCAGTAGCAGCAGCAGCAGTAGCCGCAGCAGCAGCAAGAAGAGGATAAAAACAGAAATTTGTCCACTACAAAGCTGAGTGTCCATGCATAATTTGAAGAAGGAAATAAAAAGACTTTGTATTTTTTTGTTTCATTATTATGCAGAAACAAAATTACAAACAAACCTCGAACAATGAATAAACGTGTTATTTATAATTTAATTCAAGTGTTATTTAGAATTTAATTCAATTGAAGGAAGGAAGGAAGGAAGGATAGCTTTATATATTCCAGTCACTAAGAGTAAATAACTTCTACAGTATATTTACACTAAAATCATACTCGCTCTTTATTCTAAGGGAAATTGAAATCGTGAACGTAAATTCAAATGCTTAGTTTCTTTGATTGAAGAGCCCCCCCCCAAAAAAAAAATGGAAAAGAAAAAAAGTTTCCTTAAACCAAAAGACTTTTTCCATTTTTGTCGCTTTGGTTTTTGTTCTCTGATTTGATATAACCATAGACTGATAAGACGCAATAAAAATGATTAAATCTACTGACACTTTGACCTTTTCATGAGGGAGGGATTGGTCTGTCTTGGATTGTCCCGAGACAGAGTTACTGATATGTTGGATCCAAGTCAAAGAGTTTGCTATATTTCGCCTCGGTCTTTTTTGCGGCCTGATTATCTTGCACCCAAAGCAGTTCAAGCCGCGAGGGGGAGGGGTAACTGATGTTGGTTGGTAGTATCGCGGTAGTCAGTGCGCTGACATGTGTTGCTTATTGACCTTTGATAGAACTGTCAATCAGGGGTTTCTCTACACAGGATTCACCTGCGTAAACAAGTTGATGACCAGTAAACAATCCATACGTGGGTATAAGCAGATCACGTGCATCACGAACTGGATGAATGCGTTGGCGTTATGAAATTATTTATACATAGGAACCCACATCAGATACGGTCAGTCAACTGTCAGACTCGGAGTTACGCAGTTACAGAGTCGACTACCCACAGCGGAACCCGGTTGAGCACCTCTCGTCAAAGAAACAAAAATGTAAGGCTCTGAATATGGAAGCACAACGTGGTTTAAGAAAAGGCCAATATAGCTGTCCTCCGAGTCCTCAGCCAGACTGTATCCGCGTCATCCGTCTTCCTGACTCTGTCTCTCTCACACACTCATGCCAGTTTCGACCCTTATGAAAGAAATTAAGAAAGACTAACATTTTTATAAAGAATGTGTTGCGGTTTCATTATGATCCTTCATTCAACGTTGTCTAATTTGCTAATTTATGACTTACGAGTTCGAACTGGCCATAATGCCGTAGGAGCAGCCAAAAACATTTCCTGTGACGACACTGTTGGTCACAGTAGAATAATCAGATGGTTAAAAAAATTTCGCTAAGGTTGCAAAAAACTTGACGATCAGGTAAGATAAGGTAGGCCTAAAACCAGGGATCCCAAAGTCCTGATACCAGAGGCAAATGTAGCTGGTAGCAATCGAAGAGTATGAGGCAAGCCGAGCATCTGACAGCCTTGTATGATTCGTTATCTTCACAGCATCGGTAAAAGAATACAAGACTTTCGAATTGTTCTACACATTACTAAAATATTGCAAAACTTTTTACTCACTCTAATATTCATATATGTTGTATAGCCATGACCAACTATACATACACATATTACATATGCATGCAGAATCATAACAACAACACAATAAAGACGAACGACACAGTTCTTTAGAAAAATATACCTCACACTTTATTTGAAAGGGTTACTAAAGGTTTTACTGCGTGAGAGGTGAGTTGGAGACTGAACAGAACTGCAGCATATTGACACCAACTCTTATGGCCATAACACCGTTTCTTTCCCGTTCTCCTGGGCTGCTCAACCGGGGGCGTGGGGGCCCACCCTCTCTGGAACATGGTCCTTATTCCAGCATCTTCTCTCCAACTAATCTGAACTCCAACTGCTCAATCGGGGGTCCTGAGGGTCCCCTCTGTTGGGTGCTGGTTCTCTCTACAGCATCTTATCTCCGACTAACTCGAACTTCCTGTGGATCGAGTTATATTATTGTTTTACGCCCACTCAATTCAACCTGGAGACAGTCAAGGTTATCCTCTTGATACCTTCGACCGGATGCACCTGTTATTTACACAGGTGCATTTCCTATTTTGATGGCTCGGCCGGGGTCAATATGCAACATATATATTTTTGTATACTTTATGCTATGAAAATAACTCGGTAAAAGGGAAATGTAAATCATATTTGATGTTTCAGTTTGATTTCTTTGCTTATGGGCATATCAACACTTGTGGGTTATTTAATGGCAAGTACATTCTTGAAGAACACTAGTGGTACTATATAACCCATGGCTGAGTGAATTTAGGGGGTTAATACTTTTCCCATGGGTTTTAGTCCTAAAGTGAACGTAATGGTGTGACTGGAACTCGAACTCGATTACTACGATGTCATAGATCAGAACGTTAGCCAAACAAATGACTTATGCTAAATTGAATTGTAAGAAATAGAACTGTTTGAGCATTTAACAGTGTGTAAACAAATGAGTGATGTTTAATTGAATTGCTAATGATACATTACAATACGTGGTACCATTTAACTGTGTGAAAACAAATGATTCATAGTAAATAGAATTATTTGTTTTTGATAGCAATAAGTGAAACCATTTAACTGTGTGAAAACAAATGATTCATAGCAAATAGAATTATTTGTTTTTGATAGCAATAAGTGAAACCATTTAACTGTGTGAAAACAAATGATTCATAGCAAATAGAATTATTTGTTTTTGATAGCAATAAGTGAAACCATTTAACTGTGTGAAAACAAATGATTGATAGCAAATAGAATTATTTGTTTTTGATAGCAATAAGTGAAACCATTTAACTGTGTGAAAACAAATGATTCATAGCAAATAGAATTATTTGTTTTTGATAGTAATAAGTGAAACCATTTAACTCTGAGCACCAAAACGAACTCAGGCTCGTTTAAAAATGTTATCAACAAAATGTGTTTAGAAAACATATATATCTACTATATTTGTATGGTACTATCTAACCCGTAACTGCCGAGATAAGGAGTTTCATAGATTTAAGAAAAAGAATATAGCTAAAACATAAACCTGAACCAGAAAAAAAAAGACCACACGCATTTATATTCTAAGAGAAAGCAGTTTTAGATATTTTATATTCTAATGTTGATTAGTTGTTCTGGCTTTTGGTATATGAACCTTTGTAGGTTATTTAATTCCAAATCTATTTTTATACGAATAAACAGTTCTATTTCAGTTCTTTTCTAGTTTGTGAAAAACATTTCTATTACAGGCTATTCAGTTTAGTCAAGCAGTTCTAATTCAAACAATTAAGTTTAGCGTAAGTACATTTTAATGTCAAAAACAGTTCTATTACGAGCAATTCAGTTTAGCATAAGTACACAGTTTAAATGCCAAAACAGTAAACTCTCTAAACCACAGTTAAGTTCTATTTGACCCAGAGATAGAACCGTAGTAGGTGCTACCACTCCGGGCCAGAGTGGACCTGGGAACAATGGCAATGAGGGGATACTCCACATTCCCCAAAGCTCCAGCAATACTGGAGCCTTACCATCAGATTGTTTAGTGTCATATATAGGACACTCGTTGGTGTGGTTTTTATCACACTGCAGATTTGCAGTCGGTATATTTTACAGCACAAACCGACTGGGCAATATTGTAATGATTAAGAGATTAAGAGAATGGTTCTGTAACTAGAGTTTGAATTGCTCATCTTTCCTTGATTGTTTGTGAGATGGTAGGTACGTGGTGCCTTCAATAAGTTTACAGATTTTTTGTACAGGCATTTAAAATTTTTGTAGACTCTTGAAAATTCAGTATGTTATTGGTATCCATCTTATGAGATGACTGACCAATTTTTATGATTTCAGCTTCAAATGAACAGCTACAGCAGCAATTGGAATACATCCTACTAAAGCCTGATTGTTACAGCTGGTGAATTTCAAAAAATGCAATCTGGACTTTAGAAGAACGATATGCAATAAAATTCTGCTTTAAACTTGGAAAATATGCCATGCGATGAAAGCTGGATCTACTGCTATGACCCAGAGACCAAGAGACAGAGTTCCCAGTGGAAGCATGTTGGCGGCTCTCCCAGACCCAAGAAGGCCAGACAGAGCAAATCCACCCACAAACTTTTGATGATCCCTTTTTTGACAGCACTGCCAAGATCTATATGCACTGGGTTCCCACTGGAAAGTCAACAAGGAATACTATGTTGAGGTTTTAAGGGAGTTCAGGAAGAGATTCCGTCGGAAGAGGCCAGCACTCTTCAAATCGAGTCAGTGGCATTTCCACCAGGACAATGCACCATTTCCCAACTCCATCCTTGTCACAGACTATTTGACCAAGATGGGCATCAAGATAGCCCTCAGCCTCCCTATAGCCCAGACCTTGCTCTCTGTGACTTTTGGTTATTCCCTAAGCTCAGAGTCTGTCGTTATGAGACAATTGAGGAGATGAAAGAGGCTGTTACGAAGGCCATTGACACGCTTCCATATGGCCTTCCAGAGGTTTTTAGAATGGTACAACAAGTGCATTGCAGCCGGAGGAGATTACTTCGAAGGGGACTACAGTTTCATGTGTGTACTATCAATAAAAGTGGCCATACGAAAAAAGTCTGGAAACTTATTTAATGATCCTCGTAAATAACCTTACAACTGCTATTGTTGCTAGTATCATATCTGATGTTTAATGAAAATAAATAATAAAGCAGACGTTGTAATTGATTCTTTTTTCCCCACCTATTCATTGATTATGATATAATTATAAGAAACTTTGGACTTATCATCGTCATGAAGGCGTGCTCACCGTCCCTGTGGGCCATCGATTTTGACAAGTCCTCGTGACGGCATCTAGTCTACGCACAGAGCTGATGAATACCTATGCGTTAGAGCCAAAAGGATTATGTTTCCATCCTTACTTCACCAGAAGTTATCAGAATGTATTGCGTGCCTTTTTTGGATAGTTTCCAAGATGGGAGGCAGGTTGCCGTAGAGCTGTTGTTTTGTAGGGTGTTGCTTCCAGCAGGACCTTTTCACAGAGAGACAAGATTTCTATATGGTCGATAACTTGGTAGTAGAACTCCCTGCTCTACCTCTGCGTATGATACATTTCGTAGATGAGATATTGCTGCCGAGGTATCTAAACTGTTCTACTAATTTTATTGGCCGGCCATTTAATGAGGAGATGGCACCATCTTGAGTAAAACGCATGAATGTTTTATCTGAGCTTGCATAGAGACTAATGCCTTTGGTTTTCGGTTTCAGATTTTGCAGGAGAGAGTCGGATTATAGTTGTAAGAAGTGGTAGATCATCTGCGTAATAGTTTCTACTGGATACTGTTTGCTTTTTATCAATTTATTTCTAGTGTAAACCATTTTTCTTCATTGGTTGTATAGAATATCAATGTATGAATTGGATATGTATTGAGTGAACGAGAAGGAGAAGGATGATAATGATGATGATACGTGTGTGTGTGGGGGGTGGTGCATCTTTGTCTCTATGAACGGTAGGACTGTGAAAACTAATCTTTCCGATTAAATTTGGTTGAATTGAAACTCGTATCAATTCTCTAATTTATCTTTATTTTTTTCTTTCCAGTACGTGATGCACTCATCTCGACAGACAAAGGCAGGAAATACCCCGTCAAAGTGAAAATAAAATAACAAAAAAATAAAAAAAACAATAGTAACTACTATTCAATAGCTGCCTTTATGATCCTGCGTCTTACATCATCTTACTGCAAATCCAAATCAACGGCACCTAAAATTATCATGTGAATCTGATGAAATCAAACTTGAAGTCGAGTTAACGTTACGATACAAAGTACATTAATGAATAAGCTGATAGGATCATTATGTTGCTGCCATGATGGTCATTTTTTTCTAAAATTTAATCTATTCGGAGCCCCAAAGCGCTTTTACGGGACCACGAATAAGGCGACGGTAATGTCTTCTAAAAAGTCCTATGCTATCTTTCTCTTTTCCCATATATTGTGCGTGTTGTTGACACATACACACCTATACCCTTATATATATATATATATATATATATATATATATATATATATTTGTGTATGGGTGCATGTGTGTTCTTCACTCAAATTATTTGCCCTTATACACACTACTGATAAAAAAATACATAACATATTTTACTGTATATCTACTTTTGACGAACCCTAGTCACACACACACACACACGCACACACACACACACACACACACACACACACACACACACTCGTAACTCCAACTTGGGAAGACGTAGCCCCGGAGGTGTCCGTGTCCGTTGTAGGGAATACGTACCTATAAAATGACACATAAGGTCAAGTGGTCGCACAATTTACCATGACTTGTTAATTCGGTATCCCTTATACGAAGCATGAACCAGTGAAATAGTCAACAAAAAACAAAAAAAGGAGAACTTGATGTGGACGTTGCTGTCCCAGATAACCACAGATTAAACTTGAAAGAAAGTGAAAAGAAGGATAAATACCTCGACCTTGCATGGGAATTGAAGAAACTGTGGAATATAAAAGTGACGATCATACCAATTGTAATTGGTGCTCTTGGTACAGTCACTAAAGGATTAATAAAGAGACTGTAGGACTTGGAAATTAGAGGACAAGACAAGTGAAGACCATCCAAACTACTACATTATTAGGATCAGCCAGACTGCTGGAGATTTGTTGTCATTCAAATTTTAGTGACAGACTATGAGAGTCAAAATAATAATTAGCACAGAAGGAGGAAAAGACTAGACACGACTGGGTGGGCAAGGTGATCCACTGTGAGATGTGCAGGAAATTAAAGTTTGATCATACAAACCAATGGTATATGCACAACCCATCATCTGTCCTAGAAAATGACACACATAAACTCCAAAGGGACTTTGATATACACACGGATCCCCTATTCTCGGCCAGAAGACCAGACCTTATAATAATCAACAACAAAAAAGAGAACTTGCAAAATTGTGGACTTTGCTGTCCTGGCTGACCACATAATAAAACTGAAAGAATGTGAAAAGAAGGATAAGTACCTCGACTTTGCTCGAGAATTGAAAAACTATGGAACATAAAGCTGACGATTATACCAATTGTGATTGTTGCTTTTGGTACAGTCACTAAAAGATGATTATAAGGGACTGGAGGACTTGGAGGTTGGAGGACGAGTGGAGAACCATAAGAACTATGGCATTATTGAGAACGACCAGAATACTGAGAAAAGTCCTGAAGACTTTAGGAGACTTGCTCTCTGTCAAACTCCTGTGAGAGACCATCAGCGAACGCTGATGTGAAAAACTCTAATGTGTAAATAATAATAATAATAATAATAATAATAATAATTTGAGATGCAAACAGATCATCTTATTCTGGCCAGAAGACCAGGCCAAGTGACAATTAACAAAAAAAGAGAATATGTCATCTTATGGATGACCACAAAGTGAAAATAAAAGAGAGCCTTAAGATAGACGAATCTTTGGATCTTGTCAGAGAAAAAAAAAATGTATAGACTGTTCTTTAGAACATGTGGGTGACGGTGATACCAACAGTAATTGGTGCACTTGGTACAGTTCCAATAGGCTTGGAAGAAAGAATGAAAAAATTAGAGATGAGAACAATCGTGGTAAAGATCAGCTAGAATTCGGAGAATAGTCATGGAGACTTGAAGAGACTTGCCGTCACTCAGACTCCAATTGGCTCAGTCGGCTGGGGCGGCAGAATACACGACTGCATCCCTGCAGAGAGGTAAGAACAACCGAAGAATATCCTGCATATGACACTAAACACCCTGATGGTGAGGTTTCAGTAATGCTAGAGCTTTGTGGAAAGCGTAGTACACCTTCACTGCCATTGCTCCCAAGTCCACTCTGGCTCGGAGTGGTACCACCTGATAAGGTCCTATCTATGGCTTAAATAGAACTAAAAAGTGTGCTAAACTGACTTGCTTGAAATAGAACTGTTTTGACATTTAACTATTTGTAAACAAATTGAATTGCTAGTGATACATAGCAATACTTGGAACAATTTAACTTTGTTGATTAAATTGGATAGTTTTAAATAGAATTGTTTTTGACATTTAAACTGTGTATTTATGCTAAATTGAATTTTTTGAAATAGAACTGTTTCTAAGTATAAAAATGGATTTGGCATTAAATAGCTTATAATTGTTGATATGCTATAAAACCAAACCAAATCATGTACATTTGATATATATGCATCAAGAGGGATTGGCATTAAATAACCTACAATGGTTGATATACCATAAAACCTAATAAAACCAAATAAAACATTCATATATATATATATATATATATATATATATAAAGAGGACTTGGCATTAAATAACCTACAATGGTTGATATACCATAAAACCTAATAAAACCAAATAAAACATTCATATATATATATATATATATATATATATATATATATATATATAAAGAGGACTTGGTATTAAATAACCTACAATGGTTGATATACCATAAAACCTAATAAAACCAAATAAAACATTCATATATATATATATATATATATATATATATAAAGAGGACTTGGTATTAAATAACCTACAAAGGTTGATATGTCATCAAACCAAACCAAACCAAATCAGACTCCAGCGAAAGACCATTAGATAAAATTAACGTGAAAACCTTACAAGGAGTAAAATAATTCTAAGAGGCCTGGACACTTGAGGAAACTTGTTGTCACTCAGTCTCCAGTGAAAGACCACCAGCTAATGCTCGTCTGAAAAACTCTCAAGTTGTAAAATACTATTAATAATATTAATAGCAATATTGAAAAAAGTACAAAAAAAAAGACACTAGAAAATAATGAATTTAAACATCAGAGAGTGAAAAAATAAACAAATCAAAAAATTATTTGTCTGAATTTCTGAGATGAACCTTGATAATCATAATCACTTAGAATATTCGGACTACTGATCTCATCTTATTGTTATAATCACAGTGTTTTGACCGATATGTTTTCGCCCTTCTTCAGGTATTTCCTGTCAACAACAGATAAGAATAATAAGGAATACTTACTATAATTTAACATTTGTACCCTGTCATGGTCAATAGAATTAGAATAGTCTGCCCACAAACTGGACCATCTTTCCCATCATGCCCTACATAAGAAATACCCTCCGAACTCGTCCACTTAGACCGATGATCGCATTAATGTGAAACAGACAGTCACTAAGCGCCGTTGACTCTATGTATAGAGTATCTTAACTTAGTTTATATACACTCTATCACTGATATTTGCGCTGTCCATTTAGAAATCTATCTATCTGTCTATCTATCTATCTATCTATCTCCTAACGTTGGCTTACTGCAATATCTGCAACGATTCTAATAAATGAAGGACAAAGAAATAACATCAGATTATGGTTAAGTTGGTTGGTTGGTTGGTTGGTTGTGTTTTGTGGCATATCAACCTTTGTAGGTTATTTAACGTCAAATCCATTTTTTATGTAAATAGTCGGTTCTATTTTTAAAAAATTCAGTTTAGCATGAGTACACAGATTAGTTGTCAAAAACCTTTCTATTTCAAGCTATTCAGTTTAGTCAAACAGTTCTAATTCAGCTGATTCAGTTTAGAATAAGTATAGATTTTGTTTACAAACAGTTAAATGTCAAAACAGTTTTATATTAAACAATTCAGTTTATTGTTTCAACTTCAAAAACTCTTCCATTTCAAACAAATCAGTGTAGCATAAGCACGCAGTTTAAATGTAAGTGCATTTTAATAGTCAAAAACATTTTTCTTTGAACTTATTCAGTTTACTCAAACAATTCAGTTTAGCATAAGTATGCAGTTTAGTTCTATTTAAACCATAGATAGGGTTCTATCAGATGCTACCATTCTGGACCAAAGTGGACAAGGGAGCAATGGCAATGAAGGGGTACTCTGCATTCCCCAAAGCTCCAGCATCACTGGAAAATCACCATCAGATTGTTTTGTGTCATATCCAGGACACTCATTGGGGGTCTTACCCCTCTGCAGAAGTGCAGTTAGTGTATTCTACAGCCCTAGCCGACTGGGCAAATGAAGGTTGAATAAACTAAGGTATATATTATACTGGACACATGTAGAGTTTTTATCATAAAGGGTTTTCGGACTATTCTCTTTGTCTTTATTGTTATTTCCACAACGTTTCGACCGATATGTCCTCCGGCCGAAACGTTGTGGAAATAACAATAAAGATGAAGACAATCGTCCGAAAACCCTTAATGATAAAAATCAACAAGCTTTTTCTCTTAAATTTAGACAACCATCTAGGGTTATTTCATGGTAATTGTTTTCAGAACCACGTTCATTGTACGATCATATTTACATTGTATAGGTTTTTTTTTCTTTAAGAGTTTTATTTAGGTAGAATCTTATCGATTATGAATTATTTTCAAACAGACCTATTTGAACTATAAATGAGACCCGAACAAGTGCTTCCACTCCATGTCAGAGTGGACCTGGTAGTAATGATAATGAAGGCGCAATTACCACTGACTGAATCTCAAGAACTGGAGTCTCACCATCAGATACAGTCGAGTGTCCTATTCTTTTGGGGATGGTGTCCTACCCCTCGGCAGGGGACGCAGTCAATGTATTCTAAGCCCCACCCAGAAAGTATTATATCAGACTTGTTTTGATGCATAAATACCTTGTAGGAATTGGTTTTTCTATCAAACTAATCCCATCCTTTCAATCTGAAAATAGAATTGGCTAAACTCAAAATGAAGTACTGATTCCTGCCAGCACTTATTCAATGATAACAATTCCAGTGCCAAAGATTTGAACGATTTTCGGAAACATGAAGCTTCCCTTGTTTCTCTTCGATAAACCCTCTTGATAAGCTGGCTGCTTTGTTTCCCCGAAGCACAAAGAGAAAAATAAAAGATAGGAAATTTAAAAATATTGAGCTTTAGGAAGTGATATCGATTGACCGAAATTCTGCTTATTGTCCTTTTTTTTTCTTAATTCTTTGTCCCCTGGCAATACTGTTCTCGTTGTCACGGTAACCATTCAGCTTGCGATTGTATCAGTTTAACATGATCACATCCATCCAATTTGATGACAGGGGAATGTGGGGTTGCTCCTGATGGCATGTGAGTGCTTAATTTCATGAAGTCTTAGGTGGTTGTTTTTGTTTTTGTTTTTTTTTTGCTTGTAATCTGTTGGTTTCACTATTATTTTGATATTGATTATTTCTTCGGAATAAAATTAATTGAAAAGAAAAAGAAGCGGTTATCAAGTTAAATTCATAGCGGCTATATCTTATATACAGTTCGGAAAAATCATAGTTTACTCTTTTACACATAATATTTGGCAATATTCAGCCGCAGAGAAAATTATGAAAATAAGAATCAAAAAGAATCTTATTGTACGGATTAAATGTAACGCATTAAAATTGTATCTAATTATTATAAGCGAATATTTATTAACACTAATAAATATATAAGACAGGCTCATTGGTCTAGTGGGTAAAGTGTTCGCCAATGGTCCGTGGGATATGGGTTCAAGCACAGGTCGCGTCATACCAAAGACTTTAAAAATGATACTTGATACTTGATTGCCAAATACTTCCTTGCTTAACACTCAGCAATATAAAGTAAGTATCAAGGGTAAAGTGGAGCAATCCTGGGAAACGAGTATCGCCCTCCCCTACACCTTGGTGTAGTAGCTATTGAAAAGGGGGCCTTCTGGTCGCCCTCGACTACCAACTTACTTATATTAATATTTTATCTATGACTTAAAAACAAAGGGTAAACATTCGTAAATTGATAATCGAATTGCCTTATGAATCTCTAGATAATTAAAAAAAGTATGTGTGCCTTCCATCTAACATTATCATTGTTTCTTTGTTATATATATATATATATATATATATATATATATTCATCCACAGACAAGAAGACTATTTTGTCGTATTATAACTCTTCAGTGCGGCCAGACACGCTGGATGCTTCAAACTAGGATCGAAACTCACCTAACTTTACGTAAGAGCGATGACATATCGCACAGCAACTCGATGACCTAACGCCAGCTGGGGAATTAACGCATATATATTTACAATCGTTTGTTTACATTTTGCGTTCTCGGCTATGGGAGTGTTTATTTACTAAGCTTTTTTGCTTAGATGTGGCACAAGGCCATTTGAAAGGGGCACCCAATGAGACTCGAACTCACTCGTGTAGGTTTGCTAGTTGAGCTTGCTAACCATTACACCACCAGAAGCGCCTTCTCAGCTATGGAACTGCTCAATTCGTAGGATGAGCTTTGCATTACGCGAGTGGCAGTCGCTAATCCCTTCGCCAGAACGTTCAACATCCGGAGGGGAGCGTGTATTTATGTGTGTGTGTGTGTGTGTGTGTGTGTGTGTGTGTGTGTAATAAAGATGTATATATTTCTGACTGTCGGTTGTGCAGTATTAATAACAAACTGGAAAAAAAATTTGGTAAAAGATGTCAACAAGTATCGCTATACCACATAGTATTTTCAACAGTAAGTGTGAAAGGGAATGTTTGAAAAAAGCAGTATATATATATATATATATATATATATATATATATATATATTTTTTTTTTTTTTTATTTGATTGAACTATATCATAACAATGAAGTTTTTAAAATTTTCGTCGTCTGCAGATCTCCGAAGAGCTTTTAGCTGTTGTTATATATATATATATATATATATATATATATATATATATATATATATATATATTTTAAATAATCATTGTTTTTTTATTTGTTGAACTATATGATGATAACCGATTTTTTTTAAAAACTACATTTTCTGCAGACATCCCCAAAATGGCTTTTAGTTGTTCCATGTTCTGCTATTAAAAATCAAAGAATTTGCTTCTGTCGTCAACCTTCAGGGTATTTTCCAATCGAAGCAAGTCTCATTTGACGATTGTATTTCTAAGTACATAAAACTAGTTGTAATGAGACAGCCAAAGACGGGTGAGTAAATATTTGTTCACTTTAAGTTTCATTCTGCTCTCCTGGCCGATATTGAGCATGTTTTTGAGTAAATAAAACGCATTTTAAAACTACTTCTTCACACACACACACACACACACACACACACATATATATATATATATATATAGTAAAATGAATAGTACCACAAATTGAGTTATATTATTTAGATTATTCATTTTGTTCTTTCTGACACGTATTTCTACCCTTTTTTTTTAATCTTCAGAGATTGTTTGATAATTTTCGCTGCTCTTCAGTGGCAGCTGTCCCAATGGAATTTTCTTTGATAGATTTTCTGCAGGTGTTGATTTTCTCTCTCTATTTTCTTTTTTCTTCTCTCGTTTTATGCCTTTGGGTTTAGTAAGGCTGAGAACCTTTCGGCTCAGCACATGGGTTAGTTAGGAGCAAACTTGAGTGCAGGTTTTAACGCGCGCGCGGGGAGGATGTGTCATTCACAGATATCAAAATAAAAATCCCAGATAGAAAGGTTAACCAGTGGATATGAATGACGTCATGCACCGGAAGCGCGTGTGGAGGATTTGGGGGATTTTGAAAAAGTCAGTGAGTTGTCTTGCAGAATCATAGTAAGCAAGTTCGAACTCCCTTCGCGCTATTACGATCACTTTCGGGCAAATACTCTTGGGAAAGGCATGAACACCCTTCTCCTCCCTGCTATGGATTAAATAGCATCATTGTTGCTCTTCCAGAAGGATAGCTTTGGTATTAGATAACCCACGAAGGTTTATATGCCAATAAAACAAAGAAACCAAACCAATCAAAACAGCACGTAATATTCTTGTCTAATTCCCATCGAGGTTTTTCTCTACATGCGTCTTGGCGATGCATCCACCCAATATTACTGTCACAACCATAGCTTATAAGAAATCCCATTTTATTCTATCAGAGAAATCAAACTTGCATAAGATCGATAGCCTGTCAATAGCAGTCACTGTATATGTGAACATGTGCAAAGAGATTAATGCATAAATATCAATAGAAACAAAGCTGGAAAAGACGAGACGAAATCGGACTTCTAATTTATATTGATGTGGTCAAACGGAAGGATGAAAACTAACCGGTTTCAGACTCCAATAAGAAAGAACTAGTCCATGAGGCAGCAATGATATGACATTCAGGAAATAAGTATGGTACAGGAAGACATGGTATAGAAAGACATGCAAAATAATAAATGCAGAGGTAGATAATTGCCTTGGCGACAGTTCGTCAAATTCTCATGGTGTGTTACTGTTGTCACGATTTTGATAGATCCTTTACACTGATATAGATACATACGATTACACACAGATGTCGATTTTTCTTTTCTGGAGTCTGCACTGATGCCAGTATTCATACTAACCTAAAGAAAATACTACATCATGATATCTTAACGTGAAAAGGTTTCTTTGTTTTTAATGACAGATCAAACTTTATCGGTTATTTTAATGCCAAAGCCATTCTTCGAGAAGAACAGTAGTGGTACTATTTAACCTATAGCTGGGAGGATAAGGGGGTTCGTACCTTTCTCAAAGGTATTTGCGCGAAAGTGAACGTAATAGCGAGACTGGAGTTCGAACTCGCTTACTACGATTCCGCAGTCTATCGCATTAACCATTACACCATGAGGACTCCCCCTTAACGTGAAAATAAATTATTTACCTCTGCTTTTAACTTAATAAGTAACCTTACATATACATTATTGAATTTATTGACATATTCCTCTCCTTCTCTATCTCTATCTTTTTCTCTCTCTCTCTTTCACTCTCTCTCTCTCTCTCTCTCTCACTATTTCTCTCTGTATATATCTTGCATTTTTAGCAGATACACCAACTCAAGCCAAATCTATGCAGCACAGCAGGCAGCAGTCTTCAAAAGGCATTGGTCTCGACGTGAACTCAGATAAAACGTAGATGGTGCCTCCTGTTTATACAATGGCAAAACTTTGAAATAAGTAGACCAGTTCTTTTACCTCGGTAGCAATATCACATCCGTTGAAAGTGATGTTAACACACGCATTGGCGAATCGTGGATTACTATTAACAGGTTGGTGATCACATGGAAATTTGATCTCTCAGATGAAATAAAATAGGAATTCTTCCAAGCTGTAGCCGTGTCAGTACAATTGTATGGTTGCACTACTTGGGCTTTAACTAAACGTTTGCAGAAAAAGGCTACGTAGGAACTACATAAGTATGCTGCGTACTATTTTGAACAAACCTACGAAGAAGAACCCGACAAAACAGCAATTGTACGGCTACTTACTTCTCATCTCTTAAACCATCCACATAAGATGAGCAAAACATGTGGGCATTGCCGAAAAAGTAAGGATAAACAAAAAAGTGACATTCTCTAATGGACTCCAGCACATCGATACACCAGTGTTGACCGACCTGCAAAAAAGTTACATTTCTCAGTTTTGAGCGGATACTGAGTGCCATCGAGAGAACTTAGCAAATGGGAGAGAGAGAGAGAGAGAGAGAGAGAGAGAGAGAAAGAGAGCAAATGAGATTCAAGGAATCCTTGTTATCGGTGGTAGTTGATGATGGTCATCTTGTCAACACATTGTACAGTCTTAAAGCTCCGTGGTGATGCGGCTTCTGATGTCACGTACAGGTCATACAAACCCTCAGTACATTATCAAAATTCTGCACATTGGTTACCTAGGAAATATTGCAACATCCATCTTTTTAATCGAACTCAGATACAGATATGATACACTCGAGTTCTGAGTGACATGAAAGCGTTTTTTGTGTCTAGATTAACAATGACGCCTTACATATGCAAAAACATTTATCAGCTTGGTGGGGACACTAGGCACTGTCAGTAGAACTTAACTAATCCTATGGATACAGACGGCGAGAAACAAAAGGGGTAAAGTAATTTTTTTTGTCGGTACGCCTCGATAAGAATGAAGATGATGATATATATGTGGGTAAATATGTATTTACGATCTGGATGTGACATGAGGTCAATTTTTTGAATTCCAAAGTTTCCTTCTCCTAGATCAATTACCGCAACAAGGTTAAAGTTCCCTGTCTATCCTACTATTTTCCCATAGCTAGAAGGGGGAATTGTTGAATTCATACCTTTCCCAAAGCTATTAGCTCTATGTGAAATGCAAACAGCCTCGCCCAGGGTTTGAACTTGGGTTGCTTTGTTTATTTCCAACGACAAGTACTATTTCAATATGGACACCTCCTTAATGTCGTTGTTGGGTTTGGTTTTATAGCATATCAACTATTGTAGGTTATTAAATGCCAAATTCTCTTTATACATGTATATTAAATATATATGATTTGGTTGGGTTTGGTTTTATGGCATATCAAATATTGTAGGATATTTAATGCCTAATCATATTTATACATATATATTAAAAATATATGATTTGGTTGGGTTGGGTTGGGTTGGGTTTTATGGCATATCAACCATTGTAGGATATTTAATACCAAATCCTCTTTATAGATATATACTAAATATATATAATTTGGTTTGGTTGGGTTTTATGGCATATCAACCATTGTAGGTTATTTAATGCAAAACTTTTTTCATACATATATATTAATATACATTTATTGTAAACACATTTTGTTGATAACATTTTTAAACGAGCTTAAGCTCATTTTTGTGCCAACAGTTAAATAGTTTCAAGTATTTCTATTTAATACGAATAATTCTATTTACAATCAATTGTTGGTTTGCTCAAAGTCATATGTTTTCAAGTATTTCTGTGTAACACAAACAATGTAATTTAACACCAGGTATTTGTTTGAACACAGTTACAGCTGTACACATATCATTTGTTAGTAAATAATTTGTATGTAATTTATTTTTAAATGGGTTAAAATTTATGTTTGCACATGATTGGTTGGTTGTTTTGTTTTACGACGTATCAACCCTTTCCGGGTCATTTAACGCCGAATTAAATTTTAAACAATTCAGTTTAGTTTAAGAATAGTTTTTGTTTACAATCAGTCAAATGTAACTTCTATTTTAAACAGTTCAATTTAGCATAAGTACACAGATTAAATGGCAAAAAGTCCTATTCTAGTCTAACAGTTCTAATTCAAACTATTCCGTTTAGTATAAGTATAGTTTTTGTTTACACACAGTTAAATGTCAAAACAGTTTATTTCAAACATTTCAGTTTAGCATACAAAAACAGTTCTATCTCAAGCGATTCAGTTTAGTACAAGTTCACATTTTAGTTCAACTTGATCCATAGATGGAACCCTATCAGGTATTACCATTCCGGGCCAGAGTGGACCTGGGAGCGATGACAATGAATTAGAACAGTTTGAATAAACTGAATTGTTTGATATAGAGATATTTTTGTCAATTAAACTATGTACTCATGCTAAACTGAATTGTTTGAAATAGAACCGACTATTTATATAAAAATAGATTTGGCGTTAAATAACCAACAAAGGTTGATATGCCACAAAACCCAACCAACCAACAAACCAACCAACCAACTAACCAATCAGTTGATTGGTTAAATAGTTCTATTTCTAACAATTCAATTTAATTGCACATAGTTCTATTTCAAACAATTCAATTTAAATGCACACAGTTTAAATCATAGTTTTGTTTGACCCATAGATAGGACCTTATCAGGTACCGCCACTCTGGAGTGAACCGGGTAGCAATGGAAATGGAGGGGTACTCTGCATTTCCAAAGATACAGGGCTGAAACCTCATCATTAAGTTTTTTAGTGTCATATCCACGATACTCTTTAGGAAAAGGAGTCTTACCCCTCTGAAGAGATGCAGTCAGTATATTATATTGCCCCAGTCGACTAGACTATCCTTAGTCTGTGTAATTATGTATGTACGTTTGTATGTGTGTGTGTGTGTGTGTGTGTGAATATGATTAGTTCGCGTTTGAAATTTTGATATGTTTCTTGGCGTCTAAATACGATCATCCACACTTACTTACACATACTTGGTGATAAGTGCAGCTTTATGGGCCTCTGGGTTTTGTTTTTTTTTCGAATATTATTTGTCAGTTTTAATTAAATATACCGACTTCTTATAACTGTAGTTACATCAGTCTTCTGAAGAACTTGGGACTTCCGCCATTGAATGACAAATCATTTTTATTCGGTCAAAGATGGACAATATCCGTTGTTCGTATAAATATTAGACGTTCCTACAGAGTAATAAGAATTTCGCGACACCAAGATTCCTGGATTTCAGGAAATATAGGCTAACATTCGTATCTATGTATCTATAGACGTACGTCCGTACATCATCATCATCATGATGTCGTGCCGCTGACTCTCTCTCGCCACTTTTCCCTATCGTTCATCGCCTCTGGTAGGTCTTTGGGCTACATCCCGTATACTCACATAGCTGCTGAATGTATGTTCGAGCAGATCATACTGCTTTTGCCCGGCCATATGTGGGGTCCCTTGGTGTACACCACTTATGAGCCGGTCCCGGCTTCTCCAGCAGTGACCTGCATGTCTGGTTCGTCTAACATGGATAGTTTTCGTAATGGGAGGTAGATGTCCGTATTGGAACGAGCCGCCGCAAGCATTGGCCTCTATGTCAATGCGCACAAAACGGAATATATGTGCTATAATCCAACAGGCGATATCACCACACTAGACGGAACCCCTCTGAAACTAGTAGACAAATTAACCTACCTAGGAAGCAGCGTCTCATCAACCGAAAAGGACATCGACACGTACGTACGTATATATATATATATATATAAATATATATATGTGTGTGTGTGTGTGTGTGTGTTTCTTCTGAGCTGCAGTTGTGTCGATAATATTGTACCGATGCATGGATGCTGACCAAACCTATAGAGAAAAAGATAGATGTGAACTGCCAAAGAATGGTACGAGATTTTATTAAACAAATCCAGTAATTGGTTGGGTGGTTGGGTTTTATGGCGTATCAACCTGTGTAGGTTATCTAACGCCAAATCCATTTTTATGTAAATAATCAGTTTTATTTCAAACAATTCAGTTTAGCAGTTTAAATGTAAATACAGTTTAATGGGGAAAAGCATTTCTATTTCAAGCTATTCAGTTTAGTCAAGCAGTTCTAATTCAGCTAATTCAGTTTAGTATAAGTACAGATTTTGTTTACAGTTAAATATCAAACCAGTTCTATATTAAACTAATCAGTTTAGTGTAAGTAGAGTTTTGATGTCAAAAAACTGTTCCATTTCAAATAATTCAGTTTAGAATAAGCACGCAGTTTAAATGTAAGTTCGGTTTAATTGTCAAGAACATTTCTATTTAAATCTATTCCGTTTAGTCAAACAATTCAGTTTAGCATAAGTATGTCGTTAGTTCTATTTAAACCATAGAGAGGGCTTTATCAGGTGTTACCACGCCGGGCCAGAGTGGGCCTAGGGGCAATGGCAATGTAGGGGTACTCTACATTCCCCAGTTCTTCAGCATTACTGGAACCTTACAATCAGATTGTTTAGTGTCATATCTAAGACACTCATTGGGTGGGTGGGGGGTCTTACCCTTCTGCAGAGGTGCAGTCAGTGTATTCTACAGCCTTAGCATTCTGGGCAAACAAATCCAGTTAGTAACATCCCACTGACATTCCATCTCAAAAACCATCCAAGTAAAACGAACAAGACATGCGAGACACTGCTGGAGAAGCAACGATGAACTCAAATGTGATGTTATCCAATGAACCCCTTTACATAGGGGGGTCCGCGTGGCGTAATGGTTAAAGCGATGGAATGCGGAATGGTAGTAAGCGAGTTCGTACCCCAGTCGCGCTATTACATTCACTTTCGGGCAAATACTCTTGGGAAAGTTATTGAACCCCCTTATCCTCCCAGCTATGGGTTAAATAGTACCATTATTGTTCTTCTATGAGAATGGCTTTGGCATTAAATAACATACAAAAGTTGATATGCCATTAAACAAAGAAACCAAACCAAACCTTTACATAGATGTGCCGGTGTTGGCTGACCAACAAGAAATTACCTGCTACGGTTCTATGCGAACACAGATTGTTGTTAGTAAGACCTGCCGGGAACGATGGAGGATAGGGACGGATGGAGAGAGAGAGAGAGAGAGAGAGAGAGAGAGAGAGAGAATTACTTGATGACATGAATATAATCTTGGAAAATAATTCCAACAAGGCCAAGAGCGAGTCTTCCTAGGTTTCACCTAAACGGCTACTCAGGATTGCATTGGCAATGCGAACATCAAGGTCCTTCTAGATAAAACCTAGGTAGACTCGCTTTTGGCCTTGTAGGAATTTTTTTCATAATATTTCCTCTATCTCGTGTATTTAGCACTTTATTACATTGTAGCTTAGGTAATTTGGTCGGTGGTTTTGTTTTTGACTAGCAATAAGAGGTGCTTGCTTATTTGTGTTTTTCGTCTTTTTTTAAAACTGAATTATTTTCCCAGATAGCAGTTTGTAGGATTTTCGAATTGTACAATGTGTTTTTTTTCATACCAACAGAATTATAGATTAGATCTAAAGATTAATATATATATATATATATATATATATATATGCGTGGAGCAATCAATAAATTTCCAGATTTTTTGGGTACAGGCACTTAGAATTGTTGTAGATTCTTGAAAATTCAGTATCTTATTGCTATACATCTTATGAGATGACTGACCGATATTTATGATTTCTGGTTCAAATGAACAGCTACAGCAGCAATTAGAATACACCCTACCAAAGCCTGATTTTCACAGCTGATGAATTTCAAAAATGCAATCTGGACTTTAGAAGAACGATATGCAATAAGATTCTGTTTTAAACTTGGAAACAATGCCACATAAACGTGTGGAATGCTTCAAACTGCTTTTCGACCATCTTGCATGAATCGGGTATCAGTTTTTGAGTGGCACAAGAGATTCAAGGAAGGCAGGGAGTCTGTGAGGGATGATGAGAGGTGTTGGGGGAGTAAGGAATCGATATACCAGAGTTGATTGACCAAAGGGTTAGGGTTAGGGTTACTATGTTGAGGTTTTAAGGGAGTTCAGGAAAAGATTCCGTCGGAAGAGTCCAGCACTCTTCAAATCGGCTCTGTGGCATTTCCACCAGAACAATGCACCAGTCCACAACTCCATCCTTATCACAGACTATTTGACCAAGATGGGCATCAAGACAGTTCCCCACCCTCCCTATAGTCCAGACCTTGCTCCCTGTGACTTTTGATTATTCTCTAAGTTCAGAGGCTGTCGTAATGAGAGAATTGAGGAGATGAAAGAGGCTGTGAGGAAGGTAATTGACACAAGAGGACATCCATGGGGCCTTGCAGAAGTTGTTGGAACGGCACAACAAGTGCATTGCAGCCGGAGGAGATTACTTCGAAGGGGACTAGAGTTTCATGTGTGTACTATCAATAAAAGTGGCCATACGAAAAAAGTCTGGAAATTTATTTAATGATCCACATATATATATATATATATTTATATATGTGTGTGTGTGTGTGTTAATTTACTAAGCATTTTGCTTAGATGTGGCACAAGGCCATATAAAAGGGGCACCCAATGAGACTCGAACTCACTCGTGTAGGTTTGCTAGTCCAGCTTGCTAACCATTACACCACCAGAGGCGCCCTCGTGTGTGTGTGTGTGTGTGTGTATTGAGAGAGAGAGAGAGAGAGAGAGAGATAGATAGAGAGAGTGATTGAAAAGTAACTCCGGATTTTAAAATTATAGTATTTCTTCGACGATTTTTACAAAATACAAATTAAAAGTGTTTTGAAATAGGGAGTTACTTTTTATCACCCAACACACACACACACACACACACACACACACACACACACACACACACATATATATATATATATATATATATATATATATATCAGTCTTACTTAGTAAAAGAACCGTGTTGTAAGAATCTTTTAAATGAAATAATATCAATTCATCGATCGATTCCCACACACACACACACACACACACAAGCATTATATATATATATATACATATATATATATATATATATATATATATATGTATATATGTATATATATATATATATATCAAAGTCCTTAACCTTGAGCAGGATGTCACATTAGGTCAAATGTAAGCGGAGTTAAAAGGTTTGAATTCAGAGTTTTACTTCTCCAAGATCGGTTGCCATACTAATTTTAAAGAGTTCAGAATGACTAGCTATTTACCCATTGCTGCAAGGAGAATAAGTGGATTTATTTTTTTCCGAAAGGTATTTGGATTATGTGAAATGCAAACAGCCTCGTCCAAAGTTTTGAGTTCAGGTCACCGAGTACATTTTCTTTGACGATGATCATTACACTAAGACCACGTCCATATATATATATATATATATATATATATATATATATATATATAAATGTAAACAAACGGCTGCTGCTGTTGCTAAATAAATACCTTAAAAATTCCCTTAGCCAACGTGGTCCGCTTGTTGGCCGAGAGGTCTGAGGCTTAGTCTACGGTAAAGTGGGGCAGGTTTCGATCCCGGCGTGTCTAGCCACACTGAAGAGTTTTGATAGAACGAAACAGTCTGTCTGTGGATGACTATATATGTATATTTATATTTATATATATTTGCATATAACTTGTATATCTATATGTCCCATTCAACTGGGGCGCCAAAATTCACTAACTGCATCTCTGCAGAGGTGTAAGACTTCCCCAACGAGTGTCCTGGGTATGACACTAAACACTCTGATAGTAAGGATTCAGTAATGCTGGAGCTTTGGGGAATGCAGAGTACTCCTCCATTGGCATCCCTCCCAGGTCCACTCAGACCCGGAGTGGTAGCGCCTGATAGGGTTTGATAGAAATAAACTGTACTTAAGCTAAACTGAATTGTTTGATTGTACGGTTCGCCACCTTCGACCAACCAGTGGCTACACTGAGTCTAACTTTCTCTCTAGGGTTGCAGTCTACAGTCCCAGCCGACAGGCGAAATATGATTTGATATGGACAGGATGTTTCAGAAAAATTGATATCATTTGAGACGTACAGGGTGTTTCAGAAAAAATGATATGATTTTATTATCTGATAACTCGACCAATTCCCACTTAAATTATCTCAAATTTTAACAGCATGCGTAGAAATAACTCGAAATTGTCGGCTTAATGTTTAAACGCCTTTTCTTTCCAGTGAATTGAATTTCTTTACATGGGAATAGAAAAATGAATCATTTTTTTTTTCTGAAACAGCCTCGATAAAGTATGACATTTTTGCTGAGATATACGTAGGTAGTTAAATAAAGAATTTCCCTCTTCTCGCATAAATCAATAAAGAGTGATTCTTCCGAAAGTCTCAGAAGGTAAATGAATATATGCTTTTTATTATTATTATTATTATTATTATTATTATTATTATTATTATTATTATTAAGCTCATATTAATTTCCAAAGTACCTCTCTGTTTTTTGTTTTTTTTTTCCTTTTTTCTTGATACAAATCCAATCTGCGACGAGTGGAAAGTTCTTTGCATCTAATTGATATTAGACAAACAAATGTAATAAAAGATGAAATAGAAAATAAAAAGAAGTAAAAAAAAAAATGACGACTGAATCCACTTCGTAATAGACCTCATCAAGACGACAAAAAAAAAAGCATTGAAAAGGCATTTCTTACATAGATTTATACTAGGTTCATAGAGATTTATTATATAAAAATAAAAAATTTATTCATTATAGAAAAAAAAGCATCATACAGTTATTATGCAATTAACGTACATAAAGAAAGAAGCAAAAAATATGCCTAACAAAGCAAAATAAAAAGGAAAAACGTAAAAATGTCAATTACTGTGAATAAAAATTAAAAAGATAAAAACAAAGTAGAAAATAAAACAGAGGGAATTGTGGGAAATATTACAAATGAAAATATTACAAAATAATTTCGAGAATCACAGAGAGAACATTCTGGTCAAGTTTCATTGCAATCAAAACAAAATGGTTGCTTGGGTTTTATGGTATATCAACCCTTGTACCTTATTTAACACCTGTTTATACATATATTAAACTTGTATAATTTTAAAACAAATTTGTGGGTTAACATTTTTAAAAGAGCCTTAAGTAATTCCGTTTGCACACGGTCAAATGGTTTCAAATACTTCTATCAAACAAAAATAATTTCATTCAATAGCAATCAGATGTTTGTTTGGGTTTTATGGCATATCAACCTTTGTAGGTTAGTAAAAGCCCAATTAATTTTAAAAAAAAAAAAATGAACGGTTCTATTTCAAACAATTCAGTTTAGCATAAGTACACAGTTTAATTGTCAAAAACTTTTCTGTTTCAAACTATTCAGTTTAGTCAAACAGTTCTAACTAAAACAATTCTATTTATTTGAATGTACGGTTCGCCACCCACGACCAAACCAGTGGCTACATTGAGTATGATTTTCTCTCTAGGGTTGCAGTCTACAGTCCCAGCTGACAGGCGAAATATAATTTGAGATGGACAGGGTGTTTAAAAAGATTGATATCATTTGAGACGTACTGGGTGTTTCAGAAAAATTGATATGATTTTATAATCTGATTAAACACAGTTAATGTCAAAACAGTTCTATTTCAGATAATTCAGCTTAGTATAAGCACACAGTTTAATTGTCAAAAACGTTTCTATTTCAAACTATTCATTTTAGTCAAATAGTTCTAGTTCATACAATTCAATTAGTATGAGTTTAGTTTTTGTTTACACTTAGATGTCAAAACAGTTTTATTTCGAGCCATTCAGTTTAGTCTAAGTACAGTTTCAATTTCAAAAAAGTTCTATTTCAAACAATTTAGTTTAGCATAAGTATGCAGTTTTCATGTCAAAACAGTTCTATTTCAAACAATTCAGTTTAGCATAAGTACGCAATTCAGTTCTATTTGAACTATAGATAGGGTTCTATCAGATGCTACCACTCCTGAGAAGATTGGACCAGGGAGTAATGGCAATGAAGGAGTGCTCTATATTCCCCAGAGCTCCAGCATTAGTTGAACCTCGTCATCAAATTTTTGTGTCATATCCAGGACACTCGTTGGAGGAGTCTTACCCCTTTGCAGAGGTGCAGTCGGTGTATTTTACACCCCTAGGCAACATTTGTTTGCACACGGTTAAATGGTTTCAAGTATTGCTATGTAACCCTAACAATGTAATTCAACATCAGTCATTTTTTTGCACACAGTAAAATTGTTATACACATTTGATTTAGAAATGAATATAGTTTGTTAGTAATTGTATATTTAAAAGTTATAACTAATTTGTTTGCACATAATAAAGTACTGCAATAATTTGTTTTACTGGATGTGACACTAAACAATCTGATGGTAAGGTCCCAGTAATGCTGGAATCTTAGGGAATGCGGAGTACTCCTTCATTGCCATCGCTCCCCGGTCTACACTGGCCCGGAGTGGTAGCACCAGATAGGGTCTTATCTATGGGTCAATTGGCACGATGGTTAGAGTGTTCACCAATGGTCCGGGAAAGGAGTAGCGCCCTCCCCTACACCTCGGTGTAGTAGCTATTGAAAAGGGAGCCGTCTGGTCGCCTTCGACTACAGTCGCCAACTTTACTTACTTTTTAGAACTAAACTGTTAAATAACAAGAAACTGAATTGCTTGAAATAGGACTGTTTTTACATTTAACTGTTTGTAAGAAAGAACCGTACTTATACTTAACTGAATTGTTTGAAAATTTATTCAGCGTTAAATGATCCGAAAATTGTTGATATGCCGTAAAACAAAACAGCCAACAAACTAACCATAATAGTTTGTAGACATTTAATTGGTTTCAAATCTTGCTATTTAATAATAATAATTCTATTCAACCACTCTTCATTCATTTGCACACAGTCAAATGGTTCCATCTATTATTATGTAATATAAATAGTTTAATTTTTGCACACAATTAAACGGTGTAAAATATTGATATTGTGATACGCAGCAATTGTGGCGTCGCACGGCACCAATTGTGATATCAATTGTGATACGCAGGGTCACGCAATTGTAGTGGAATTCTGCAAGCCACTTATAGGTCGTAGTTTCGGGTGGATCTGATTATCCAGATCTCCGTGTCCACGTTGCATTGTTTGACCCACGTGAAAAGTTGGAGTAAGGCTGATACGGACGTCTCTTGGTTCAGGCTGGGTCGGAAGACAGCAAAATTTACTGGTCAACTAATTTAATATGTCAGGTACGCTTGTTATCAGTTGTAAATAACATTTGTTCATTATACAATGATTTAATGGAGGTGCCCGTGGTGTAATGGTTATCGTCGTAAGACACGAGTTCAAATCCTGGACGAGTCTGATTGCATTTCACATAGCACTAATACCCTTGGGAAAGGTATGAATCCAATCATTTTCCCTCCAGCTATGGGTAAATAGTAGGACAGACTGGCTTCTTCAGCCTTGGTGAGACAACTAGTCTAGGAGAAGGAAAACTCTGAATTCAAACCTGTTAAACTTCGCTTAAAAATTGACCTTGTGTCATATCCTGTCCGAGCGGAGGGGTTGGTAATAGGATTATACAATGATTTAAAAAAAAAGGATCATGTACAACAACGACAACAAGCGCTTTCAGTTCGGTGATAAGTTGACTGATGATAACAGCTAGCCCCGAGTCCGTTTTGAGCAAACTAATGTTTCTAGTGACGGTCAAGTTGAGGACTCTGGGTAAAGTGGCAATGGTTGTGAAGAGGGTGGCAAGGGCTCCAGTCTTCTGTCTGCGGAACCAGCTTTCAATCTCTCACTGCTGAACCAGCATTTTTTTTTTATCTCTCCCTGCTCTTTTCGGAATCTTCTTTTATGGGGGTTCAGACACCTGAATACATGGTTCTGATTGGCCAGCCAATAGAAACGCTGGACCAATGGTCCCAGAAAAAACCTCACCCCGTGGCCCATGTTTAACCAGACAGCCAATCAAAAACTATGGCCCTGCATTACACGTCTTAGGCAAGGGGGGAAGTTCCGCCTTGCCTTTATTTGATTGGTGAACCACCTGATAATATTTTAATATAGTTAATGGCCTTATGTCAGGCGTTTAGCCATAATTTTCCGTACATTCGCACGTGGCTAACATTAGAATATGAAATAGAACTTTGTTTGTTTCTAACCCGTCAGTCAAAACTCAGTTAAAAGCCATGAGCGGCCGTTTCATCTCGTCATTAAATATTCCAAAGCGACATTGTCACCGTGACCCCACTTTCAAACATTATTATCATTAATATATTTTTGCTATGCTACCTTAACAAAAGACTTTATCTAATCTTCAACAAATTATCTAATTAGTCCTAAGTATTTAATTTAATATCGCCAGTCAACTTTTATTTCTAAGATTGTGTTACAATATTCAACATTAGTAATTTTATTTATCATTGCTTATTCGTTTACACACAGTTAAATGGTTTCGAGTATTGCTATATAACACGATCGATGTGTTGTATCATGATAAAGAAGAGATACATAGTGATATAGAATTAACTATTTATTAACTGAAGTGGTACTGTCCAACAAATATTATAAGTCTCGCGCTGTTGGTGTTACATCCGAAGCTGGACCGAGATTTTTCAGTACCGATATTTGACGAACGTCCCACCAGACAGATGAATGTCGCACAAGGCCTTTTTTTTTAGGTCGGTCCGGGCACAGGGCCGTTGCCCAGACACGCGTGGCGGCTTCAAAAAATGCCTCAGGCTCCGTTGGCATTCCCCTAAAGAGAGGAGTCTCCGGTGTCAGGTGATAGGCCTAACCCCTCCTCAAAGAGGTTTAAAGCCGGGGGGACGGCACCTTGAGGCTCTAGGAACTGACAGTCCACTGAAAACCCTCTGCACGATGCAGAGACCTTTCAGTACCCGATATTTGTCTCTGCCTCTCACAAGACATGACTTGACACAAGATCATGATCTGAAGGTCAATTGTAGTAGGGATTTAGGGGAGGGGAAGGTCGAGCAGGGGCCGAGGCTGGACTATGCTGCTCATCAGCCCACTTAGTGCTATGTGAGTCTGAGGAGCCTAGCTGGACTTGGACCCAAACGTAGGTCCAGGCACGTATGCCTGATTATGCAATACAAGGGGTACAAAGGTGTCAATGATGCAGCTCGCCCACTCGACGGTGGCCCAGCCGAAGCCGCTGGTCTTTCGACCTCAAGTCTGCCATGGAGCATTGACGGCCCGGTACGTACGGCGCGTTCTTCGCGTTACTTTGTGTCCTGTGGTGGGGCGCTCTCGACTGGCTGTGATTACGTGCCGCACAGTTCGTTTGGGTGTGTTCCACCACTGGATACATCACCTCTGGCCTCAGGGGGCCGTCCCCCCCCAGGCTTAAACCCTCTTCGGAGGGGCTGGGTTTATCGCCCGGCGTCTGAGGCGCCCCGAAAAGGGGAATGCCGACGGGGTCCGAGGCATTTTTGGAACTGCCTGTCGCGTTGGGCTTCGGCCCTGCGACAGGACCCACTTTAAAAACGGCCTTGTGCCACATTCGTACGCTGGTGGGGCGTAGGATAAATAACGGCACGTATGGCAGACAGTTCGCTGAAAAAACTCTGCACAAAGAGTTTTACTGATCTTTCAGTACCTACATGCTTCATAAACACGGCGTCTTTTATTCCTCCGAGATACCTGAAGTCACATGGTATGAGCCACTATATAACACAATGTAATTTAACATCAGTTATTTGTTCGCACACAGTTAAATGATCAATCATTTCTATGAGACATATAGACTGGATTCTTACAAGTACTTTCACTCTAAGTGATAGTGGAACTTAGAGTAATTGGCAATAAAGGGGTAATCAACGTTCCTCAAATATTCAGGACGGGACCCTCAACATTAGATACTGTTTAGGAGGTCCCCGTGGTGTAATAGTAATCGTCGTAGGAAATGGACACGGCGAAATGAGTTCAAATCCTGGACCTAGCTAATTGCATTTCACGTAGCACTAATCCTATTTACCAACCCCTCCGCTTAGGTTTGAATTCAAAGTTTTCCTTTCCCTAGACTAGTTGCCTCGCCAAGGCTGAAGAAACCAGTCTGACCTACTATTTACCCATAGCTGGAGGGAGAATAATTGGATTCATACCTTTCCCAAGGGTATTAGTGCTATGTGAAATGCAATCAGACTCGTCCAGGATTTGAACTCGTGTCACCGTGTTCATTTCCTACGACGATAACCATTACACCACGGGCACCTCCTTTTTCACCAACCCCTCCGCTCGGGCAGGATATGACACTTGGTCAATTTTTTAATGCGGAGTTTAACAGGTTTGAATTCAGAGTTTTCCTTCTCCTAGACTAGTTGCCTCACATAGCACTAATACCCTTGAGAAAGGTATGAATACAATTATTCTCCCTCCAGCTATGGGTAAATAGTAGGACAGACTGGTTTCTACAGCCTTGGTGAGGCAAGTAGTCTAGGAGAATGAAAACTCTGAATTCAGTGTCCATATTTACCAACCCCTCCGTTCGGGCAGGATATGACACAAGGTCAATTTTTAAACGGAGTTTAACAGGTCTGAATTCAGATATATATATATCGTTTAAATATATATATATATTGTTAAGATATATATATTTATATATATATATATTGTTAATATATATATATATATATATATATATTGTTAAAATTCATTGTTTTTATGTATGGTTTGTATGTGACCACGTTCATTCATACAAAATAGTGTTGAATTTCTGTGTAATTTTCTTTACTTGTTGCCTAGAAGAAAATATGCTGTCTATTTATTTAAACTAAATGAACTCGCAGCAAACAAGGCGATTTTGCGACGACTCTTTAAAGAATTATGGAATTAGCAAACAAGGAAATCAATCTTCTTAACGCAAAATTCGTTACGATAAAAGAAATATTGAATTCTTCAACAAACCTAATCAAAATTCAGTACCACCTTGAGCGAGTAACACCGAATGAATTTGCTTAAAAAATCATATTACCCCCACCAAAAAAAACCAAAAAAAAAACCAAAAAAAAAAACGAAATACGCACATAAGAGAATCTGCAGCTGAAATAAACATTATATATATATATATATATATATATATATATATATATATACTAACAAACATCGTTCAAAAATTTCTTTGACTAAGCCAGAACGAAGAGCCATAGCTGAACATTTTTATTGTGGTAAAACAACACAATTTCTTATGAAACGAGAAAACTAATTTAGATTTCTGTCTTACATGGTGCCTTGAATAAGTTTCCAGACTTTTTTGTACAGGTATTTAAAATTGTCGCAGACTCTTGAAAATTCAGTATGGTATTGTTATACATCTTTTGAAATGACTGACTGACCAATTTTTATGATTTCAGGTTCAAATAAACAGCTACAGCAGCAATTGGAATACACCCTACTAAAGCTTGATTGTCAAAGCTGGTGAATTTCAAAACTGCAACTGGACACTTTAGAAGAACGATGTGCAATAAAATTCTGTTTTAAACTTGGAAAAAATCCCACAGAAAAGTATGGAATGTGTCAGACTGCTTTTCGACCATCTTGCATGAATCGAGCATCTGTGAGGGATGATGAGAGGTGTGTGAAGAGTAAGGAAGTTAATACACCAGAGTTGATTGGCCAAAGGGTTAGCGTTAGGGTTACTATGTTGAGGTTTGAAGGGCGTTCAGGAAGAGATTCCGTCGGAAGAGGCCAGCACTCTTCAAATCGGGTCAGTGGCATTTCCAGTAAGACAATGCACCAGTCCATAACTCCATCCTAGTCACAGACTATTTGACCAAGATGGGCGTGAACACAGTTCCTCACCCTCCCAATAGTCCAGACGTTGCTTCCTGTGATTTTTGGTTATTCCTTAAGCTCAAGGAAAAACTTAGAGGATGTCGTTATGAGACAATTGAGGAGATGAAAGAGGTCGAGACGAAGGCCATTGACACGCTCACACAAGAGGACTTCCATGGGGCCTACAGAAGTTGTTGGTACGGTATAACAAGTGCATTGCAAGCGGAGGAGATTACTTCGAAGGGGACTTGAGTTTCATGTGTGTACTGTCTATAAAAGTGCCCATACGAAAAAAAGTCTGGAAACTTATTTAATGATCTTCGTAATTTCCGTGCAAGTGAGGCCCATACAATTGTATTAGGTGTACGACAAATCTAAAATCTGCATAGAAATTAATATATATATATATGTCGTCATGTCGGATCTCTAGCACGGATTTCCTTGACTTCCCCTCGGTACTCGTCTCTATCATCCATCGCTTTCGGCGGGTCTTCTTCGACAAAGAGCTGCTGTAGATAAGTTTTAGTTGATCGGCCAACACTTTCTTGTCCGTGTGAAGGGGTCCCGAGGAGCAAGTTGCTGATTAGTTCGTCCTTGGTTCTCCAGAAAATTCCAGCATGTCTTTCTCGTCTTATTTAGATGGTTTAAGATATGAGAGACAGGTGGCCGTATAGTTACTGCTTTGGGAGATATTTCTTCCTGGATTAGTTCATTACAGCTCGCAGCAATCTTGTGTAATTGCCGTCAAGCTTTTTCTTTATACTCTTAGTCGGTATCTATGTGGTGCATCCATATAGTAGTATGGACTCAACTACTGACAGGAAAGAATTACGTTTTATTTTATCGGACAGGTCTGATTTTCAGATGACCGACAGCCTATCGATAGCTGTCCATGCCTTCGCTAGATGCGTATTGATGTCGTTTTCGGTAGATAAGACGCTTCTTTCAGAGTAGGTGAAATTATCCACTAGTTTAAGAGACCCATTTTTTTTTTTGATCACATGTATTCCGCTTTGTCTGCATTGACATGGAGGCCTATGCCACCTGCTGCCTTCTTCAAACTATGCAGTTGGGATTCGGCCAATGCTATGTCATTAGCGTAATCTGCGTCCGTAATTGTTTGTGCGAGGTATGGCCTGCTTTATGCTTTTGTCAAAGTAAAGCCATTTTCTTTCATTAAATCTATTGACGTTCGAAGTACGTAGTCTAGGTATATTATTAACAGGTATGGGACTAACGTACCTCCTTGCAGGACATCTGTAACAATAACAAAGAAGTCTGTGGCTCCATCTGGTGAGCAAACCTTTACTTTCGTGTTTTTATAGGACATCATTATGGCTGTGACGGTATCTTTGTGGAGACTATAGACAAGAAGTATTTGTTCCATCTTCCCTCTGTGTGTGGAACCTTAGATAAATCTACAAACAATAGTATTGCCTGGAGGTTTTTGCTATGACTCCTATAATTCGATGGAAATAGGAGGATACTGTCCTTTGTCTATCAGTCTATTGTGTTCTGGTTATACACGGTGTTGCAGTATCGGAGTTGTAGATCATTAAATTTCCTTGTCTTTCTCTTTCATCAAGACCGGCAGCTTTCCAGTTTTTAATTTTCGTTAGTACTACGTCGAGTTTGTCTTGTGTAAGCTAGTCGATTATTGATAATTTTCGTGATAGTTTTTTTCAGTTACTTTTAATTGTTTTCCAAGCAAATTCTTGAAATGTTCTTTCCATATGTATATTTGGCAGCTTTTAGTTTAGCTCTGGAGGTCCTCTTCTTTTTTACTAACATCATATACTGTCTGCCATGCTATTCAGTATTGTCTATCTTCTACCAAGTTTCTAAGCTTATTGATCTAGTTTTGAATGTATTCCGTTTGTTGGTTCCCTATGTGCTTTCTTAATTTTCTAAACGTTGTTATTAATAGGATTCCTTTTATTTCATAGAGATGCTGTTTTCACATTGTCATTGTATGTTGTCTTAACTGTAATTTTCTCCCAAGGGACTCCATGTTTTGCTCTTAGTTTGGTTGCTATGCATTCTGTCGCTGCTTCCATGTTGCCATTGACGAAGTTCTCATAGTCGTCATTCGGAGTAGGTTTTTCTGATATCTTCTGAAGTGCATCGAATTTTTTTCTTAGTTGTATCGTGTATTTATTGCAAATATCATTATTTAGCAGGGACTAGCAATATTGTGTGGTTTTGGTTGTTTACGTTGCTTCTCTTCGTTGGCTTAATCTTATCTTTACCGTGAGAATGCGGTGGTCAGAAGATACACCCTTAAAAGAGGGGTATGTCTCACAATCCAAAGCGCTATTAATGCATTTCTTATAAATGAGAATGTCGTCTGTGCTTTTGCATTATTTGCGTAAGTGTATGTCCATAGCTTTCCTTTCCTTTTCAAAAATCTTGTATCAAGGCGTGTCAGTCCATTTCATTATGAGAAATCAGTTAGGGATTCTCCATATCTGTGTGACGACTTGTGTATGCTGAATTGGTTGTTTTCGTTTTTACCTATTTGTGCATTAATGTCTCCTACGATGATAAGAATGTTGTGTTTTGGGGGGTGTTACGAACAAGGGAGCATATCTCGTTATAGAAGGTGTCGAGGTCCTTTTCATCACTAGCATTGGTAGGGCTGTAGCAGGAGATGGTCGTTGTGCTGGGGTTGCTGTTAAACGTAGTTCCCATCATTCTCGGTTGTATTTTTTGATGCTGTGGAGTGATCTTAGGGCACGTGGACTGAGAAGAATTCATACACCCTCTACGGTAGCGTTGACTGAGTTTTTCTGTACAAATGCAGAGATAAACGTCCACCCATTGCCAGAATCGTGGTATTTTATTTCTACTTCACTATGATGGAATCTGTGTTCTTGCACGCATACTGTGTCTATGTTAGGCTCTAGCGCAGACACTATCAGCTCTGGTAATTGATCTATCCTATCTAATGTTTTAACGCTAAATGCCGCAGCGGTCGTATCGATACTGCTGTATGGATGCACTACTTGGACGCTAACTAAACGGCTGGAGAAAAAGCTGGACAGCAATTACACAAGAATGTTGCGTGCAATACTGAACAAGTTCTGGCGGCAACACCCCACAAAGCACCAACTATACGGCCACCTACCTCCCATCACGAAAACTATCCAAGTTAGACTAACCAGACATGCAGGACACTGCTGGAGAAGAAGGGACCAGCTGATAAGTAATATACTCCTAGGGACCCCCACATATGGCCGGGCAAAAGCAGGACGACCAGCTCGAACATACATTCAGCAGCTATGTGAGGATACGGGATGTAGTCCTGAAGCCCTGCCGGAGGCGATGAACGATAGGGAGAAGTAAGGAGAGAGGGTCAAGGATATCCGTGCTAGCGGCACTACATGGTGATGATGATGATTTACGTTTAAGAAACTTGTTTGCGTTTGAGTTCTGTAGCTGATATTTGAACACTGGGACCAGAGCTCCAACCTCAGAAGACCGTGCCCCTTTTTACCCTTGCGTAGGGTGATGCAATCCGGACATATGGTTTGAGTGGGAGTCATGGTAATCTTTCGATGGCTGTATTTCTTTTTACTTTATCAATAGATACAACTCTTAAAGATGAGTAGCTGTAGTTTCTTGACTCAATTTTTTGATCCTGGCCGTTGACCTATGTGGTTCATCTACCCAGCAGCAGGTGAAAAGCGTCGTTGACCCGACCCTGGGTTCATCCGACTTGCTTCATATCCACCATGCTGCTTCCCATGGCTTCCAAGGTTTGGCTTGTGTGTAAAAAAATCTCACCATCACATTGAATAAGTTTTAACTTAGTATAAGTCCGTGGTTAATCTATTTTGAAACAACACCAGGTTGTAAGTACCGGCCAGTTTGCTGGCATTCCAGAGTCATGATAAGGACGTGTGCTAATTAAGGCTCTATGCTGCCAGGAACTACTTATTGCTGAGATTAATTTCCTCGGAAGGATTGGTGTCTTCTACTTCCCATTTTGGATCTGGTTCTGGACATTATTTAATCTGTAGGGAACGAATAAATAAATAAAAAATATTAGAATTAAATAAAAAAAAAAGAAGAAAACTATTAAATTTGCAGAAATTCCCAGAGGTCCCTAACAGGAAAAGGAGATAACGCATGCGTAAAAGCGTCGGTTAGTCCCATTCACTCAGTAGCAGCCCTCTCTCAGTCAACTGTTTGCTAAAATATACAAGACCCACAACTGAACTATAAACTAACCCTTACCAGACTCTGACAAAACTTCCAAAAGAAAACTAACCTTTATGGAAGCCCGAAATAACAAATGCGGACACCTACATACATGAAAGGAATTTACGTATTTTTGACACCTTAACTGGGAGATTCAACCATTTCAATGTATTCATGAAAAACTCCCTCATCCACGGAATGGTTGTTGAACCCAGTAAATAAAGGAAAGTATAAAAGAAACGTCTTCGCCTCTTATCTGTTTCTGTCTATTTCGTTTGTATAATTCTTTTGAGACTTTCTTGGGCAAGGCATTGCACTGACTAACCAATGTGGGGTAAAATAAAATAACCAAAATATGGATTCAGATATCAAACGGCAACACAGCCTTGCCCTTAGCCCCTATCCTTCAGCCACAAACCCCACATTGGTGAACCCCGAAGAAGTAATTGTTGAACACCCAGGATAAAGAAGCCATCCCAACATAAAATTAAAAAAACCCAAAAAAACAACAACTACAACAATAAAAACATCCTAAACTTGAAACAGACAACTTCCACGTGGTACAAAAAAATTTTAACTCGGAAATCAACAACATACCCCACATGGAAATGGCTACATCGTCAAAATGACTTACAAAAAAAAAAAAAAAAGAAAAAAAAAAGAATTCCTGCAAATACTAGCGACTGAAAGAAAAAGCTGACCACTGTCCACTGCAGAGTCATACAACCCTTTTTCCACCTCTATTAAAAAAAGGGAGTTACTACAACAGAATGTGCAACGCTTAAACGAGCGAGAGAACACATACACACACACGCAAAAAAAAAAAACGAAAAAGAAAACACACGGATATAAAAAAAAATGTGAGTAACCAACTTTCCTATTTGTGTTTCTGGGAATGATATTCCCGAATATTGAAAGAAAAATTTCCAAAGAAAAGCAAAAAAAAAAAAAAAAGAAAAGAAAAAAAGTTAATAAAGAATAATCCTCTCAAACCAGACGATTACCTTCAACAACTCTGTGCGTAACTAACTTAATTTTTGTTTCTACGAATAATATTCCCGGATATAAAAATTTCCAAAGAAAAAGCAAAAGGGTTAATGAAGAATAATCCTCTCAAACCAGACGATTACATTCAACAACACTGTGCGTAACTAACTTTCTTAATTTTTGTTTCAACGAATAATATTCCTGGATATTAAAATTTCCAAAGAAAAAGTAAAAGTGTTAATGAAGAATACTCCTCTCAAACCAGACGATTACATTCAACAACTTTACGCCCCACCAAAATTAATACACATACAAAATAAACAAATGACGTAAAAAATATGGAAATAAAATCTGTCATATCCAACGTGTCCTCGTTTCCAACCACCCTTAACAAAATTAACAAAATTAATAAAAATTTGCAAATAAGCTACCAGAATTTGATAAATAATTCTCCTAGAAAATAGGACAATTAAGAATCAATTCAGTCTTTATGCAAAAAAAAGAAAGAGGTGGGGCTGGACACAGTAAAAAAACAATCAAACAAAAAGAATTAAAGGGAGCCGCGACACCCTTACAAACATTCATTTTCTCTAAGAATCCTCCTAGTAGCTCCGCTACTAAGGCGCGGACGTGTGTTGGTAACGAATAAATAAATAAATAAAAATTAGAATTGGATTTAAAAAAAGAAAAAAAAAGAAAAAGAAAAAGAAAACTATTAAATTTGCAGAAACTCCCAGAGGTCCCTAACAGGAAAAGGAGATGACGCATGTGTAAAAGTAAAAAGGCATTTCCTCTTGACAAAGGGGACCAAGCATTCTTTTCTTTCAGGCAGTGCCCGTAGAACCAACAATACCATTTTGCTGTCTCGTGTTTGGGCACCACGCATACGTCTTTGCACGTAGGGTAAAATAAAATAACCATAACATGGAGTCAAATATCAAACGGCAACACAGCCTTGCCCTTAGCCCCTGACCTTCAGCCTCAAACCCCACAAATCTATCTTTATTTGCAGATTCTGGCAATCTAGAATATATTGGAATTTTACTCTAACTTATCTATTCAAAGACACACTGGACTGAATTTGAAACAGAATTTAAAGAAAAACAAAATTGTTCACCTGGAAAAATAGACTTTAAATTAACAGATTTATCTTTCGATTTAAATAGCATATAATGTTCACTGAAGATTTTACATTCAAGGAGGAATAAAATCTAACACATGCATTTAAAAACAGTTTAGTTAAATCTACTAACCTAAGTCGTCCTTCTGTTTCAAGGCACAAGTCAATGAATCCCCCCCACTTCTTTCTTTATTTCAGGGCCTTTATCTGACGCCTTTTGATTGTGGGGCAGTTTTAAGATGGCAGTTTAGTTTTGTGTATTTTATACAATTTAAAACAATGCATGTAACATAATCATATGCACATGAATGCAGAAACATATTCAACACAATAAAGACGAGCGGACACAGTTCTTTAGAAAAATATACCTCTCACTTTATTCGAAAGGGTTCGAAAGGTTTACGAAAGGTATTATCTGTGAGAGGTGAGTTGGAGACTGAACAGAACTGCAACATATTGACCTCCAACTCTTCTGGCTATAACAGCATTTCTTTCCCGTTCTCGTGGGCTGCTCAACCGGGGGCCTGGGGTCCCAGCCTCTGCTGAGACATGGTTCTCATTCCAGCATCTTTTCTCCAGCTCATTGACTTCCTGTCGCACCCGGGTTATATAATTATTTGACATCCACCTGCTTCTTGTGGCGTCACAATTCGCACTCAATCCATCCCGTCGACAGTCAAGGTTATCCCCCGATATCTTCGACCGGATGCACCTGTTATTTACACAGGTGCATTTCTCATCTGACAGCTCGGCCGGGTCGAAGGTTAGTATGTTACATACACCCGTTATCAAGTCGACACCACTATACATATAAACCTCTATACGCATTCAAGCAATCTTCAAGATATTCAAATTTTACACTAACTTATCTATTCAAAGACACATTGGATAGAATTTGAGAATCTAAAAAAATAGAATAAGACATTTAACTTGCCTTTAGAATGATTCACATGAAAAATAAACTTCCTATTAACAGATTCCTCTTTTCATTTAAATATATTATAAGAGTCATAATCAGGACACTCGTGGCGGGGTTCTTACCCCTCTGCAAAAGTGCAGTCGGTATATTCTACAGCCCCTGCCGACTGAGCAATTAAAGTCTGTCTACGCTAACAAAAGGTATATACACCTCAGAACCAGTCTAAAAATTCTATGAGAATTTGAGATACAAACACACCGGCACATCTCAACCAGAATATCAAATCTAGAGCTCATTGATCAGAAGAAAATAACCTGTCATGTAGTGGTCTTTGCCAGACAACTGAAAAAATAAAAATAAACTAATGAACGTGATACTGTTACCAATTGTAGCTGGAGGCCTTAAAACGAACCCCACAAGACCTAGTGCTATATATTGACCCTTGACCGAGCAATCAATCAGAGATGCACGTGTGTAAATAAAAATAAGAAGAAGCGAAAGCAAGTAGACGTAATGAAAGAATATAGGCAGATGCCGGCGGCCGTTGAGTCAGTTGGTGGCAGGGAGGCCAGACAGCTTGCAGACTGAGAACGCCCCGCTAAGGGCTGTTGTTCTCAGCGACCCCCGGCTGAGAAACCCCATCTAAGATGCGGAAGAAGTGCTCAGTGGGTTCTTGAAGATAACACAGCGTGCTAAGATCAAGAGAAGAAGTTGGGTCAATATAGGAGTCTGTCCATGTCTCCATCCATCTCTCACACACCACAGAAACATCAACCCTTTCGAGAATAAAGTGTTAGAGATATATTTTTATAAAGAAGTGTGTTTTGTTTGTTCATTGAGAGAGCCTGAGATCAAATGAAGAATAAATACCGCAACAACGTTAAAATCGGTGAAAAAACATGAAAGATTCCAGAGGATTTGATTGGTTTCTTTGTTTTAATGGCATATCAACCTTTGAATGTTATTAAATGCCAAAGCCATTCTCCTAGAAGAACAGTACTGGTACTATTTAACCCATAGCTGGGAGGATAAGGGGATTCATACCTTTCCCAAGGGCATTTGCCCGAAAGTGAACATAATAGCACGACTGGAGTACGAACTCGCGTACTAAGATTCCGTAGTCCATCGCTTTAACCATTACACCACGAGGACACCCCCTCAAAATATCTGTATCCAGCGTATGACACTAAACTGCATCTGATAATGAGGCTCCAGTTCTGGAGCTCTAGGGAGTGTGGAATACACCTTCATTGCCATTACTACCCGGAAAAGCGAAAGAAACGGTTAGGACCTCATCTATACGTAGCAGAACAGTGTGTAAATCATAGAATAAAACACCTATCTACAAATTTAGAAGAACAGTAGTGGTACTATTTAACCCATAGCTGGGAGAATAAGGGGTTTCATAGCTTTCCCAAGGGTATTTGCCCGAAAGTGAACGTAATAGCGTGACTGGAATACGAACTTGCTTAATACGATTTCGCAGTCCATCGCCTTAACCATTACACCACACGGAGAGACTTCTGCCACTCAGAATCCAGTGAAAAAAAGCACCAGTTAAAATTGTGTGTTTTCGAGGAATTAACCCAAATGCAACTTTAATTATATAAACGCACATGTTATGTGTGTCTTTACGCTTGGTATCTAAAAAAAGAAAGCGAAGAAAGAAAGGAAGGAAGAAAGAAAGAACAGAAAGTGAGATCTCTGACATTTTTTTTCAAAAATCTTTAAAGAAAGAAAAAATTTTAGTGAGAAAGAAAGAAAGAAAGAAAGAAAGAAAGAACGAAAAAAGAACGAATCGTGTTATATGAAGCTTGTTGCATCGAAAGAGAAAAGAATAGAAAGGAGACAAGTCAGCAGTCCTAACAGTAGGCTAACTGGAGAAGTAAAATAAAATAAAGAAATAAAGAAATAAATAAATAAAGAAAAAAAGGTGAGATGTCTGGTGTTTTTGCTGGTGTTTTTGAAATCTTAAAGAAAGAAAGAAATGAAAGTGAAAAAGAAAGAAAGATCGAAGAAATTGAATGATTTGTCGTTTCCCCAGCGTCGAAAAAGACACCAATAGAAAGTAAAACAAGAAGAGACATGTCCACGAATGATTTTAAAAGTTATGAAAACTATTTTTCAATGTTGTTTAAACAGTAATGTGTCTGAAGAGTAAAATATTTCCCAAATTGGAAAATGTTCCGCTTAGAAAGAAATTTAATAATTGTTTTTTAGTTTTAAAAATCCTGAATTCTTCTTTTTATATGAAAAGAAGTTTCTTCCGGTTATTTTCAAGTAATTTTTTTTGTTGCGTTTCGTATCGATTTTTGCTCATCATATTGTGAAACACCTATTTATGGTTTAGTTTGGTTTGTTGGGTTCTATGGCATATCAACCTTTGTAGGTTATTTAACGCCAAAACCGTTTTAATGTAAATAATCTGTTCCATTTAAAACAATTCAGTTTAGCATCAGTACACAGTTTAATTGTCAAAAACATTTCTATTCCAAACTATTTAAGCAGCTATATGTAACAATTCAGTTAAGTGTAAATACAGTTTTAATGTCGAAAAACAGTTCTATTTGAAATTGTTCAGTTAAGCATCAGCACGCAGTTTAAATGTAAGTACAGTTAAATTGTCAAAAACATTTCTATTTCAAGCTATTCAGTTTACTCATAAGTATGCTGTTAGCTCTATTTAACCCATAGATAGGGCCCTATCAGGTGCTACCACTCCGGGCCAGAGTGGACCTGGAAGCAATGGCAGTGAAGGGGTACTCCGCATTAAAGCTGGAACCTCACCATCAGATTGTTTAGGACACTCGTTAGGGGGGTGTTATTCCTCTGCAGAAGTGCAGTCAGTGTATTCTACAGCCCAAGCAGACTGAGATAAACGTCAAACAGTTTTATTTCAAATAATTCAGTTCAGCATAAGTACACAGTTTAGACGTCAAAACAGTTCTATTTTGAGAAATTCAGTTCAGCACTAGTACGCAGTTCCAATGTCAAAACAGTTCTATTTTAGACAATTCAGTTTAGCATAAATACGCAGTTTAAATACAAAAAGCAGTACAGTGAAAGAAGCACGGTTTAGTTCTATTTAACCTATAGATAGGACCCTTATCAGGTGCAACCACTCCGGGCCAGAGTGGACCAGGGAGCGATGGCAATTGCTGGAACCTCACCATCAGATAATTTAGTGTCATAAATCCAGGATACTCGTTGGGGGGGGGTGTCACCTCTCTGCAGAGGTGCAGTCGGTGTATTTTACAGCCCCAGCCGACTGGGCAAACCTATTTATAGAATCATCAGTTGATAGTGAAAAAAAATTGCAATTCAATTGTTTTTTATTCATTTAATTATTTTGATATACACAGATATTTTATATAATAAGGAAGGTGAATGTCCTGTGAGGAAACAAAAAATCCTAACATGAAGCGACTGAACGGAGCAAGTGACTGGAAAGTTTCAGCAGATCTCAAGACATCTCTACAATTTCCAGTTCACATTATTCAAACAGAAAAGCGGCCGGACAGTGTAGCATGGTCCGATTCAAAGAAGAGTGTCCTCCTCATAGAATTGACTGTCCCTTGGGAAGAAAACCGGGAGGAAGTACACGAGCGGAAGAAAAACTGCTACGAGACACTGCGTGCCGACTGCGTGGAAAAGGTTTGGATATGTCATGTGATTCCTATTGAGGTTGGTTATCGTGGTTTTATAGGACACTCAGTCATTTCGTTTCTTTCAAAAATAGGAATCACTGGCCGCAGTTTGAAAGTTGCCTCGAATCGTCTTCAGACCACGGCGCGGTATGCATCAAGTTGGATTTGGTCGAAAGCGAGAAAGTTTTCAGCATGAAGGAAATACACGCGGAACCACCTTTCCCGTGTGATTACGTAAGAAACGGTTACTGTAAACGCGTAATAACATCAACCGCCGAAAGTAAACGCGTTTTTAAATCACAAGCTGCACCCAGAAAATGAATATTAACGTTCAATGTAGTCTCTGCATTTAATTGATCTGGCGTATATATATATATATATATAATTCTCTTAATACCCTGTCCGGTGGCAAAAGCTGCTTGGTAGCGCCAGGGGTGGCAGTACCGCCTTGAGCTACCGAAACTGTGTTATCACCCCTGGATGGCGGCTGATGAGGACATGGTATCGCCCGTGCTTTCACACGTTGTATGATGAAAAAAAAAATAGAATTCATTATTGACGCGTGTATTCTAGATAATTGATATTCTGCAATGACGAATAAGCTGCTTTAATCGATTAGATAATTATATATCGATCAAGGATGTAAGCCAGTATTTAGTACCGGTCTGCACTTGCATAGTAATGCACACAAACGCACATACGAGCATAAAATCGTTGTGTAATGATTACAGTCGTAGGAAATGAACAGAGCGATCCGAGTTCAAATCCCAAAACCAGGCTATTTGTGTTTCACATAGTGATAATACTATTCTCCCTCCGCTGGGTAAGAAAGACTGGGATCTTTAACCTTGGTATGACAACCTGTCTAGGAGAAGGAAAGCTCTTAATTCAAACCTGTTGAACTCCGCTTAAAAACTGACCTTGTGCTGCATCCTATTTGTGCAGAAGATCGGAAAACACACCCTTGCGCACACACACAAACATATATATATATATATATATATATATAGTTGATAGATGGCAACAGAGAGCGTGTTCATATAAACACAATTATTTCGATACAGCTGGAGGTGTTCTTAATAGTTTGCTGTCGTTTCATGTTGAAATACTGTTCAAAATAGTTAGACTTTTTCGTAATTGGCTCTAATTATATTACATATGGTCTAAATGAAATAAAAAGTTTGCGAATCAAAAATGGAATATTTCTCGTTAACATAATGGATAATTTAAAAAAATTATAGAGTATACTTTTCTTTTTGTTTAAAAAAAGTCTGTTGTTTTCGTCACCTTTCATATTTCTTGACTATCTATCTATCATCATCATCATGTTGTGCCGCTAGCACGGATATCCCTGACCCTCTCTCGCCCTTCTCCCTATCATTCATCGCTTTTGGCAGGTCTTCGGGGCTACATCCCGTATCCTCACATAGCTGCTGTATGTATGTTCGGGCTGGTCGTCCTGCTTTTGCTTGGCCATATGCGGGGGTCCATATGAGTACATCACTGATGAGTTCGTCTTTGCTTCTCCACCAGTGTCCTGCGTGTCTGGTTCGTCTGACTTGTATAGTTTTCGTGATGGGAGGCAAGTGGCCGTATAGTTGGTGTCTTGTGGGGTGTTGCTGCCAGGACTTGTTCAATATTCCTCTCAACATTCTTGTGTAATTGCCGTCTAGCTTCTTCTTCAGCCGTTTAGTTAGCGTCCAAGAAGTGCATCCTTATAGCAGTATCGATACGACCACTGCCTGGAAGAAACTCAGTCAAAGTGCCAAAATATTTATTGGAAATTTCTTCCTAGGTTCTTTATGGGCTTTCAAAAAGTAGTTTCTTGACAATCATTTCGTGACAAGTGGAAACCATTTTGAAAATAAACCAAATCAGTACATTATATTCGCTGAGTCTGTCAATATAAAACTCTCACATAGGTTCTTTTCGGTTTCTGGTTATCACTAGATGTATTTGGTTTGGTTGGGTTTGGTTCTAAAGCATATCAACCCTTGTAGGTTATTTAATGTCAATTTTTAACATAACCATATTTACCAACCCCTCCGCTTGGGCAGGATATGACACAAGGTCAATTTTTAACATGTTTGAATTCAGAGTCTTCCTTCTCCCAGATTAGTTGCCTTACAAAGGCTGAAGAACCTAATCTGCCCTACTATTTACCCATAGTTGGAGGGAGTATTATTCATACCTTTCCCAAGGGCATTAGTGCTATGTGAAATGCAATCAGTCTCGTCCAGGATTTGAACTCGTGTCGCCGTGTCCATTTCCTACGACTATAACCACTACACCACCGGCACTTCCTCTATTTTTTAACATAACATTCCAAACTATCCTGAACTTTTTTTTCGCACACAGTTATATGCTTTCAAGTTTTGCCTTAAAACAGTTACAATTTAATATTTGTTTGCACACATTGTTTGTTCTGTTTAACCTATAGACAGAACCCTCTCAAGTGCTACCGCTCCAGGACAGAGTGCAACTGGGAGCGATAACAACGAAGGAGTACTCCACATGCCCCAAAGCTCCAAGACGGTAGCCTTGCATCAGATGGTTTAATGTCATATTCAAAATATTCGTTAGGGGGTCTAACCCCTCTGCTAAGATGCAGTCGGTGTATTCTACAGCCGCAGCCGACTTAGCCAGGGAGAAGATTCTAATAAGCGGAGATGCCCGAGGAGACATAACAAACAAATATTAATTCTCATTGATTAACAGGTGTACATGCGTATACACATGCATATCTGTTTGTTCAAATAAATATGAACGGAGAGCAAATTCATTTAAAGGAAAAATTATTAATGAAAATGTATTTTCTTAAATTAATGCAACTTTCCTCCTAGAAGTTACATCCTTTACGTATCTAGTGAGCCATAGGTTTATACGACTTGACCAATGTTTTTGTTGATGCAAAGCTGTTTGCCGTTTTGGGGTAGTATCCATAATTATTCGACGGTAAATATTCACTAGTAGCCACATCTCATTTCCTGAAAGTGATGTCAATATAGACATGAGTAAACCATGGACGGTCATTGACGTGTTAAAAACTATAAAGATATCTTATCTCTCTTACAAAATAAAGAGGGAATTCTCCCAATCTGTAATCGTATCAGTACCACTGTATGGTCACACCACTTGAACTTTAACGAAGTTTGGTGGGAACTACATAAGGATGCTGCGTACTGTTTTCAAAAAATTCTGGAAACAGCACTATAGAGAACTAGCTGTACGGCCGCTCCATTGTTTCAACTTTTGTAAATGATACCATATATATCAGCAATTGCCATGCTAATTTAGGAATTAATCCAAAATAAATGCACCATATTTTATCTTTGTTCATGAGGTCACATTTATCAACGGAGTATAATCCATCTTGTAGCTGTTTTCTTTTGTCCTGCCAATTATATTGATCAGTAACTGGTAGGGAGTATCAGCGACCGAGACTCTTAACGCTTTTTTCGTGGATAGTGTGGATTTCGTTTCCATCGACAGAAATACAGTGACAGTGTGTAATATATATTACATATACACATTGTCACTGTATTTTGCTCGGAACATAATTATAAATAGATCTAAAGATTTGTTGAATTACGTTATAAAAATATCATATTAACTATATCGAAAATACATGATTGAAAAGGTTATTAGTTCGGTTTGGTTTGGTTTTATGGCATATCAACTGCTGTAGGTTAGTTAATGTCAAGTCTTGTTTTACATATATATTAGATATATATGATTTGTAAATATTAATCAACAGATTTGTATGGTTCCAAGTATTGTTATGTATCACTAACAATTCAATTATACATCAGTCATTTGCTTACACACAGTTGAATAATCAAACATTACTTTTTCAAGAATTTTGATTTAGTAATAGTCATTCGTTTGCATACTGTCCAATTTAGCCTGTTGACCGATTGGATAAATCATTCAATTGAATAAATAAAAAAGAGACAGCCAACATAGTTTAAAATACGCAGATGGACGTTTGACCCATTCTATAATTCAGCGTTCCAACTGGGGACAAATATTATTTTGTTAAAAAATATGACTGTAAACAGGCACCCAACGGCCATTGAAGAAATTTGATACCCCTGCGGTAAGATGCAAACCCTTTTTTGTTCTTTGCAAAATAACATTTCATCAAAACATTTCATGTAATTAAAATTTCCGGAAAATATTTTCAAAATTTAGAGGAATCACTTATTTTTTAGTACAAACTTAGCAAAAATATTTGATAGAAATAATTTTAGTCTGGTTTGGTTTGTTTTAATGGCATATCAACCATTGTTGGTTATTTCATGCCAAATCCTTTTTGTACATAAATATAAAATATATTTGTAAACACATTTTGCGGATAACATTTTTAAACGAGCCTGCGTTTTATTTTTTTCATGCTGTTAAATGTTTCACTTGTTTCAATCTAATAGGAACAATTCTATTTATTATTAACCATTTGTTTGTACAATATTTTTAAGTATTGTTATTCATAACTTACGATTCAATGAAACATTAGTCATTTGTTTACTCACAATTAAACCATCAAACAGTTCTATTTCAAACAATTTAGTTTAGCGTAAGTATAGTTTTTGTTTACCGACAGTTAAATATAAAAACAGCTCTATTTCAAACAATTCAGTTTAGCATAAGTCAACAAAGTTGGACAGTTCCAAGTATTGCTATACATCACCAACAAATCAATCAAGCATCAGTAATTTGTTTGCACACAGTTAAATAATCAAACAGTTCATTTTAGACAATTCTATTTAGTATAAGAATAGTTTTTGTTTACAGACAGTTAAATGTAAAAACAGCTCTATTTCAAACAATCCATTTTAACATAAGTACACAGTTTAATGTCAAACAGTTCTTTTTTAACCATAGACAGGACACTATCAGGTGTTACCACTCCGCATCAGAGTGAAACTAGGAGCGATGGAAGTGAAGGGCTACTCTGCATTCTCCAAAGCTCCAACATTACTGGTGCCTCACCATCTCATTATTTTATGTCATGTATAAACAATGGCAGGGCTCCAGTAGTGCTGGATCTTTGAAGAATGCAGAGTACCCCATTATTGCCATCGCTCCTACGTCCACTCTAGCCCTGAGTGGTAGCACTTGATAGGGTCCTGCCTATAAGTCAAACAGAAGTAAACTGTGTGCTTGTGCTAAACTGAATTGTTTCAAATAGAACAGTTTGGCATTTAAACTGCGTATTTATGTTAAACTTAATTGGTTGAAATAGAACTGTTTATATGTATAAAATGAATTTGGGACTAAATAACCTGCAATGGTTGATATGTCACAAAACATGGTGTAATGGTTATCGTCGTAGGAAATGGATACGATGACACGAGTTCAAATCCTGGACGAGACTGATTGCATTTCACATAGCACTAATACCCTTGGGAAAGGTATGAATCCAATTATTCTCCCTCCAGCTATGCGTAAATAGTAGGGCAGACTGTGTTCTTCAGCCTTAGTGAGGTAACTAGTCTAGGAGAAGGAAAACTCTGAATTCAAACCTGATAAACCCCGCTTAAAAATTGACCTTGTGTCATATCCTGCCCGAGCGGAGGGGTTGGGTAAATAAGGATATGTCACAAAACAAAACCAAGCCAAACCAAACCAAATATAGTTTGATTGATTACTTTTAACGGCATGTCAACCCGTCAAGTGTTATTCAAAGCTAAGACTTTAGAATGTTTTCATATTTATATTCTAGTATAGTTCTTTCTTAAAAACATTTTTCAACTTTCTAAACTGATCCATTTGATCATAGATGGAAACCGTACCGGTATTACCATTCCAGGCTAGAGTAGATCTTGGATTCATGAAGTCGCACCATCATATGCTGTTTCGTACCATCTCTAGGGTACTGTTCACCCGTGCACATTTACTTATGTTTTGGTATCCCACGATAAATTGGTGGGTGAGCCCATGGTGTCGTGGCTAACATGTTGGAATATGATATCGTAGTAAGCGGGTTCGAATTCCTGTCGTGGTATTACTTTCACTCTCGGGCAAATACCCATTGGAAAGGTAATTACCTCCCTAGTTATGGGCCCAATAGTACCACAACTGTTCATCAAGAATGTCTTTTACATTAATCAAATCACAAAGGTTGAAGTGCCGTTAAAATCAATCAAACAATTATAGCTGGAAATGTTTGAACTCCGTTATCGCTCCAGCAATGGGTTGAACAGTACCGCGTCTGTTCTTTAGTGAGGATAGCTTTGGAACTAAATATCCCACGAAGATTGATATGCCAATAAAAAAAAAGAAACCAAACCTAACCTAACCAAACTAATGAAATACTTTATTATCCCGTGCCTAAAACGGAAATAAAACAGTAATATCATTTGACAAAAGACAGCAGTAAATAGCGAATGAATAATATCTTATTTAATGATATAAAAAGTTTTGAAAGATGGGCTAATTAACTGTCTTATCTAACCAAGAACAATGTTGATATTATTAGGGAAGACATTCAGCCTGCTGAATTGATGTCATCGTTCGACTGATTAGCACAAAGAAGAAAAGAACTCCCTCCGCCAAAAAAGAAAAAATTATTAAATTATCCTAATTCTCTTCAACCTCATTCAGAAACTTACAGGATATACTCGACAAGAAATCTAAAGAGGTTTTAACAGTCTAGTTCGCTGTAGCTGTAAAATAGACCGACCGTATTTTTGCAGTGTGTCCAAATATGACATTAAACCGTACCTGGTAGTGAGACTCCGGACTTGGAGCTTTGAGTAAAGTAGAGTAGCCTTTCATTGCCATTACTCTCAGGTCCACTCTGATCTGGAGTAGTATTGCCTGTTAGGGTTCCATCTTTGGGTCAAATAGAAATTCCACCTGTCGTCTTGAGATGTAGGTGCCTCTGCAGGTGGGGGGTAAGACCTTCCGAAACGAGTATTCAGGACATGAATGCAAACAGCATTTGATGGTGAGGTTTCTGTCCTGGAGTTTTGGGAAATGTGGAGTACCCCTTCATTACCATTACTCTCAAGTTCACTCGGATCTGGAGTGGTACTGCTTGACAGGATCCCATCAATGAGTCAAATAAAACTATTTGATCATTTTCTCGACTTGAAAACATATACGGGGATCATTAAATAAGTTTCCAGACTTTTTTCGTATGGACACTTCTATTGATAGTACACACAGGAAACTCTTCTCCCCTTCGAAGTAATCTCCTCCGGCTGCAATGCATTTGTTGTACCGTTCCAACAACTTCTTCAAGGCCCCATGGAATTCCTCTTGTATGAGTGTGTCAATGACCTTCGTCACAGCCTCTTTCATCTCCTCAATTGTCTCATAATGACATGGAGTTGTGGATTGGTGCATTGTCCTGGTGGAAATGCCAATGACCCTATTTGAAGAGTGCTGGCCTCTTCCCAATGAATCTCTTCCTGAACTCCCTTAAAACCTTAACATAGTAACCTTTTGCCAATCAACTGTGGTGTATTGACTTCCTTACTTCCCCCAAACCTCTCGCCATCCCTCACGGACTGCTAGCCTTCCTTGAATCTCTTATCCCACTCAAAAACTCATGCTCAATTCATGCAAGATAGTCGAAAAGCAGTCTGAAGCATTCCATGCGTTTCTGTGGCATTTTTTCCAAGTTTAAAACATAGTTTTATTGCATATCGTTCTTCTAAAGTGTCAGACTGCATTTTTGAAATTCACCAGCCGTGACAATCAGGCTTTAGTAGTGTGTATTCCAATTGCTGCTGTAGCTGTTTATTTGAACCTGAAATCATAAATATTGGTCAGTCATCTCATAAAATGTATAGCAATAAGATACTGAATTTTCAAGAGTCTACGACAATTTCAAATGCCTGTACAAAAAAAGTCTGGAAACTTATTGAAAGCACCACGTAACTGCGGGTAAACAATAATTGATATACGATACTTGATTTAGCTTCTTTGTTTATTGACATATCAACTTTCGTGGATTATTCAAAGCCAAAGCGATCCTAGCAGAAGTAGTAATATCTTATCCCTAGCAAGGGAGAATTTGAGGTTTCATATATTTTTCAAGTTTTATTAGTATGCCTCGTCGGCTGGGACTGTAGAATACGCCGACTGCTTCTCTGCAGAGGGGTAAGACCCCCCCTAACGACTGTTCAGGATATGACACTAAACAATCTGATGGTGAGGCTACAGTAGTGCGGCATCTTTGGGGAATGCAGAGTACTCCTTCATTGCCATCGCTCATAGGTCCATTTTGGCCCGGAGTGGAAGCATCTGGGAGAGTCCTATCCATAAGTCAAATAGAACTAAACTGAGTATTCATGCTAAACTGAATTGCTTAAAATGGAATTGTTTTTGAGTGCTAATCTGAATTGCTTGAAATAGAAATGTTCTGATATCTAATTGTGAGTAAACAAAAACTATACTAATACTAAAAAGAATAGGGAACCTCTGGTGGTCTAATGGTTAGCAAGTTTGACTAGCAAACCTACACGAGTGAGTTCGAGTCTCATTGGGTGCCCCATTCATTTGGCTTTGTGCTAAATCGAAGTAAAGACCTTCGTAAATTACTAATACTAAAAAGAATTGTTTTGAAACAGAACTGTTTGTCTCAACTGAATTGCTGGAAATCGTCGTAGGAAATGGACACGGCGACACGAGTTCAAATCCTGGACGAGACTGATTGCATTTCACGTAGCACTAATATCCTTGGGAAAGGTATGAATCCAATTACTCTCCCTCCAGTTATGGGTAAATAGTAGGGCAGACTGTGTTCTTCAGCCTTGGTGAGGTAACTAGTCTAGGAGAAGGAAAACTCTGAATTCAAACCTGATAAACTCCGCTTAAAAATTGACCTTGTGTCAGATCCTGCCCGAGCGGAGGGGTTCTTTACGCCACGAGACTAAATATACTTTAAACCATTTAAGTGTGTGGAAACGAATGAATAATTTTGAATATAATCATTCATGCTAAATACCATTACTTGAAAGTATTTAAAGTCCTGAGTATGGTACCAAACTGCATCTGATGGTGAGTTTGAGAAATATGGAATGCCTCTTCATTGCCATATTCTCAGCTTCACTCTGTTAGGGTCTCATCTATGAGTATAATAGAATTGTCTAATCTTTTACAAAGATTCTTACTAATAAATGTAATTATAACTATTGTTACGTGGGGTAGAAAATAGATTAATAACGAGAAATATATATTATTTATGTATATTACAAATGCATTTTATTTGACATTATTCCGAGATGAAAAATAAAAAAAGTGGAGAAGAAGAGGCGCCAAGCCTATCCTTTCTCCTTACGCGTGATTTGCTCGATAGTTCACGAGGGCAAAGGATAAAGAGAAAAGAAAAAAGAAGACAGTAAGGAATGGACTTGCAAGTCAACCCCCTTCCCCTATTTACCCATCTCAGCTAGCCTTGAACTCTTAGAGTAAACTTTAAGTGACCTTACCAGCCACGTGTCCAACCCTAGGAATCAGTCAGAGACCCTTTTTTGGCGCACTCGCGGAGTGACAAAACGATTAGTAGCAGTCCTGACTTCGAGGCGTTAACATCTATTCAGAAGAAGTCGAGAGGTCTTCGTCCCAGTCCACCCGAGGAAATTTGACCAAGAAACAAATTTCAGAGATCGGACAACTCTTCGTGGCACTTACTTATATTCAAGCTGAGCCGTCTCTTACAAAAGAAGAAAGAAAGAAGATAAGATTATTAACAAGCCCTAAACCCTAAGTGAGTTTTATATTTCTTTTGTGTCTACCTTGCAAATCTATTTGAGTTGTGATTCGTCTCGGATTTTAGATATAAATAGTATCATTACTTTTCCATCCCCTTTTATTTTTGAACCTTTTTTTAAAAATCTTATTTTGCTCTAGTTACCTGGTAAATTTTGTAACAAATTTCATTGTTGAATCTTCAATTTGTGTTGTGTTGGTTTTGTGAGTGCTTGCCGCTTATTCCGCTGTGATTTACCTAGAGTCTTCGATTGGAGAAATTCCCTTCCTATAGTTCGCCTTTTTTTTTATCGAACCTGGGGCATTCTCGCTATGTATATTTTTTATTATTCTCGTTACGTGCTAGCCATCGCAGTCCCAGCGAAACCCCTGGTCGGAACTCTATTAGATCGCAATACTTGAAAATATTCAACAGTGTTTTAGCTAATGGTTAGTGTTAGATTAGACAGGAATGCTTCATAAATAGAATTACCAATGATAAAGAACAATGTTTGAAAATACTTAACGGTGTGCAAACAAAAGAAACTGTCATATTTAAAAATAATGTTACCAAAGAACTATTCGTTTACAATCATATATGTATAAACAGGATTTGGCATTAAATAACCCACAAAGGATGATATGCCATAACCATCACCAAATAATCAACTTAAGAGGATTAAATATTAAACATTCATCATCATCATATCGTGCTGGCAGCACGGATATCCCTGACCCTCTCTCGCCACTCCTCCCTATCGTTCATCGCCCTAGGCAGGTCTTCAGGACAACAACCTGTATCCTCACATAGCTGCTGAATGTACGTTCGTGCTGGTCGTCCTGCTTTTGCGCGGCCATGTGTGGGGATCCATAAGAGTACATCTCTTATGAGTTCATCTCTGCTTCTCCAGCAATGTCCTGCATGTCTGGTTCGCCTAACTTGAATAGTTTTCGTGTGCTGCCAGGACTTGTTCAGGATTGCACGCAGCATTCTTGTGTAATTGCCATCTAGTTTCTTCTCCAGCCGTTTTGTTAGTGTCCATGTAGTGCATCCATATAGCAGTATCGATGTGACCGCTGCCTGGAAGAAACTGCGTTTCATTTTATCGGTTAGGTCTGATTTCCATATAGTCGATAGCCTATTGATAGCTGTCCATGCTTTCGTTAACCTCGTTTCGATGTCCTTTTCGGTTGATTCGACGCTGCTTCCTAGGTACGTGAATTTGTCTACTAGTTTAAGAGGGGTTCCTTTTAGAGTGGAGATGTCCCCCGTTTGGTTATAGCACATATATTCCGTTTTGTGTGCATTAACATGGAGGCCTATGCTTGCTGCTGCTCGTTCCAAACTATGCAGAAATGTTTCGGCTTGGTCAGGTGTAAACTAATTAAATTTTGAATCTTTGTTTTAATTGCTAAACTAACGTCAAAATAATCCTTGTCGAAGATCAGTAGTAAAACTATCTTACATTTCTTTATTATTTCCTGTATTCCGACTATTGTCTTCATCTTTATTGTTATATCGAAAACTTTCGGCCGATAAGGTCTTCGACCTTCTTCAGTAGGATTTTGTGCATCAGAAGGTTGCTGGTTCAATCCTGACTATAGGTAAATAACAAAGACTACAATTTCGATTTCGGTTGGCTTACTTTACTTTTATCGAACCTGGGGCATTCTCGCTATATATATTTTTTATTATTCTCGTTACGTGCTAGCCATCGCTGTCCCAGCGAAACCCCTGGTCGGAACTCTATTAGATCGCAATACTTGAAAATATTCAACAGTGTTTTAGCTAATGGTTAGTGTTAGATTAGACAGGAATGCTTCATAAATAGAAGATCAGTAGTAAAACTATCTTACATTTCTTTATTTTTTCCTGTATTCCGACTATTGTCTTCATCTTTATTGTTATATCGAAAACTTTCGGCCGATAAGGTCTTCGACCTTCTTCAGTAGGATTTTGTGCATCAGAAGGTTGCTGGTTCAATCATGACTATAGGTAAATAACAAAGACTACAAACAATAGCTTGATACTTGTACCCCCAGTGTTATGGGGTTGACGAATTAGAAAAATCTACCCGTGGGCAGAGTGTTCACAAATGGCTCTGGAGACCTGGGTTCAATCCCAAGTCGAATAACACCAAAGACACAAAAAATGGTTCTTGATGCCACCTGGATTAACACTCAGCATTATAAGGTACAGATCAAGGGTAAGTGGAGCAATACAAGAAAAGGAGTGGCGCCCTTCTCTACAAATCGATGTAGTAGCTATTGAAAAGAGAGCCTTCGGGTTGCCTCGATTTCGGTTGGCCTACTTTACTTACCAAAGGTGTTAGTCCTAAAATAAACGTAATAGAACAACTAGAGTTCGAACTCGCTTCCCACGATTACGCATTCTAACACGTCAGCCACTACTTCTCTATTTCAATTGGATATCCACTGTAGATATTCATGTATACATTCGTACGTCTCGCAAATGCGTCTTTATACCAGCGACATAAGCACTTTGAAAAATGGTGGCATTATTCACATTATTTCAAAGAAATCTAATTGCCAAGAAGAATTTCTAAAATATTAATTAAATATCAGTAGCCTTCCATACTTTTACGCGGTTTCATATTTTATATATTTCTGCACAAAAAATCTGCGCTGGCAGTGTAAGGTGTATTAGTGGCATACGTAGTGTAATGGTTACTGATGTAGAAAATGGACATGGTGACCTGAGTTCAAATTCAGGTAGAGAATGTTTGTAGAAACTTACTAAGCTTTTTGCTTAGTAATTTCCAGTCCATCAATTCTTTTTTGCAGGTTTTTGATGATTGTTCCAAGGGCTGCAACTACAAGTGGTAACACAATCAACTTTTATATTACAGATCTTTTTTGCTCTCTAACAATGTCTACGTATTTGTTCAGTCTATTGCCTTCCTTCAGTTTTGCTCTGTCGTCTACTGGGACGGAAAATCAACTAGATGAAATGCTTTCTTGTAAATGAGAACTCGGTCTTGTTTTCTGTCCGGGGCGAGGTGATCCATTTGTCGCTAGGTCTGATCTTCTGTCTGGGTTCAGGTGATCCATTTGTCGCTAGGTCTGATCTTCTGTCTGGGTTCAGGTGATCCATTTGTCGCTAGGTCTGATCTTCTGTCTGGGTTCAGGTGATCCATTTGTCGCTAGGTCTGATCTTCTGTCTGAGTTCAGGTAATCCATTTGTCACTAGGTCTGATCTTCTGTCTGGGTTTAAGTGATCCATTTGTCGCTAGGTCTGATCTTCTGTCTGGGTTCAGGTGATCCATTTGTCTCTATGTATGGTTTTCTGTCCGGAGCTTGGTGATCCATCTGTCTCTTAAAGTCCGAGAGAATTTTATGCATCGTGTTTTCTTGGACTGATTCTGGTTTATACACATGACATTTTTCAGTATGGTAAGATTTTTTGCCACCATCTTTCTACAGCAAATCAGTTGACACGTTATTTTTTTATATATCATTGGGCTCAATCCCGTCCTTCTTTTTCGCTTGTCAGATTATACAGAGAAAGGATTAGATTTAACAAGTGTGGATCAACTGGTTAATTCTTTGTGCTTTGAATGAAATCACAAAGGACAGCGATTCAAACGTATTAACTAGGGGGATACAGTGAATTTATCTCTGGGATTCTTAAGAAGTCAAATCTGCTTTCTAGATTTATGTTTGAAATAACATGATCATCTACTTATACAGGGAATCTCAAAATAGATGCAACCCATTAATATGATAATAATTTATTACTGAGATAAGCGCAATGGCAGTCGTTTGAAACAGGTCTTGTATAAACGTATCCTTTCAGCTAAAGTCATCAAATCAATGAATTTTTTAATTGTTGTTATATCAGTTTCCAGGACATGCAATCTTTTTTTTTAGTTTTTTAGTTTCTTGTCTCAGTAATAAATTATCAAATCAATGGGTTGCATCTATTTTGTAACTGTTTTGAATGATTTGGTCTCCAAATTAGTAGTGACGCAAAATACATTTTCCTCTTTTGTCCAAGCCATTGTGATGGAGGATTAATACTTGTTATCGTATACTATTTTCAAATCTGAAACACAACATTATCATTAGTAGAGTTATTAGCAGTCACATGGGTCCCACGTATATTGAAACACCCTATATAAGCATGTATATTGAGACACCCTATATAATCATGTATATTAAGACACCCTATATATAAAACACTATACGACCTCGTATCTATCAGTTGCATAACTTGGTATTTTGCTTCTGATGCTTTTTCAGAGGTCGACCGTCATTTATATGTAAATCCCTGATGTTAAGAAAGCAATATTCTAAAGGTAATATCATCTATTAATATAAAACACAAGTGTAGCGTTCTGTGTGTACATCTGTGTGTCTGAATAAATAATATTTAAAAAAGGAGACATAAAAGAAAAAAACGAAGAAAGGAAGAAAGAACGAACGGAAGGTAAGTTCTCTGCTGTTTGTGTTGTAATCTTTAAAGAAAGAAAATAATAAAAAGAATGAAAAAGAAAAAAAGAACGAATCGTGTGATTTGTAGCTTGCTCCATCGAAAAAGAAAAGAAAATAAAACTGGTAAACTATTAAGTCTGTAGTCCTGACAGCAGGCTGACTTGAGAACTAAAAAAAGAAAAACAGACCGACAGAAAGAAAGAAAGAAAGAAAGAAAGAAAGAAGATAAATAAAGAACAGAAGGTGAGATCTGTGACGCTTTTTGTTGCAATCGTTAAAGAAAGAAAAAAATGAAAGTGAAAAAGAAAGAAAGAACGAACCGTGGCTTGCAATGTCGAAAGAGAAAAGGTAAGAAAACAAACACCTTGTCGGTAAAGCAGGCTGACGTCACAACGAAAAGGTTTCTTCAATTTTTGAGTTCGTCTGCTTGACCATGTATCTTTTGAATCTACATTCATAGCAATACGGTAGAGAGAGAGAGAGAGAGATAGAGAGAGAGAGAGAGAGAGAGAGTAAGTGAGACAGTCTCAAATTTTAAACGACCCAGACAATTTGATCTTTTTTTGATTTTTCTAAGTCTTCTACACGAGAGTTATGTTTTTAATTACAATAACACACGAGATACTTTTTATTTATTGATTTATTCGTTTTAGATTCTGAAATCTTTTTAATTTGAAAAAGATATTTTACATAAAATTCAACTGTCATTATTGGCGAGTGTATACTAGTTTGCGTATATTATCAATATACAGAATTTGTTTACTTTTATCTTTGATATCCTCTATTTGCTTCAATATCCAATGGTTCTGTGTGAGCAGTTAGTTTTTAAAACGCTACCCTAATATAACGGTTATCATCCAAGGAAGTGAACTCAGCTATCCATGTTCAAATCCAGAACGATGATATTTACATTTCACATGGCGATAATACCCTTGGGAAAGGTAGGAATCCAACTGTTTTTCCTCCAGCACTGGATAAATATTAGGTCTGGCATTATGTGAAGAGGGTGGTGGGTACTGTTTAGTTTAAGAGTTATTTCAGATGAAGAAATAAATAAAAGGGTGACCTGGTTAAGCTGAAAAAAAAAATGAAAGAAATAGATAAAGAAAAAACTAAATCACTGGTCAGCCCACATACGCAAACTGAAAAAAAATGAAAAATCGCATAGAGCACAGCGGCCATACCTTGAAGTTTATGCTAGACGGTATGAACATTTATCTGAAGGATTTTGAGCAGGAAGAGGATAGCTTTCGTTGAAAAGTTAAGCGAGAAATCGACTCTCAGAGAGGGTAGGAAACAGGCATTAGTGTATGTTGAGACAACTAGTCTAGGACAAGGAAAACTCTGAATTCAAACCTGTTAAACTCCGCTTAAAAATTGACCTTGTGTCATATTCTGCCCGAGCGGAGGGGTTGGTAAATATGATTAGTGTATGTTTGAGCAAAGTCAAAGTGTTATTGCTCTTCAACGCGAATAGTCATAAAGTTTTGATCTCTCAAATCGAAGAGTGTTGTTCAGATCAGAAGCTAACCACGAAAAATATATAAATTTCAGCCCTCACTCTCTTTCTTTCTTTTTTTTTTCTCCCTCTCTCTCTCTCTCGTTTACAAAACACATTTATTTCTACGTTTTAAAATAATGCTCTTTCTTTCTTTCTTTCTTTCTTTCTTTCTTTCTTTCTTTCTTTTGCATAAAAAATCAATCGACGAATAAAAAAAGATAATTGAAGATTCTTGCGTTTGTGTCGGTTAGTGTTAATGTGACAATATTTAATCCAGAAATGAGTAAAAAATGCTTGTTGGTCGGGAAATCAAAGAACGAAGAAAACAGGTGAAGAACCGAGATGCGCGTTATGTATTCCACTCGTCACTCTCTGAAAAACCCTCACACAACATCCAAGTTCGAAGTGTCTATCCATTACACACTCCTCTGACCAAAAGATATAAATACAACCATCTTCAGTCCAAACACGGCTGAGGTGGTCTCGTGGTGTAATTGTTAAAGAGATGGACTACGAAATCGTAGTAAGCGAGTTCGAACTCCACTCACGCTATTACGTTCATTTTCGGACAAATACCCTTGGGAATGACATTAACCCCCTTAATGTACTACTTCCTTTTCTTCTAGGAGAATGGCTCTGGCATTAAATAACCAACAAATGTTAAGATGTCATTAAAAGCAAAGACCACAAACCAAACACGGCGTATTTTTGATCGACACGCAGCTCAGTTCGAACCCCGTGTAGAATCTCACTCTCAACACAGCTGTCAGTATTGATTACAATTCGAAACTGTCCCGAAGGCACTGCTTTAGTCGTTGAGCGTCTAGCTTTATATTAAAAGATATTGTCATTCTTATTAGCTAAGTAAACGGGTGTTTCTCAAACCAATAATCCGTGGTAATCTCCTTTGGTGAGGAATATTTTGAACAGGATAAGTCGATCCCTTCTCCAGAAGAACAACAATTCCAGTTGATTAAATATAAACAGTTTAATGACAGTATATTAAGTAAACTACTATCAACTATCGTAAAGCATCTAAACTTATACAAAGCAGAATACAGCATCTTGATTGGTTATATGTGTGCCAGCCTTAAGTTAACTTTAGCAACTTAGTGATATGCTTGAGTCAATCTCTGATGAGATACTATGTGCGTAGGCGCTTATATGCTTATGCGAAGTTTCCTCTTGGCCGACTACTTTTAAAATTGGCTGTGTGTGCTCAATACTCGTCGATCTGTTCTGTTCTCATCCGAAACACTAAATTGAGACGTCAATTAACAGCATATTATATGAACATTTCCTTGTAATCCAAATCTACTCCCACGCAGAAAATACATCTTGATCGAGTCAAGTTCAAGGGTAATTTCCTCTACACTTACTAACCATAAACAATGTTCCAATATTGTCAGCCTATAGTTGGCTATTATTTCTAGCCAGTCACGGAATCCACAATTCAGTTTAACCTTTCGTTATACCGGGTCATCGCTGGTCTTCTCAACAATCAATCTGTTCTCTACCAAAATATGATTTTTCATATTAACCCAATCCAGACAGTGATGACGAAAATTATAACTACGACATTCTCAAAAGAAAGTCCACCCTGTTAATTACTATCAGTTGACAAAGGCACACAGCATTTTATTTCTGTTTGTTTGTTTTTTTGTTGGTTTTATGGCATATCAACCTTTGTAGGTTATTTAACGCCAAATCCATTTTTATGTAAATAATCTGTTCTATTGAAAACAGTTCAGTTTAGCATGAGTACAGTTTAATTGTCGAAAACATTTCCATTTCTAACTATTCAAGCAGTTAGATGTAATAATTCAGTTAAGTGTAAATAGAGTTTTAATGTCGAAAAGCAGTTCTAATTGAAATAATTCAGTTAAGCATAAGCACGAAGTTTAAGTGTAAGTACGGTTTAGTTGTCTAAAACGTTTCTATTTCAAGCTATTCAGTTTACTCAATTCATTTTAGCATAAGTATGCTGTTAGTTCTATTTAACCCATAGATAGGGCCCTGTCAGGTGCTACCACTCCGGGCTATAGCGGACCTGGGAGCGATGGCAATGAAGGGGTACTCCGCATTCCCCAAAGCTCCAGCATTTATTTCTGTGGTTACTGCAGCACAGAAGTCGTATGGCGAATACGATTTATAAATCGGAAAATTGTTGGTCATATCAGCCACTTAAGCCTTAATGTGGCAACAAGTTTAGGAGAAGGACAACTTTGAATTCAAACCATTTGTAGACTTAGAGGGAGGTGGATATGATCAAACCTGCTTAAGACATACTACATGAGTAGCACCCTTATAACCAAACGAGATTACAACAGTGACTGCGAGAGAGACTCTAATATCCTCCAAATGGGCATAAAATATTTCAAGAAGATGACAAGATAGAATTAAAATTTAATAACAAATAAACTAAAATTCTAATTCAATATGTTTGAAATGTATTAAAAAGAATCTTGATCAAGAAAAAATGGTTATTTAAAAAAAAACCTTTATTATTATCCGCTATAAATCTCTCATTGTCGACCATTGTCAACCATTACTGTTTTCCAAATAAGATATTGTATCTTCCCACCGAAGATATGTATTTCAGCTAGTTTCATAATAAGGAAAGTTCACTTTTTAAATTTAATCAAGAGGTCTGAAATATTCGTGACAAGTTTACAGACGAAAAATAAAACTTCCCCGTAACCTGCCAATCATCAATGAAACCAATATTTCTTGTCGGAAAAATAATTAGTAATTCGACTTAAGAATTACGAGAGTCTACAATTTTTTCCACAAATCGTCCATACAGAGGCAAAAAGCTGAAAGTAAATCAGCTGTGACACATAGACATTTACAGAAACGGAAGGCATGAGCCTGTGAACTGCATCGATATCTTTTGGTTGGTTGGTCGGTTTTTATGACATATTCAACTTTATTTATTGCCAAATTCTGTTTTAACATATATCAATCCTAAGATTTGTAAACAAATACTTTGTAGATAACATTTGAAACAAGCCATCACGCATTTGTTTGCACACGATTAAATGGTTTCAAGTATAGCTATCTAACACTAACAGTTCAATTTAACACCAGCTATTTGTTTATAGACAGATAAATGGTTATACGTGGTGCCTTCAATAAGTTTCCAGGCTTTTTTTTGTACAGGCATTTTAAATTGTTATAGACTCTTGAAGATTCAGTATCTTATGGCGATACATCTTATGAGATGACTGACCTATTTTTATGATTTTAGGTTCAAATGAATAGCTACAGCAGGAATTGGAATACACCCTACTAAAGCCTGATTGTCACAGCTGGTCAATTTCAAAAGTGCAATCTGGACTTTAGAAAAACGATATGCAATAAAATTCTGTTTTAAACTTGGAAAAATGCCATGCGATAAAAGCTGGATCTACTGCTATGACCCAAAGACCAAGAGAGAGAGTTCCCAGTGGAAGCATCGCAGCTCTCTGAAACCCAAGAAGGCCAGCCACCCACAAACTTTTGATGATCCCTTTTTTTAACAGCACTGGCATGATCTACATGCACTGGGTTCCCACTGGACAGACAGTCAACAAAGAATACTATGTTGAGGCTTTAAGGGAGTTCAGGAAGAGATTCTGTCGGAAGAGGCCAGCACTCTTCAAATCGGGTCCACCAGGACAATGCATCAGTCCACAACTCCATCCTTGTCACAGACTATTTGACCAAGATGGACATCAAGACTGTTGCTCAGCCTCCCTATAGTCCAGACGTCGCTCCCTGTGATTTTTGGTTATTCCCTGGGCTCAGAGGCTGTCGTTATGAGACGATTGAGGAGATGAAAGAGGCTGTGACGAAGGTCATTCACACGCTCACGCAAGAGGACTTTTGTGGGGGCTTCCAGAAGTTGTTGGGACGATACAACAAATGCATTGTTGCCGGAGGAGATAACTTCGAAGGGGACTAGACTTTAATGTGATTACTATCAATAAAAGTGCCCACACGAAAAAAGTCTGGAAACTTATTTAATGATCCTCGTACATATGATTTGTGAGTGTATTGTTCGCAGGTTTGGTTTGGTTTTACGTCATATCAAACATTGTAAGTTGTGTAATGCCAAATCCTTTTTATACTTCTATACTAAATACACTGGATTTGTAAACATTTTCCTTATCACATTTTAAAAAAAGCCGTAGCTCATTTTTCTTTACAGTTAAATGATTTTAAGTATTTCTCTCAAATACGGATCTTTCTACTTTTATTTTTAATCAGCATATAGTTTAAATGTCAAACAGTGTAAGAACACAGAATGGTTCTATTTGATCCATAGATAGGACCTTATCAGGTGTTACCACTCTGGGTCAGAGTGGACCTGGGAGCAATGCTAATGAAGGGATATTCCACATTCTCCTAAAGCTTCCATATGGTTTAATGTCATATCAAGAATATTCGTTTGGGGAGGGGTCTTAAAAGAAATGTAGTCGGTGCATTCTGCTGCCCCAGCCAAATGAGCTGATCATTAACTTTGAAATTTACAAGAAAGGAAACAGTTACAGATAACTGATTTCAGAATTATAATTTACTGTATCATTTAGCTAAGAAGTATGACTTATATGTATCTACCCAACCACTTCCCCATTAGCTGGATGCCACACGAGGTCAATTTTTTAATCCGAGTTAAACAGATTTGAATTCCTTTTCTTATTTATAAGTCCTCCTGTTCCTTTACCAACTCTTTGGTGACTGTACCGAACGCACTTCCATATTTTTTAGTTCTCTAGCAAGGTTTAGGTACTTATCTCTCTTTTTGCTTTCTTTCAATTTTGCTTTGTAGTCTGCCAAAACGGCGTTTTTCACATCAGCGTTTGCTGATGGTCTTTCATTGGAGTTCGAGTGGCAGCAAGTCTCTTAAAGTTTCCAGGACTCTTCTCACTATTCTAGTCGTTCTCAACAAAGCTGTAGTTTGGATGGTCTCCACCCGTCCTCCAACTTCCAAGTCCTCCAGTCCCTTTAATAGTCCTTTAGTTACTGTACCGAATGCACAAATCACGATTGGTATAATCGTTATCTTTATGTTCCATAGTTTTTTTAAATTCCTTAGCAAGGTCGAGGTACTTATTATTTTCATTTTCTTTCAGTTTTATTCAGTGGTCAGCCAGAACAGTAAAGTCCGCAATTTTGCAAGTTCTCTCTTTTTTTTTCGTTGATTACTATAATTCTGGCCGAGATTATGTGATCCGTTTGTATGTCAAGGTCCCATAGGAGTCTGTGTCTGTCATTCTCAAGAATAGCTGCAGGGTTGTGCATATACCATTTGTTCGTATAGTCAAATTTAAATTTCTTGCACATCTCCCTGAGGAGCACCTTGAAAACCCAGTCGTGTCAAGTCTTTTACTCCTTCTTTGCTAATTTGAGGCAATCGCTTATTATGTGATTGGTGGTTTCGTCTCTATCACCACATCACCTACATTTGCTATTTTGTTGCGTTTTATCTATTCTCGTATTGATTTGATAGGTCCTTATGGCGTTGTTTTGTGTTGCTATTCGGAGAGATTCTGTTTCTCTTTCAAAGTTTTCTTATCTTAGCCACGTCCAGGTTTTCTCGTGCGAGATGTCGTTTATTAGTCGTTTAAAGCGCCCATAGAATTGTTTTTTTTTCCCATTTTTCTTTCCTAGTTATTGTCACGCTGTTGGTCACTGTGTTGCCTGGATAGTTTTTGATAGCTGTAACCAGTCCTCCTTCGTGTTTTTCTATGAAGTCCTCGAGTCGTTGTATTATTATTATTATTATTATCATTTTACTCCTTGAGAGTTTCCCCTATTAGATTTAGGTGATGGTCTTTCACTAGAGTTTGATTGACAATAAATCTCTTCAAGTCTCCAGGACTTTTCTCAGTATTCTGGCCGATATCAACAATACTGAAATTTGGATTGTCTCCACTTGATCTCTTATTTCGAAATCTTCTAGTCTTTTTACGAAACCTTTAGTTACTGTACCAAGAACATGAACGATAATTTGTATAACTTTTACTTTCATCTTCCACAGTTTTTTCTATTCCTTGCAAAGTTGAGGTACTCATCCTTCTTTTCGCTTTTTTTCAATTTGACGCAGTTGTCAGCTGGGACAGCAAATTCCACAGTTCTCCAAGTTCTCTTTTTCTTTTTTGTTGATTATAATCAGGCCTGATCGTCTGGCCGAGATTAGGTGATCCGTTTGTATTATTATTATTATTATTATTCTCTTTGCTGGTGGTATTTCACGGTAAACTTTGTGACAGCCAGTCTCTTAAGATCTCCAGGTCTCTTAGTATTCTCACCAATGCTGTAATCTGAATGGTCTCAATTTTCTCACAAATTTTCAATTTCTTTACTCCCTTCTATAGGCCACTCGGGACCATTCCATGCGCAACAACTACAATAGTTATTAACTTGACTCTCTTGTCTCGTAGCTTTTTCAGTTCTCTGGAAAGGTCCAATCATTTGTCTATCTAATCACATTCTTTATTTTCACTGTGTGATCCACAAACCGCAGGACGGCAAATTCGCTTTACTTTTTTTTGACTTATCATTATATACGCCTTGCGAGTTTCTTACAGCAGCGTTAGCTGATGATCTTTTACTGGAGTCTGAATAACAGCAATCTGATCAGGACTTTTCTCAGTGTTCTGGTCGGTCTAAACAATATCGTAGCTTGGATGATCTCTGCTCGTCCTCCAATAGCCAAAACTTCAAGTACCTTTTCTAAAACTTTAGAGACCCTTCTAAGCACAACAATTACAATTCATGTTGCGCGGCTTTCTTAGTCCTCCGGCAAGGTCCAAGTACTTGTCTCTCTTTTCACTTTCTTTGATTTTCACTCTGTGGTACGCTGGCACGGCAAACTCCAGTCTACGATAATTTTTATCTTTTGGTTAATAATCTCGAGATCTGATTTTTTGGCCGGGATTAGACGATTTTGTCATATAATGACCCTCGACCAAGCCGTCAATCAAGAGATGCACGTGAGTAAATAAGCAGAGGAACAGCGGAAGCAGGTGGCTGTGAGACAATTATATAACCGGATGCCACAGACGGCTTGGGTCAAGTAAGATCCAGTTGCAGTTAGAGTCAGCTGGGGGACAAGATGCCAGCGTGAGAATCAGCTTGCAGACTGAGGGCTTGCGGCCCTCAGTGACTCACGGTTGAGCAACCCAGCCAAGATGAGGAAGAAGTGCTGCTATGGTCAGAAGAACTTTGGGTCAAAATAACAGTCTGTCACCGTCTCCAACTCACCTCTCACACACAAGAAACATCACCCTTTCGAGAATAAAGTGTGAGAGGTATATTTTTATAAAGATGTGTGTTTGTTCGTTCATTGAAGTCGTCATTATGTTTGATTATGTTCCGCATATATTTATATATGTATATATTTGCGACTATACATCAGTTTCTTTTCATTTCAAAATCTCAGAGAATTTTGTGCGTCTCCTTCCCCAGGAACGATTCCAGTTTGTGCATATACTATTTGGTGGTAGGGTTAATTTTGAATCTCTTGCATAATTCCCAGTTGATCAATTTCTCCGCCCAGTCGTGTCTACTCTGATACTGTTTTGTCTTCGTTTATTATGTGATTAATCCTTTCGTCTTTGTCACCACATAACCAACATTTGTTATTCTATTGCGTGTTGAACGATAAAATTGTCGTCCTAAAAAAGACGACATGATTCCATTTCCGTTTAATGAAAACCGATTGTCTTTTTTTTTTTTTTTTTTTTGTTGCAGACCATCCACTAGTTGGCCAATTGTGTACAAATCCCAAGAGCGATAGGAGCCTTCTATCATGTCTGAAAGTGACACAATGTTCAACGAACGAGATCAGAGATACGCCGCTGTACAACTCATGCCCTCTACCGATCCAAGTTATGACAACAGGACCATTGCCAGCACCCTCAAAATGCACATCTAGATTGCCACGAACAATAGGGACGTGCCCAGGGTGACGAAAACAAAGTTTCCGTCTACAGTTATGGTCTTTGGTGTGGTTTCAAGTGAGGGCCTCATCATGCCACCTCTCATCTTCGAAGTCGGCTTGAAAGGCAACAAACACCAAAGTGTACCTGGGTGTGCTGAAGAGTGTAGTGATCCCCTGGTGCCATCAGGTGGCCGGTGGCAGACCCTGGGTGTTGCAGTAGGACTTGGCGCCGGCCCACAAGTCCAAAGAGACCCAGGCTTGGCTTCAAAAGGAGTGCTACGACTTTGTATCCTTCTCTCACTGGCCCCACTCCTCCCCCGACCTGAACCCGCTTGACAACTTCGTTTGGTCATACATCGAGAACATCACCAACATGACCTCCCACAACACCAAAGCCAGCCTGATCACCGACATCCGCCAAGTATTCGCCGGCGCTTGTGGAAAAGGCATGCTCCCAGGTCCGGATCCGTATCGAGGCGGTGATTGAGGCTGAAGACGGCTACATTGAATAGATGTCAGCTCTACAACATAATCAAGTTACCTGAATTGATTTTTTCAATAAAAGTTTTAAAATAAAGCTGTAGTGTTGTTTTCTTTAGGACGACAATTTTACCGTTCCACCCTGTAGATGTCAGCTCTACTACATAATCAAGTTACCTGAATTGATTTTTTCAATAAAAGTTTTAAAATAAAGCTGAAGTGCTGTTTTCTTTAGGAAGAAAATTTTACCGTTCCACCCTGTAGATCTCAGCTCTACTACATAATCAAGTTACCTGAATTGATTTTTTCAATAAAAGTTTCAAAATAAAGCTGTAGTGTTGTTTTCTTTAGGACGACAATTTTACCGTTCCACCTTGTAGATGTCAGCTCTATTACATAATCAAATTACCTGAATTGATTTTTTCAATAAAAGTTTTAAAATAAAGCTGTAGTGTTGTCCTTTTTAGGACGACAATTTTACCGTTCCACCCTGTATATGTCAGCTCTACTACATAATCAAGTTACCTGAATTGATTTTTTCAATAAAAGTTTTAAAATAAAGCTGTAGTGTTGTTTTCTTTAAGACGACAATTTTATTTGTTTCTTTGAACTCCTTGGTCATATTTCCCTTTTATTAACTTCTCACGTAAATCTTATCGAGATATGGATAATTAGTAGAACTACTGTTTTTCTACCAGGATTTGGCAGTAAATACCGTTGTATACCCACGATTTACACGTTTCAATGAACGAACAAACACACTTCTTTATAAAAATATATCTCCCATACTTTATTCTCGAAAGGGTTGATGTTTCTGTGGTGTGTGAGAGATGGGTGGAGCGACATATACTCAGAGAGAGGACTTCTTCTTCCCATAACTTCTTCCAGGAGCCAGGAGGTGCTAACGTTTGCACCCCCTTGCAAGCTTGTCAGAAACGCCTCTCATCGGCTGTGTGTCCCTCGCTCGACTGTGATTCTCTGCACTCTCTCTAAAACTGAACGCGTGGTTCTCAAGACGTGATCCCCTTCTGGTTACACACCTGTTCGATCTGAGTGCCATGACGCGTCGTCATCTTCCTGTTTACTCATCTAAATGTGACAGCTTGTCAAAGCACACGGGGTCACTAGGAACGAACCGAAAATCCATGTCATGTGTTATATAACAATACCTCATAAACGTTGACATGCCATTAAACAAAGAAAACAAATAAAAATCAACCTAAAAATAAAATAAAATCTTTGCACCTAATATTTTATTGTCTGCAATATTAAAAGAAATTCTATATACACTTTAGATTCTGTTTAGTAATTCTAACAATAGTTCCCAAAAATACCTTCTTGTTTTTTTTTTAATGATTCTTTTTGAAATCCTCAAATTCAAACTTAAATTGTTTAAATTATTTCTGTTTTTGATCTGATTTACAATTTTTCCCAATATATATATATATATATATATTGAACGTTTTTGCTAATATATATATATATATATATATATTAGGATATATATTATTCTATCAGCAAAAACGTGTTCGATTAGTGGGCAGACTTAGTAAATTTTCAGATCAAGGAGAAATGTTGAAAAGAAATAAAAGTAGATTTGTCGACCTTAGTCGACGGTGACCCGAAGGCTCCCTTTTTAATAGCTAATACAATTAGGTGTAGGGGAGAGCGCAACTCTATTCCCTTGATCCTTACAGTATAATGCTGAGAGCTAAGCAAATGGGCATCATTTACCATTTTTTGAGTCTTTAGTATGACTTGACCTTAGATTGAACCCCGCTCTCTCGGAACCTTTGTGAACACTCTAAACATTAGACCAATGACCGGGTTTAAATTAGAAATTCTATTAATTATTTTAAAAGTTTCAATCAGTTCACCTATCCTTCTTCTTTTATTGAATCTTTCTTTTTAAAAATATTTTTTGGCTTTCGCATTTTAATATCAATATTATACTTCTATTTCCATTTCTTGATACTGGATACCAAGATTGTGTAGAACATGATATATGAGGTCTTATCAGGATTTTATATATCTTTTAAACGACGTTCCCTTCCGTTAAAATAATATTCATTGCAACAAATATATATCGGACATATTTACTTATTAAATGATATCGACAAAAATGAAAATATTGATCGCGCTTTTTGTTTATTTTTTACTTAACAACACATCGATATATTTAATGGCTAGTTAATGAATCTTGCATGATTCATAAGAGAATATTTATTCTAATTGTTGTATATTGATCTACGACCCGGCCGGGCTGTCAAAATAGGAAATTCACCTATGTAAATAACAGGTGCATCCGGTCGAGGAATAGCAGAGTGTAGCCTTGACCGTGGATGGGTTGAATGGGTGCAATTTGTGACGCCCGCAAGAAGAAGGAGGGCGTTGAACTATTATATAACACAGTGCACAGGATATTCAATCAGTTGGAGACAAAATGCTGCAGAGGAAGCAAGAACCCAGCAGAGGGAGCCCTCAGGCCCCCGATTGAGCAGTTGCAGTATGGAGACCAGACCAGTTGGAGACAAGGTGCGGTAGAGAAAGCCAACACCCAGCTGAGGCTGGGCCCCTAGGCCCCCGGTTGAGCAGCCCAGGAGAACGGGAAAGAAACGCAGTTATGGCCAATATAGTGCGGGTCAATATTTTGCCGTCCTGTTCGGTCTCCAACTCCCTCTCACACACAACCCTTTCAAATAAAGTGAGAGGTATATTTTTCTAAGAACTGTGTCGCTCATCTTTATTGTGTGTCGTTTTGTACTGCATGCAGATGTATACGTATTATGTGTTTGTATAGTTGGTCATGGCTATACAACATAATCAACAGAGTAATATATCAAGCTGGAACGAATTTAATGTCAAATTTTGTTTTTTATGAATGCATTCAAGAATATTTATTACGTCACGTTACCGTTTAAAATTGTACAACGAATAATTATCTTTTTCTGTTAAATTTCAAGAATATTCTTCACAATCTTCTTCGGTATTCACCATTTTGTTCATCGATACTAAAGAATACATTAGACATGTTTTATTACATGAGAATTTGTAATAGTTGTTGCGAATCAGAGCTTAAACGACACGGTCAGGTTCTTTTGGTAGACAGACTCGTTCCTGTAAGTGAGAAGTGGATCTCTTATGATTAAGTTAAACGCCGTCGTTGGTAGATCAGTCGAGGAAACATCTGCTCTGTAACCGAGAGGGAACACGGTAGAACTGTCCATTACGAGCTGTTTGACAATAATCTATCACCTCTAATCTCTAATGCAATCAATATCGTCGTTTTCAAACAGCGTTGGACAAAAAAAAAGTTTTTCCTTTGTCAACAGAAAGGGAGTCATGCTCCATCACCATAATGATCGTCCTCACACAGTTGACTAAAGATCTTTTAGAGGATCTCGGTTGGGAAAAAATTGCTTTATATTTCATATTCTGTTGAAGTTGCTCATTTCGATTATCATTTTTTAAACGGATCACATGATCATTTGAATGATCTTGGATATCAAGAGGAGAGGCTGAACACCAGCTGATCAAAACGTCAAGAATTTTACTAGCATGGCATTTACAATCTTGTCGACAGATGGAATGGGGTTTTAGGCATAAATGGTGGTTATGTTAATGATTAAATATTCCTTTAGGCATAAAGGTTTTTTTCATTTAAAATATATACTCTAAAATCGGAAAGTACATTCGTTTTAATCTAATGTGCTAAGTGAAAAATTAATTGAAAATGCTATAATAATTTTATTGCCATTATACATATTTCATAATTTATATGTTAGTTATTGTTGAACCGGCTCATTGGCATACAGGGTAGAGTGTTCGCCATTGGTTTGGAAGACCTGGGTTCTATCCCAGGTCGCGTCATACCAAAGTCTTTAAAAATGGTAATTCATACACCCTTGCTTAACACTCAGTAATATAAGGTATGTATCAAGGGTAAAATGGAGCAATCTAGGAAAAAGAGTAGCACCCTCCCCTACACCTCGTTGTAGTAGCTATTGAAAAGGGAGCCTTATGGTCGCCCTCGACTATGGTCGCCAACTTTTTTTTACAACTATTATTGACTGAGTGATTTTAGTGACATTTCAAATTGTCAAGGGTTATTTTATATTTCGAACTTCGGGCTTCGCCTTCATTGTACGTTCATATTTACATTTATGGAAAATTATTTCTGATGATTTTTGTTTGCACACGGTCCTTTCGAATAATGTTTGAACAAATCTATTAGACCGATTAATGGGACCCTAACAAGCAGTACCACTAACGGACAGAGTGGACCTGGCAATAATGGCAGTGTGATAGTAATCCACATTATTCCCATTTCCAGAAATCAAACCTCGCCATTGGGTGCTGTTTAATATCATAATCTGGACATCCCTATATTAGGGAGGAGTTCTTAACACTATTTAGGGGATACTGTCTGGGTTTCATGAACCCAGCAGATAGGAGTGACATTGTATCGAGGTAACTATTCAAATATATTGTTTGTTTGCATGGTTGTTTGTTTTGATTAGATATATATGATTTGTCACTAAAAATTCAATTAAGCATCAGTCATATGTTCACATACAGTTAAAAGATCAAACAGATCTATTTCAAACAATTCAATTTAGCATAAGTCATATGTTCACATACAGTTAAAAGATCAAACAGTTCTATTTCAAACAATTCAATTTAGCATAAGTCAACAAAGTTAAATGGTTTAGAGTATTGTTATGTATCACTAACAATTCAATTAAACATCAATCATTTTTAAACACAGTTGAATGATCAAACAGTTCTATTTATAACAATTTAATTTAGCATTAATCGTTTGTTTGCACTCGGTTTAAATGTCAAACATTTATATTTGACTCATTGATAGGACTCAATCAGGTGCTACCACCACTCTGGGCAAGAGCAGGTAGACTTTGAAACGATGACAATAAGGGGGTAGTTCGCATCCTCTAAAACTCCTGCATTACTGGAGCCTCACCATTAGATTATTCAATGTCATATCCAGGACACTCATTTGAGGGGATTTACTCCTCTGCAGAGATGCAGCCGGTGTATTCTACAGCCGTAGCCGACTGTGAAGACTAAAGGTTTGAGAATTGTTCTAAAAAATAATAGAAAGAATATTACCTAAAACCTCGCTTAAAATCATCGTCTGACATGATTTCTTGAAGTTAAAAAATGTCTGAATAAATCAGAATAAGTGTCTGATATTTTTCATACTTGTAGGTTTAGGAAGATTTTGTCAAGGTTCATTTGATTGACAATATTTTCTAATTCTCTAGATAACTCACAGCGTTTCTATTACTTTTAAGCATGCTGTTCTCTAAATCGTTTTAATAGTTTCCTTAAATTACCTATCCTTTCAGAAATTGTAGTCAGTATTATTTCATCACTCCAATAAACGAATAGTTTACAGTATTTCTAACTCTTAAAGATATGTACTCAGCTTTTTACTCCCTTTCAATCTCCCTCTGGATTCTGATGGAACAGCAACATTTATGTGTTAGAATTTTTCGTATTTGGTTACGATGACTACAGCCCGTCTATAAATGAGTGAGAAAGAAAGAGAAAAAAGAGAAATAGAAAGAAAGATAGAGTGTAAGATAAATAAATAAATAAAGAGAAAGAGAAAGAGAAAGAGAGAGAGAGAGAGAAATAAGAATGAAAAAGAGAAAGATTGAAAGAGAGACACTGAAAGAAAGAAAGAAAGAAAGAAAGAGAGGGTATGACGGTTAAAAAGAAAGAGAGAGAGAGAGAGACAATTAGAGAGAGAGAATGAAAGAGAGATTAAATTGATTTATTATGCAACATTCTGAAGAATCTTCTCTTCCGCTGTCTTTCTTTATATCTTACACGATTTATTTGCCAGGCGTGTGTTCAAGTTTCTAATCCCATTCATTGTGTGTCACCATTATGGCAATTAACAACAGCAACATAACCATATCCTCTCAGAATCATGAAATGCATTTCAGAATTTTTTAGTGTAATCTTCACGAATTAGTTTTCATCTTGCCCAGTCTGCTGGGGCTGTAAAATATACCGACTGCTTTTCCGCAGACTCCCCCAACGGATGTCCTGGATATGACACTAAACAATCTGGTGGTAAGGCTCTAGTAATGCTGGAGCTTTGGGGAAATGTGAAGTACCCCTGACCAGGAGAGGTAGCACCTGATAGGTTCTGTGGGTCAAAATGAACTAAACTGTATACATATGCTAAACTGAATTGATTGAAATAGAAGTGTTTTTGACATTGAAACTGTGTAATTACTCCTAACTGATTTGTTTGAAATAAAACTGTTTTTGTACGCTAAACTGAATTGTTTGAAATAGAACTGTTTATATGTATAAAAATGGAATTGGCATTAATAACCATCAATGATTGATGTGCCATAAAACCAAACCAAACCAAACCAAACCAAACTCACAGTTTTACAAAAAAAAAAAAAAAGCTTCAGCACTATTTGAAAATTACAAAAAAAAAAAAACACTCCCCAAAAACTCAATATCATGGTTCCATATTTATCAAAGAACACCGAAAAATAACTCGGTTTTTCCAATCACGATTTAATCGCATATTTAAAGTTTTTTCTAAATCTTAGACTTAACTATTACCTATACAATGCAACAAACTCTTGAATAAAAGAATTGAAATTGGTTATCGATTTCAAAATATACAGAAGCTCCAAGCCCAAGAAAAAAAAATCACCAACCCCCTTGAACTCTGTCTCCTTAAAGTCGAATCTATAAAAAAATCCCGGAGATGACAAAAACATTAAAACAATGTTTGCCAAAGAATGAAAAGTCCCCGCAAAAAATGACGCAATAACTCCGATATCCTTACAAAAATCAGACGAACCTCATACTTCTGTCGTTCTTAACGAATCTGATTATAATTCCCCAAAAAAAAAAAAAAATACGCGAAGTCCGCAAAACATTTTTAAATGTGTACGTGCAAAACCCCTAATTATCAATCTAAATTCAAAATCAACAAATTTATCACAGCCAATAAGGCAGAACTTTCCCAACAAATCACTGGAGATTATTAACCCGGATACAAACTATACGGAACCGTCAAAAAACAAACACACACACACACACACACACACACACACACATATATATATATATATATATATATATATATATATGGGAACACAGGATTGGGTCCTATCTATGGGTCAAATAGAACTAAACTGCGCATTTATGCTAAACTGAATTATTTGAAATAGAACTGTTTCGACATCGAAACTGCATACTCATTCTAAACTGCGTACTTATGCTAAAATGAATAGCATGAAATAAAACTATTTTTGACATTGAAAATACGTACTCATGCGAAAATGAATTGCTTGAAGTAGGACTGTTTTGATATTGAAACTGCGTACTCATGCTAAATTGAATTGTTTGAAATAATTCTGCGTTAACACTTATACTGAATAGCTTGAAATTTGACTGTTTTTGACAGTGAAAATTTATTTAAGCTTAACTGAATTGCTTGAAATAGAACTGTTTTTACATTTAACTGTGTGTAAACAAAAATATACCAAATTAAATTGCTTGAAATAAAACTGTTTAAACACTGGCCTCCATGTCAATGCACACAAAACTGAATACATGTGCTTTAATCTAACAGGCGACATTTCCACACTAGACGGAAGCTCTCTGAAACTGGTAGACGAGTTCACCTACCTAGGAAGCAGTGTCTAATCAACCGAAAAAGACATCGACACGCTGCTAACGAAGGCATGGACAGCTATCGATAAGCTATCGATCATATGGAAGTCAGACCTGACCGATAAAATGAAACGCAGTTTCTTCCAGGCAGCGGTCGTATCGATACTACTATATGGATGCACTACTTGGATGCTAACAAAACGGCTGGAAAAAAAGCTAGACGGCAATTACACAAGAATGCTGCGAGCAATATTGAACAAGTCCTGGAGGCAACACCCAACAAAGCACCAACTATACGGCCACCTGCCTCTCATCACGAAAACTATCCAAGTTAGACGAACCAGACATGCAGGACACTGCTGGAGAAGTAGGGACGAGCTCATAAGTGATGTACTCCAATGGACCCCCATATATGGCCGAGAAAAAGCAGGACGGTCAGCTCGAACATACAGCAGCTCTGTGAGGATATGGCTTATAGCCCTGAAGACCTACCAAAGGCGATGAAGTGGCGAGAGAGGATCAGGGGTATCCCTGCTGGCGGCTCAACATGATGATGATGATGATATATCTAAAATAGATTTGACATTAATAGCCAACAATGATTGATGTTCCATAGAAGCAAAGCAAATTAAAATAACAAAATATAATAAAGGACAAATCTGTCTTATAAATACGATAACATGAATTCTGTGTTTTCATTGCCGTAAAAATATTGACGTTTTCTTTTTAAACATTTTTGTTTAGTTCAAAGCCTCAGAATTAACAATATTCTTGTTTTGGCCTTTAGTGCCGAGATGAAGAGTGCATCAGAATTTCCTTTGACAGAACAACGTAAAACTGTCCCCATTAAAAAGCAGTACCTGCCAAATTCAGTCCAATAATTTTTAAAAGTTCCCCTTGTGCTTTGTTGATTTTGATTACAAAAGCTTATTCTGAGAGGAAAGTGGATCCTTTTTAAATTCAAATGGCCGAACAGTTGATATCAGAGGTAGTCTGAGAATTAAGAAGCTATCGCCAACAAATATTCTTGATATGAATGGACCTTCCAAAACATGGAACATCATAATTGTTACGGTAAATCTTGTGCCATTGCAAGGTCACACAGTCGTATGATATGTGCCCGAACATCAGTAACAGGTTATGTGGAGTGAATCCTGTTGATTCCAGGTAGGTGACGAATTTAGTTGAATAATTAACAATCTGCTCCTGGGAACTTGTTATGTCTAATGTGTTATTGGACATTTTCTCTTCAGCCACCATCTACAGAAGGATTCTGAAATCAAAATACCATCTATATTAATGATTAGCAATTACACTCGACGTTGCCAGTATCAGCATGTATTATATCAAAATATCACAATGAAGTAGCAATGTACAGATTTTATTCACGTTACAAATAAGATTAATATATGTGTGTTTTTTATTTTATTTTATGGCTTATTTAATGCCGAATCCATTTTTATACAAATGATCAGTTCTTTTTCAAACAATTCATTTTAGCATGTATACAAAATTTAATTGTCAAAAATATTTCTATTTCAAGCTATTCAAGTTAGTCAAAAAGTTCTAATTCAAATGATTCAGTTTAGCGTAAGTACTATCTCAATGTCAAAAACTGTTCTTTTTCAAAAATTCAGTTTAACGTAAGTACAGTTTCAGTGTCAAAAACAGTTCCATTTCGTGCAATTCATTAGTTTTTTTTTACCTCTCTGCAGAGATGCAGTCGGTGTATTCTACGGCCCCAGCTGACTGGGCAATGTATGTGTGTGCTTTTCCCTAAGAATTGCCATTGGCGTAATGAGTAGAGTGTTAGCCAATGGTCCGGAAGACCAGGGTTCAATCTCAGGTCGAGTCTTACCAAAGACTCAAAAAATGGTACTTGATGCCACCTTGCTTAACACTAAGCCTTATAAACCTGATCAATGTTAAAGTGAGACAATCCAGGTAATGGAGTTGCCCCCTTACTGTGTAGTAGCTATTGAAAAGGGAGCCTTCAGGTCACACTTCACTATAGTGGCCAACTTTACTTACTTGTTCAGGACAAAAATATACTTGGCTTTGTCCTCTGGTACCGGTGTTGTATATCCATCCGAGATGAATATACATGGAGGTAGAATGAGCATAACACTTCGTTATAAAAATATAGAGGTCATTTTATTCTTTCGAAAGGGGTCACGGCTTCTGTCGTGTGAGGGAGACTGATGAACGGAGGGAAACGAATATAGATTGCCATATTGTCCCATAACTTCTTCTCTTGAACATACCCCGCAGTGTTATCTTCAAGATCCCACTTAGAACTTCTTTTGTTTCTCGGTTGTGGAGTTACTCAACCTGGGGCCCTCTGTGGGACGCTGCCCCAACAGGGCTTCCGTCTGACTCAAGACTGAGACTCAGACTATCCTGTATCTCACGTGGCATCTGCATTTATAAATTTCATAACACCCACACATTTTCGCTTAACTACGTGACTGCTTCCGTTTATTTTCACAGGTATGTCCTTTGCAGAGAATCTCCGATTTACGGCTCGGTCAAGAGTCAATATGTAACACCGGGATGTAGTGACTATCACGGTTTCTAGCCACTAGATTGCGGATAGGCGAGATTCTACCAACTTTGTTCTGCAATTTGTTGATAATCATGGTAAAGCCGAGTCTAGTAGGAAACTGGAGCCTGCAAAATTCAAATAGCAAAGCAGTTAGTCTTATTGGAATTCTATAGATAAAACAGCTGTCTTCAAGAAATCTTTTTGACATAAGTGTTGTTTACAAGGTACAGGGCATATGCAACCCTATAGGGTCAGAAACCTGTCCGAGAGGTTTTATTAACCAGAGGAAAAAGAAGTCGATTTGGATTTTAGAAAAATATAGAAATACATTACGAAGATGTAATAACGTGATGGGCTTTTAAAGTGTAGTGTAGATGAAAATTATACTTTTTTGATGAGAAAGGAATATACGAAATCAAATTATCGCGGAGAAGAACGAAAAATAAATGTGATGTTATTGTTAACTGAAAAGCAGCTAAAAGATGGCTCAATTGTTTTGACAATATCAAGGACACCTATCATTATCCAAAAGGACCATTTTCTAATTTTAGATAAAGCATCACCATGGAACTTATCTTTTTCTAAACAATTCAATCTGGGGGAAAATTTTCCCTTTGTTTCCACTCCCCCCATTCCTAAACTAGTTGAGAATGTACATAAATTAACAGGTTTTGTTTCAAGTAGTAGTGAAGAAAGCAGAGCAAGAAAAATCGGAGAAAGTTCACCGCGGCACGTGAATCGATGACAGCTTCCTCCAAATCTCTGAGTTTTTTTTATCTTGTACCAGACTGCCATGAGTATAGAGTGATGAAAGCCGACCATGATACGACATAACCACCATTCAAGATTGCCTTGTACCAGACTGCCATGAGTATAGAAATTGAGTAATAAAAAAGACTAAACCCTATACGAGGAATTGATAGTCCCTGATGAACACTTGCTGCTTACGTAAAAACTTTGGAAGTGCCCGTGGTGTAATGGTTATTGTCGAAGGAATTGGACACAGCGACACGAGTTCAAATCCTCGACGAGACTGATTGCATTTCACATAGCACTAATACTCTTGGGAAAGGTATGAATCCAGTAATCCTCTCATCAGCTATGGGTAAATAGTAGGGCGGACTAGGTTCTTCAGCCTTGGTGAGGCAACTAGTCTAGGGGTTGGTAAATATGGGTGTAACAACTATGGAAGACATTTCTTCATATAATAAATATTGTTTTTTTTGTAAGCTGTATATTTATCCATGCCTCCTACCAGGTAGGGTTTGACACTGAGTCATTTTAAAATTGGGACAGGCCGCAGTACAGTAGCCCAGACACATTCGGGGGCTCCAGAACTCCCTGGTGCCCCGTCAGCATTCCCCTAAAAAGGTGCGTCTCAGGCGCCTGGTGATAAACCTAGCCCGTCCGAGGAGGGTTAGAGTCTGGAGAACAGCCACCTGAGACTCGAGGAATATGTCAGTCTGACGCGAATGCTTGGCTTCCTCGGCAACCGTGTCAGTCAGCCTTAACAGGTTACCGTGTTTAGAGACATGACACACCCGACCAGATCCGCGCAGTTGAACAACGGCTGATCGAAATGTATCACGTTCAATAGCCAACTTATTTTGCAAGCTGTATTTTGTTCTTTGTTTTTTGTTTCTGTTTTTTTTTTTTTTTTTTTTTTTTTTCGTCGACTTATAGTTTTTTTAATTTCCTTAACTGTGCGGTTTCATTCGGTTAATCGCTGACCGGGGACTCCGACAAGCGATTGATCCGTTGTTTGGATAAAAAGAACACACCCTGGGTAACTAACAAATCATTCCTGTTATTCAAATATATATCCGACGGGTGGAACGTTCAGTAGATAGAAATCTGAATCACCCCAGTGTTTAGTGAGGATGGTTATACCGTCACGGTGATATTGTTGATGGTAAATTAGAAGTTTTGCAAGATCTAAGTTGCTCAGCAAAAAGATCTGTACTCCAAGCTTCAGTGGAGAGGTTGAGTCTCCGTGCAGTAGTGTTATATATTGACCCTCGACCGAGCCGTCAATCAAGAGAAGCACCTGTGTAAATAAGTGGAAGAACAACAGAAGCGTGTCGTCGTTAGAAAATGATATAACCAGCTGCTCGGGCGGTTCGAGACAATCGGAGACAGGATGCCAGCGTGAGAACCAGCTTGCAGACTGAAGGATTTGCGCCCCCCCTGTGACCCACGGTCGAGCGACCCAAGCCGAGATGAGAAAGAAATGCTGCTATGGTCAAGAGGGTAACTGGGGTCAACATTGCAGTCCGTCCTTGTCTCGAATTCATCTCTCACACACAACAAACATCACTCTTTCAAGAATAAAGCGTGAGAGATATATTTTTATAAAGAAGTGTGTTCGTTCGTTCATTGAAGTTTGTATATTATGTTTATGTTCCCGTGTATATTTGTATACGCGTAATATAGTATACAACAGTAGTAGCTAAAATGCGTATCTGCCAGATTGTAATGCCGAGGGATTTTGTTTTATATATCTTGCCTTTGGGTTGAGTTAGGCTGAGAACCTTTTGGCTCAGTCCATGGGTTAGTTAGGTGCAAAGATGAGCGCAGGTGTTCATGCGCGTGCGGAGCGGACCTGTCATTCAGAGATGTCACAATAAAAATCCCAGATAGAGGATACGACCAGGGATGTGAGTGACGTCACGCACCGGAAGCGTGGGCTGAGATTTGAGAAAAGTCAGTTAGTTGAGTTCCTGCCTGGGAAGAAGAAGGTTGACTTTTGGATCTCGTCGTGGCCAGATGAATTTGTGCGCTAAAGGCGCCGCCCGTTAGTTGGGTTGAGAGCTTACGATGTAAAAACAGTCAGCATAGAAGGATTGTGTCTCTCTCTCTTTATGTCGAAAAAACTTTTCTCTCAAAGGTAATAAAAAGTTTCGTACCTGAACTAAAAAGTCGTACGTGTTTTTGTGTTTCGGGATTCCTATGTTATCTATGTACATTATGGACATTATGAACGTTTTGCGTACCGGTAAGGCTATGTAACAAGATGGGCAACTTATTGGTACTTCTAATATGGGTAAGAGTGGACCTGGAAGTAAGGACAATGAAGAGGTACTTCACACTCTCCAGATCTCCATAAGCGGAGCCTCACCATCAGATATAGCTTGGTTTCATACCCAGAGCGCTATTCTCCCGTACATATTTGGTGACAATTTGGTATCCATATATTTACTACGACATGGTACTGAGCGATTTCAAACTCCATTAACGCCATTACATTCAATTCTGAACTAATTCCTTTAGGAATGGTGTGAACCCCGTTTTCTTCAAAGTATGAGTTAAATAGAAAAACTATTGTCTTTTTACAAGGTTGATCGAGTTTTATGGCATATCAATCTTTGTAGGTTATTTAATACGAAATTATGTCTATATTGGCTAGTTTCAACAGCCAATCGAATGCGCGGCCTGGTCTGAGGGATTATTTATTTCGAGCCGTCCAAGGCCATAAGTTTGTTTGAGTGTCCCATTGGGTAGGTGACTCAGAGTTGGATCATCTCTGAGGGGGTCGTTCTGGTGAGGGCAGTATGATGTTGCAAGACCCGAAACTCCCCAATGACCTAGAAGATTAAACATCACTGACGACACCTACTGGCGCCGAATTAAGCGCGTATATTCAAGGTATACATATATATTAAATATATATGATTTGTAAAACGAATTGTTTGTTTGTAATAATTTACACGAACCAAGACACATTCCTTACACACAGTAAATTTCAAGTATTTCTAACAAACACATATAGTTTTGTTTGTACAAAGTTAAATAGTCCAAATTACTAATAATTCAGTTTAACAGTCATTTGTTTGCACACAATTAAATGGTTTAAAGTATAATAAATGATTAAACATTTCTATTTGAGACATAGATTGGACCCTAACAGTTACTACCTCTCTGATACTGAGTGGGCCTGGGAATAATTGAGATGAATATGTACTCCACATTAACCAAAGCTCCAGGACTGGAATCTCACCATTAAATGCAGTTTAGTATAATACGCAGGAAAGACTTTGGGAGGGGCGAGATTACTCTTTGGCAGAGATGCAGTCAACGTCAGCTGGGACTGTAGAATGTGCACTTCTCTTCAAAAGTTCATTACATAATCTTTATATATACGATGTGCATACGATAAGTCTCCATACTTTTTTCGTATGGGTACTTTACTTGATAGTACACACATGAAACTTGAGTCCCCTTCGAAGTAATCTCCTCCGACTGCAATGCACTTGTACCGTTCCAACAACTTCTGGAAGCCCCCATAGAAGTCCTCTTGTGTGAGCATGTCAATGACCTTCCTCACAGCCTCTTTCATCTCCTCAATTGTCTCATAACGATAGAGAATAACCAAAAGTCAAAGGGAGCAAGGTCTTGACTATAGGGAGCCTGAGGAACTGTCTTGATGCCCATCTTGGTCAAATAGTCAGTGACAAGGATGGAGTTGTGGACTGGTGCATTGTCCTGCTGGAAATGCCACTGACCCGATTTGAAGAGTGCTGGCCTCTTCCCTAGGAACCTCTTCCTGAACTTCCTTAAAACCTCAACATAGTAACCCTAACCCGAACCCTTTTGCCAATCAACTCTGGTGTATTGATTTCCTTACTCCTCCCACACCTCTCATCATCCCTCACAGACTGCCTGCCTTCCTTGAATCTCTTATGCCACTCAAAAACTGATGCTCGATTCATGCAAGGTGCTCCAAAAGCAGTCTGAAGCATTCCATACGTTTTTGTGGCAGCATCTTTTCCAAGTTTAAGACAGAATTTTATTGCGTATCGTTCTTCTAAAGTATCAGATTGATTTTTTGAAATTTACCAGCTTTGACAATCAGGCTTTAGTAGGGTGTATTCCAATTGCTGCTGTCGCTGTTCCTTTGAACCAGAAATCATAAAATTGGTCAGTCATCTCATACGATGTATAGCAATAACATACTGAATTTTCTAGAGTTTTAAACGAAAAACGTCTGGAAACTTATCGTATGCCCTTCGTAGCATCTCATTCCACCAGGGAGAAATTTTGTCATTTGTTTTTCATAATGGACCAGTCGTTTACTGGGAAAAGATCAAAAACGTAAAAAGGTAAACGGTGATGTATAAAAAGTCTTTTTATTTAAACTCTCAATCTTCTAGCAGTCCGACGTAAACACACAGCAAGGAAGGCCTTGTAAGGCTCTATGAACGAATCTCGCTTTCCCTTCCAAAGAGGCACCAACTCACACCCCGACGTCTAACTCAACTTGTCTCTTTATTTTCCAAAACGACCGACTCCTGAATTCAAAATCGTCTTTTCTTATTTAATCTAATAATTATCTCATTCAGCTAATGTTATAAAGACACATCTTTTTAATTATTGCATCATCTGATCATGAATAATCACACGTGTTTTAAACTATTATTTCTTACGGCAGCTGACAAGTGTTTGATTTGTTTATATTCAACATCTCATCGAGAACAAAATTGACATGGCTCATCAGGTATGTTTGATTTGTTTATGTTCAGTATCCTGTCTAGAACTATTTTGAAAAGGTTCATGCGGCACTCGGAAAGCCTATGACCTTTTACGACTTAGTACACTTACACTCAAAGATTTTAGCTAATTTACAATTTTACCAAATAAAATAATTTTTAACCAAATAAAATTATCAATATAATTAGTTATCATCCTAATTTTTTACAATATCTGTAGCAAAAGGAATTTTCGTATTTTTGTTTGACGCGTAATTTGGCGCATAATTTCACCCAATCAGGATGACTTATCCTATCCCGAACCACCTTTCTGGGCAGCAGTAATTGGGGGAAACCGTCAAGCACTCTTTTTGGCAGAACAACTTCATTCTGTACAGACGTCTACCGTCTGCTCTGCCATAGCAACAGCAGCAGCAGCAGCAGCATGGCACCATGAGGGAAGTATTCTAATTCATGGACTCCTTGGTTATTTTTCTTAGACCAAGGTTTCCCAGTTGAATATTGATTAGATACATTCAATATGCCACACACAGGAACAACTTTACGTCACCCCCAAAATTGGCTATGTCGACTGTGATGTCTAATTCCGTTCCAGCACCTAGTTACTACTTCACCTCTGGGCAACATTTTCTGGCGACATTCACGCTTCTCCACGAATAACCAGAACCACAAAATCTCGGTGACTTCAACGTCTATTTCCTCAAACAGCAAACATGACTTCTGCAACATACGGCGAACATAATCCCTCGCACGTTCAACAACACGCGCTGCTTTCTCCACTATCTCATAACTCCATTTCGTCTCTTTACTTCTTTCCTTTCCTACGAGACTTGCTGGACAAACACAAACTCTATATTCCATGCTGCCATTAAAACCTTCATGTAAAAGCTAATGGCATCTTCATCTTCTAAATTCATCCTCCTTTATTAACAACAACAATTAGCGAGGGAATAACACACACGCGGAAGAATACATTTCTTCACCCATAAACAAATCCACTCGCTAAATATCTATTACGCAATATATAATACGAATCTATTATAAGAGTTAATGTGTATTTGGAGGTGCCCGTAGCACCGGGCACGTCTGGGTTATCGTCGCAGGAGGTGGACACGGCGACACGAGTTCAAATCCTGGACGAGACTGATTGCATTTCACATAGCACTAATACCCTTGAGAAAGGTATGAATCCAATTATTCTCCCTCCAGTTATGGGTAAATAGTAGGGCAGACTAGGTTCTTCAGCCTTGGTGAGGCAACTAGTCTAGGAGAAGGAAAACTCTGAATTCAAACCTGTTAAACTCCGCTTAAAAATTGACCTTGTGTCATATCCTGCCCGAGCGGAGGGGTTGGGTAAATATGATGTATTTGGCTGAAAGGGATATGCAGTTATTCGTCAGTATGTGTCCCGGTCCCCATCAAACAGTTGAATGTGGCACAAGGACTTTTTTAAGATGGTTCCAAGGGTAGAAACGTAGCACAGACACGCCCGGCATTCCCCAAAATACTTTGCACCCCGCCTGCATTCCTCTAAAAAGGGGGCGCTTCAAGGACCAAGCGATAAACTTACCGCATCCTCAAAACCTGGGTGACGGCCTCCTAAGACTCGAGGTGCGCTGGTCTCAGCGAGTCTGACGTGAATGCCGCCTGCACGTAATCCATATCAGACAGCTTCTACCGACTGCCACCGGAACCAAGACACACCCGACCTGAACCGTGCCTGCAAACACGGCCGGCCGAAGTGTGTTCCAATCCAGCAGCCAGGAAATGTCACATCTCACAATGCTGCATTTGCTAGTGCTCTAAAGTAAAAGATGAATAATGGGTTACTGGTAAAATCTGTCCGACAGAAACGAAACGAACAAGCTTTGGCGATTCAAACTTAAAGTCTCTCTCCTATCTTAGAGAGGCTTGCCTTTTTAATCAACTCAGTCAGTTCTAAAATACCAAGTATTTAAAAATTTGATTCATCATAATAAACCTTGGATGAATAAAATTCTTGAAAAACAAGTGAGGGAATCCGTAATAGATAGATAAATAAATGAATAAAAAGGCTGTTTGAAGATTTTAGCAAAAATATTGTATGAGGTCTCGCCAGAACCGGATATTGGAATTTTTAAAAATTAGAGTATCCTGGTTGCGGTGGTAGTCGGTCGAATTGCGCCTTATCCGGCATCCTCGAGCATCAGGGGTCGTCCCCCCAGACTCTAACCCTCCTTGGAGGGTTGGGTTTATCGTCTGATGCGTGATGTACCCTTCTCTAGAAGAATGCCGACGGGGCCCGAGGCATTTTTGGAGCCACCGGACACGTCTGGGCTATCACCCTGCGCCCAGACCCACCTAACAAAGGCCTTGTGCTACATTCGTCCATTTGGTGGGACGGTCGACAAATACCGATCTGGTCGGGTGTGGTGCCTGGCAGAGGCGCTAATTGGTCGAAGGTGTTTAGCGTGAGTGCCGGGAAGGCATAGCATTTGCATCACGCGGCCAAGACTGACATTCCTCGAGCCTCAGAGGGCCATCCCCTCTGGCTCTAACTTTCCTCGGAGAGGCTAAGTTTATCGCCTGGTGCATGAGGCATCTCTTTTTTAGGGAATGACGGCGGAGCCCGTGGCATGCCAGGGAAAGCTGGGCGTGTTTGGGCTCCGGTCCTACGCCTGGACTCACCATAAAAAGGCCCTGTGTCACACTCGCACGTATCGTACTTGTAGCTGTTGTTCGAGTCCAGTCGTCTAGTGGACATCACGCCCTAAGCACCACCAACGAACGCTCCAATCCAAACTCAACCGACACAGCCGACCTCAGCCAGCCCAACACTAACTAAATAACCATACCAAAGAAAACCGAAATTATTTTCGGAACAACACTTATTCTTTTATGGGTTTTATTTTATTTTCCATCAAGTAATGTGAGGAAAATGTTGATAGTTTTATTTCGTCCAAAACAGAAGATTTATCCAGATTTCAGTACCCGTTGAGATTAAAATATATGGATTTACTTTTGAATAATTGAAATCTTTTTTATCTCCTATTTAACCCCCGGTAAAAAATGTGGTCACCGAAGTTGTAAAATAGTAAAAAAGAATGAGAAAGAGTGAGAGAGAGATATCTTATTGTTGAGTGTGGTGTGCATGGTCTTTCTAACAATATATATATATATATATATATATATATATATATATATATATCCCTCTCTCTTCCTCTCTCTCGGTGTTTCTCTCTAAATCTCTCTAAATCTCTTTTTTCCTATATAACTTATTCTTTTTAGATTGTCCTCTCTCTCTCTCTCTCTCTCTCTCTCTCTCTCTCTCTTGATTTATTCTGTAAATCTCTTCTTCCCCACCTCTCTTTCTTGATTTCCCTCTATAACCTTCTCCCTTTGAATTTCCTCAATATATCTCTCTTGATTTTCCTTTAAAACTCTCTTTTTCTCTTTGTTTCCTTATTTCTTTCTATGACTTTCTTTCCCTCATTTTCCAATATAAATCACTCTAATAATTTCCCACTATAACTCTTTCCCTTTTTAACTTCCTTATATATGTCTCTTTCTCTCTCTCTCTCTCTCTCTCTCTCTCTCACTCTCTTCATTTTCCTCTATCACTCATTCTCAGTCTCACTGTTCCAATATAAATCTCTCAATTTCCTTAATAAATCTCACCTTCTTAATTGTCTTCTCTCTGTCTCTTATTTAATTTTCCTCCAAAACTCTCTCTCTCTCTCTCCCTCTCTCTCTCTCTCTCTTACTATGTCTCTCTCGATTTTTCTCTATGCATTTCACTCTTGATTTTCCTCCATAACTCTCTCAATATTTTACTCTACCTCTCTCTCTCTTTCTCTCTAATTTCCCTTCTATTTTTCTCAACTCCTTCCCCCCTCTCTCTCTCACTATCTCAATTTTTCTCTCAAACCCTTTTCCTCTGAGTTCTTTTCGTCTTTTCACTGTCTCTCGTCAAATATATAGTTATAATAAAATTACAACAATCAATTTATCTATTTTATGGCTCTTACTGTCTCTTTCAAAAACCTTGTTAATTCTACTGAACTTTCCATGCTGGAAAATTTATCTTGAACAGCCAAGATTAGACTGTCCTTATCAGTTCGCCAATTTATAATCTCAGCCTCCTCTTACACCTTGCCCTTCTTCCACCTCGCTCCACTAGTACACGGACTGAATACATTTTGCCAACTCTTAGATTAAAACACTAGGTGAAAGTATAGCTCATCAGTCCACTATTTTTCTTTTAAAAAAGATTCTTTTCGGACGAAACCAACAACATTTGCATTCTTCGATTTCTCTTAGAAACTTGAAATTACATTCACAGGACTAGAAGCGTCATTTTATCCTTGCTACCAGGGTGGATTCTGAAGTAAATAACTCAGAAAGTTGATTTACAATTTAAAAAAAAGAAGCCTAAACAGTAATTCTCCCTGTTCGAAGGTTTTAGAATGCTCTGACTGCATCCCGTGCGGAAGGGTTCTGAAGTTAAACCACAAAAAAGTGGAGTTTACTGGGTATGAAACTAAACTGATGGCCAGACCTCAAAACATAGCCATTATTCTCTTGTTATCTGAATGAGAATGGTTGTATCTATCATTCCCCCACCTACAGGTATATAGATCAGTTTAAAACGTGTTTGTATTTGATTGGTCCTTGTATTTGATTGGTCCTTGTACAAAAAATAGCCTTAAGAAACAATTGCACAAAAAATGTAAATATGAACGTACAAAGAACGCGATTCTCTTGGACGGGTTGACTTGCCGTTAAAATCAATCGATCAACACAGAGCGTTATAAAGTGAAGAAATTTCCATATGATTAACATTATTCTTATATTTACAGAGAGAAAAATTGTAATATATTCGTAGTAGCTTTCGTTCATATTGCTATATTTGTAATATAAGGGCCGAGGGATTTCGTTTTATATATATTGCCTTTCGGTTTAGTTAGGCTGAGAACCTTTCGCTTAGCGCAAGGGTTAGTTAGGTGCAACATTAACGCAGGTGTTCACGCGTGCGCGGAGAGGATGTGTCATTCAGAGATGTCAAAATAAAAATCCCAGATAGGAGTTGGGACCAGGGTATTTGGGTGACGTCACGAACCGGAAGCGTGGGCTGGGATTTGAGAAAAAGCAGTGAGTTGAGTTCTTGCCACGGAAGAAGAAGGTTGACTTTCAGAGCTAGACTTTCAGAGCTAGGCGACTTTGTGCGCTACGGGCGCCGTGCGTTGGTTGGGTTGAAAACTGAAGATGTAAAAGCAGTCAGCATAGAAAGATTGTGTCTCTCTCTCCTCATGTCGAAAAACCTTTAACCTCAAAAAGGTGAATAAAAGTTTCGTAACTGAACCAATTTCGTAAAATTTTGTGTTTTTAGATTCCCTATATCTATTACACGTATCCGTATCATGAGTATGTTACATATTGAACAAATCATGGGGATATTACATATTGAACATCCCACAAAATTGCAGGTGTGCAGCCACCAATCATCCATCTCTAAAACCATTCAAATCAGTCGAACAAGATATGCAGGACACTGCTGGAGAAGTAAGGACGAACTCATAAGCGACGTTCTCCTGTGGACCCCTTCACACGAACGAACGGCAGTAATTACTGGGGATATGGTTACAAGGCTCAGCATTCCTATGCGAGGTCGCGGTAAATCACCTGAAGAAGGATGGTTTTAACATTAAATAACCCACAAAGTTTTTATTGTCCTTAAACAAAGAAACCTAAGCATACACTGCTACTGTTCCTCTATAAGGATGGCTTTAGCATTAAATAACCCACGAGTGTTGATACGCCATTAAACAAAGTAACCAAATCATAAGCACCGTTTATTTAAAAAAAAAAAAAACTAAATAAAAAACATCGAAAGTAACGGCTCTGTTTTATATCCAGCTGTTGATGTTGACGTTTACTTTTTCTGTTTTATTTAAATAATTTACTGATTATGTATAGGTAACCTGATTCGAACTTCAGAATTTGTTTTAACAGCAATGATAACTTTTGACTCTGTACCGGGCGTAGGACTGGAATTTGAACTCACTACTGTGACGGGGAAATTTGAACTAAAATCCCTAAACGGGACTTTATTTTCGCACGTGTGAAGACGGGGCAGGTTGGCACTTGATCCCCTACAGAAATAAGTCCTGTTCAGAGTTCTTTTCTCAGGCAGATAAGAACTGGCATATTACGTGAGGGAATAATTTAGGGCCAGACTGGCCACCGCTGGCAAAGGGGTCCAAAATTTCACACTATCACACACCCACCAGGCCGCTAAACTTCTTTCCCTTAGATAATAGAAGAATACGGGCCTATAGGTCTTAGTTGTAATAATATTAATGTTGTTGTAGTAGTCGGCAACTCCGGTTTCCCGTGTGATACTTTAGGAATTAATAGGACAGTTCTAAGCAAGATAATGTAAGGCGAATAGAAGCTGAAAGGAAAGCCTGAAATAATAACATAGACCACATGGTAAAATGAAAATACATAGGTTCTTTACTACGGTTATATATATATATACGTTCAAAGTGTCAAAAATATATAATAGGATAGTCCATGAATATAAATGTCTTTTCCTGGCTTTTATCCTTTTTCAAATTGAGAGAGAGTGGTAACAAAATTTGGGTGTAACGGAAAAATGTCCCAAAGTTACTTATCTTATTTTTTTGACGGGGTTCCACTGGAGAATTTCTCTTCTTTCACGGGCTAATAGACTTTGTACTGTTTTCAATGCTGGCTTGAAGGATTTTGGAGTTCTTCGTGTCTCAGTCTTTTGTCTTTAGCCCGGAGTAAAATGGCTATCGTCTGTCTGCCACCAGACTTGCTCAAAAACTACCTTTTTTTGTATTTACTTCCGCTGAGGGGAAGGGAACCCCACTTCCGTTTGGGCCCCCCCCCCGCCAATCATTTGGCTTCATTTTTCTTTCCCCTTCCGATGTCCGGCGACCCAAGGTCACTTAAGTGCGAACATCTGCGTGACCCACATTCTCTCCTAACGGTCACTTTTTGACTCCTAGATAATGTTAGTTCAACGGGGGGGGGAGTATCATTCCCACCTCCTCGTCTCCGTGAGCCATCACGTGACACTACGAACTTGATGTTCACCACGGAGACTCACCATTCCTTTACAACACGGAGACTCCCCATTCCTTTACACCACAGAGACTCACCATTCCTTTACACCACGGAGACTCACCGTTCCTTAAGATTGGTGCTTTATCTATTTACTCTGAAATATCCAGGACCATGAATCTAACCATTTATATATCTGTAAATTTTCTTCTATTATATTCTGTCGTTGTTATTATATTTGTGAGGATATAATACTGACCACGCTGATAGCATTGCGCTTCTTGCTAAGTTCAAGCCGAATTTTAGGTGCAGGCAGCAAGAAGCATTAATCTCTACATGAACTTAGATAAAAACAGAGTTCCAATATTTTAATCAAGATAGTGCGATCGTCTCATTAAATGGCAAATCTAAAAATATGTAGACCATTTAATATACCTCGGTAGGAATATCTCATCAACTAAAAGCGATGTCAACATAAACATTGGTAAAGCATGAACTGCGACCATATTAAAATTTGATCTCTCTGATAAAATAAAATGGAAATTATTTTAAGTTGTAGCCATGCCCATATGTCTGCGTGGTTGCACCGCTTGAACAATAACGAAACGCTTGGAGAAAAAACTACATGGGAATTACACAAAGAATGCTGGCGGGTGACCGCGTGGTGTAATAGTTACAGCGCTGGTCTGCGCAATCGTTGTAAGTGAGTTCGAACTCCAGTCGCGCTATTACGTTCACTTTCGGACAAATAACCTTGGGAAATGTATGAATCCCAATATCCTCCCAGCTATGGGTTAAATAGCACCACTGCTGCTCTTCTCAAAGTCTGGCTTTGGAATTAAATAACCCACGAAGGTTGAAATGCCATAAAACAAAGAGACCCAAACCCACAAAGAATGCTACGTGCTGCTTTGAAGAAATCCTTACTCGCCCTGGGGCTGTAGAATACACCGACTGCTTCTCTGAAGAAGGGGTTAGACCCTCCCAAACGAGTGTTCTGTATATGACACTAAACAATTTGAGGTTCCAGTAATGCTGGAGCTTTGGGTTATGCGGAGCACCCCTTCATTGCCATCACTCTAAGATCCACTTTGGCCCGAAGTGGGAGCACCTGATAGGGCCCTATCTATGGGTCAAATAGAATTAAACTGCGTACTTATGCTAAACTGAATTATTTGAAATAGAACTGTTTTGATATTTAAACTGCGTACTTATAATTGTCTTTAATTGGAATCATTTTGAGATGAGACTTCTTAATCTGAGAATTATTTTTTTATTTATTGTGGACTTTTTATCCTCATCTTAGTAATTTTTGTGTTGAAGAAACAAAACAAAAACTACTAAGATGAGGATACGGTTACAAGTATCATCATTCCTATCCAAGGTCGTGGTTAAATCACCTGAAGAAGACCAGAGGTGAAATCTGGCCGAAACGTTGTGAAGAAGAAACAACACAAAAACTAATAAGATGAGGACAAAAAATCCGCGATAAAAAAAAATTAATTCTCCGCGTACTTATACTTAACTGAATTGTTTGAAATATAACTTTTTTGACATTTAACTGTGTGTGTACAAAAACTATACTTATACTAAAATGAATTGTTTGAATTAGAACTGTTTGACTAAACTGAATAACTTGAAATAGAAATATTTTTGACATTCAAACTTTGTACTTACATTTAAACAGTGTTCTTATGCTAAAATGAATTGTTTGAAAGCGAACTGATCATTTATATAAAAATGGTTTTGGCATTAAATAACCAACAAAGGTTTTTATGCCAAGCAACCAAGCAACCAAATCCAAGAGGCAGCGCCCTACAAAACAGCAGTTGTGAAAGCATTTACTTCTCATCTCGCAAACTACGCAAGTAAGCCGAGCAAGATATGCAGAGCACACCTGGAGAAAAGTAAGTAAGATCTCATAAGTGAAATTTTCACATGGAATACTACGCATCGACACACCACAGTTGGCCGACTCGTAAAAATTTACGTTCATCAGAACTATGCAGATGCTGGGTGCTGTCAAGAGGACTTGCCAAATGTGATGGCATAGATAGATAGATAGATAATCCGTGATGTCTGTATGTCTTGATTATGATAATTGGATTAAATATAATGTATTGATAACATACGAAAATCTCACCAAGTTTTCATTGAGAGACTGAAAATTCTAAAATATCCTATTATAATAAAAAATAAAAGGTGATTTAGCATCGATCTGACAGATTCACCCACAAACTTCTATTCCATTCGTCTCAGATAAGTTTATTACCATGTTGTCTTTTCGGGAATGGCTCTCAGTATTTTTCAGGGTTAATAGAATATGCTTCATATTTCTTCCTGTTTTTCCAAATTCTTTTTTTGCCAGCCCAGACATAATATTTAACATCGTTCACTATCAGCAATAATAAGCGTTTTTTTGGTCAGTGATAAAATTAATTCTAAAAAGTGCCTCAAGTGTGTGCAGACATTATTTTAATCGGTTTCTTTTTGACGGATTCTCACGAGTTGAAAGTTAAAATAAAAGCAGGGATATTAATCTAAATAAATTAACGCAAGCAGCTATAATAGATTTTGATTGATTTCCATGGCACGGCAACCCGTCTTGGGCTATTCTAGGGATAGGGGTTCGAGAATCAAGTTCTTTTACGTTCATATTTACATTTTTTATATGATTAATTCTTAAGAGTTTTCTTTTTGGACACAGTCCTAACAAATACGAATATTTCTAAACAGATCTATTTAGCCAAACCAGAGCCCTGTCGGCTGGGGCTGTGGAATACACCGATGGCATCTTTGTAGAGAGGTAAGTGTTATGTTTTGACCTTTTGACCCGGCCATAAATGCCATTCAAGGTCATGCACCGGAGGGAAGTGACACATTCCAATGGCCAGTAATCGAAAGAGATCGCGTGGGCGGATTAAGGCTTATAATATTAGACAAGGTGAAGGTCCCACAGTGCCAATACAGACTGATGCACCGGAAGAGAGTGACCTCTGAACTGCATGACAGTTATTTCCGCTTGATGACAATTAAAAATTCGATTTCAAAGATCCAGTGGGCGATCGTGTGGGCGTTGAATTATTATTTAACTCAGTTAAGTTCGAGTCCAAGAAGCAGTTGGCAGTTGGTAGTAGAGTTCCAGACAGCTAGAGACGAGATGTGGTAGGTAAAGCCACTCCCGACCGTGGGGGCCCTCGGATACCCCGATGGATTTTGGGGTCCAGCGAAGATGCTGATAAGATGCAATAAAGAAAGCCAGCATCCAGCAGAGTGAGCCCTAGGCCTCCGGTTGAGCACTAAAGAACAAGAAAGACACAACGTGACGGTCATAACAGTGGGGTCAAAATGTTACAGTTTATGTTCGATCTCCAGCTCCCTCTCACATGCAAACCTTGAACAACCCTTTCGAACCCTTGCAATAAAGTGAGAGGTATATATTTTGTTAAAGAAGTCTTCCTGCGTCTTTCTGCGTGCGTCTGCCTTTATTATTGTGTCGTTGTGATGCTGCAGATTACTATATAACATAAGACTCCACCACTAACGAGTGACTTGGATATGATATTAAAGAATATGATGGTGGACTGTTTGACATTCTGAGTTTAAACAAATGACTAATGATAAATTGAATTGTTTGAAATAGAACTGTTTGATTGTGTGTAAACCAAGGACTGATGTTTAATTAGTTTGGTTTGGTGCCAAGTCCGGTTTATGCATACAAAAAGTTCTATTTCAAACTATTTAGTTTATTATAAGTACACTATTTAGTTCTATTAAACCCACAGGACCCTAACAGGTATTACCACTCCGGTCAGAGTGGACATTGGAGTAATAGCACTGAAGGAGTACTCCACATTAACAAGATTCTTACCATCTGATACAGTTTAGTATCATGTCCACGTGTTGTATATTGACCTTCGACCACGCCAGGCATGCCATTCCAAAGGTGCGTAAGTGCATATTCCATTGGCGTGGGCGAGCTTGGCCGACGATGTGGCAGGGTTAAAATCCCACGGTACACTCATAGACTGATGCACCGGAAGAGAGTGACCTGTGAACTGCATGGCAATTATTTCTGCTTGAAGACGATCAAACATGCCATTCCAAAGATATTGAGTGGGCGATTGAACTACTATATAACTCGGTGAAGACAGGAAATCAGTAGTTTGAAGACCAGTTGGTGAGAAGATGCTGAGATGAGAACATGTCCCAGAGAGGCTGGGCCCCCAGGTCCCCGGTTGAGCAGTCCAGGAGAACGAGAACGACACACGGCTATGTCCGGAGGGGCTGGGGAGGTCAATATGTTGCAGTTCTGTTGGGTCTCCAACTCCTCCCACACAAACCTTTCAAATAAAGTGAGAGGCATATTTTTCTAAGAGCTGTGTCGCTCGTCTTTATTATTGCGTCAATATGTATTCTGCCTATGTAGATGTATATGTATTATGTATTTGTATAGTTAATCATGGTTATTGTGTGACTATACAACACTCAACATCTCATTTTGTGAGGAGAGGTTCTTATCCGTGTGCAGAAGATTGAGTCATCGTATTCTAAGCCATGCAGGGAGTATTAGGGTTCTAGCCTTATGAATGTATTTTCAATTCTCATAGACACCTATATGGCAAAAAATCTTATTTCCATAGTCGAAGAAAAGCGTTAATTTTGAGAAAAATTCTGTATGTAAAACTGTAATATTTGTATTTGTAATCTTGCTCTCCTTTAGAATTCTTTGGGATTTCACAGACAACAATATTTGACTTGATTCGCAAAATTTGAAGGATCAGAACCCAAATTAATTTAAGAAATCTTTTTCTTCCTTGATTGTTTAAAATAGATTTTTAACAAATTGGGCTAATCGATAAACAATCCACTTTTTCATTTACTTTCGAGTAAGCAATTGAAAAAAATAACTCTTAAGTTGATTTATAGATTCATTCCGTAAATCTCAAAACTTTCTGATTTATTTCTTTTCAGTAAGTAAGTAAAGTTGTCTTCCTTTAGTCAAGGGTAATCCGAAGGCTTCCTCTTCAATAGCTGCTACACCACGGTGTAGGGGAGGGCGCAACTCCTTTCCCTAGACTGCTCAAGTTTACCCTTGATCCTTACCTTATAATCCTGAGTGTTAAGTATCATTTTTTGAGTCTTTGGTATGACTTGACCTGGGATTGAACCCAGGTATCCCGGACTATAAGCGAACACTCTAACCATTATACCAATGACCGGTAAAAATCTAATATTCAGTTCTTTCAAGGTTATATTTAATTTCAACATCGCTTAATCATTTTATATTGAACGAAAATAGTTTATTTAGATTTATTCCTACTACCATTTCATTCTTCGCTCATTGATAAGTTTTTTAGCTGCATCCAATTACATATTAGCGTATAAATATTCTTTCTCTATTACATGATAACATAACGATACAAAGATCTTTTACACACACAAAATATATTAACTATATTTAGAGAACGCATACTGCTACCTTGAATGCTTGGGAGGCGTTCGTGGTGTAATGTGCACCGTTGTAAGAAGTCTTGGACACGACCGTTTGTATTTCACATAGAGCTAATGTCTTGGGAAAGGTGTGAGTCCAATTAGCATCCATCCAGCTCTGAGCAAATAGTAGGACAGACTGGGCTCTTCAGCCGTGGTATAGCAACTGGTCTATAAGAAAGAAAACCCTGAGTTTAAATCTGTTAAACTCCGCTTAAGAAGTGACCTTGTGTCGCATCCTGGAGGTGTGGAGTGTAGGTTAATACATTGTTTTCATGAAATTTTCTTTCTTATAATATGAATGTTGGAGAATATTTACGCACTTATTAATATTACCTTTTCCTACAAGAAGATATTTCGTAAATCCTGTTTTCCAACAGATTTTTCACTCAAGTTAAAGAAATAAAAATTTATTAAATTTGTAGATAGGTGTTTTATTCTATGATTTACACACTGTTCTGCTACGTATAGATGAGGTCCTGACCGTTACTTCCGCTTTTCCGGGTAGTAATGGCAATAAAGGTGTATTCCACACTCCCTAGAGCTCCAGAACTGGAGCCTCATTATCAGATGCAGTTTAATGTCATACGCTAGACACAGATATTTTGCGGGGGTGTCCTCGTGGTGTAATGGTTAAAGCGATGGACTACGGAATCGTAGTAAGCGAGTTCGTACTCCAGTCGTGCTATTATGTTCACTTTCGGGCAAATACCCTTGGGAAAGGTATGAACCCCCTTATCCTCCCAGCTATGGGTTAAATAGTACCAGTACTGTTCTTCTAGAAGGATGGCTTTGGCATTAAATAACCTACGAAGGTTGATATGCCATTAAAACTAAGAAACCATAAAACAAAGAAACAGATATTTTGGGAGTGTGCCTTACTTTTTACTGGGGATACAGTCACGATATTCTCAGCCCCAGATGACAGGGTTTATAGGAAGTTAGAAGTAGATACTGTACCTTGATTAGTATATATTGTACACTGATTGCTACATATACTACTAATATGATCAACTTCCGGAAAAAAATAAAGTAGTGTCTGCGACCATCTTGGCCAGATAATTCGTGCTATACTGAATGTTGATAAAATCGTCCTTCTTGGACACCTAATTGCTGGAGTCACATTATAATTACATTATACCTGGGTCTTGGTAAGTTTAGAACGGTGATGGCTAATACTAATATCAATCAGCTGCTATCCATCAGTGCTCGTGGTGTAATGGTTAGCGTCGCAGGATATGGATACGGCGACACGAGTTCAAATCTTGGACCTGACTGATTGCATTTCACATAGCACTAATACCCTTGGGAAAGGTATGAATCCAAAATATTCTCCCTCCAGCTATGGGTAAATAGTAGGGCAGACTGTGTTCTTCAGCCTGGGTGGGGCAACTAGTCTAGGAGCAGGAAAACTCTGAATTCAAACCTGTTAAACTCCGCTTAACAACTGACCTTGTGTCATATCCTGCCCGAGCGGAGGGGCTGGTAAATATGATCAGCACAGAACACCAGCTGGTCATTACTAACACCCACTTCAAACACAAGTAAACCTACAAAAGCTCCTTGATGCACCCAGGATCCAAAGAGTGGCACCTCAGCGACTACATAATCACACGACAACTTGGTCTGCCAGACTTGCTGATATACAAGAGTGATTAGAGAAGCCAACTGCTGTAATGATGACGTTATTACAAACTACTAGTGAGGCAGAAATTGAGGAAAGACAAAATGATTATCAGGAAGCAACCAACACGAATAACATCAACAATCAAGAAAAAATTGCAGGCCTTCCTAAACGACAGACTCGTAGAATATCTATCGGATACTGTAGAAGAAAAGGAGAACGCCCTCAAATCAAACGTGTACAAGGTATGCAAACAGAAACCCGGCATTGGTTCGACGGAAACAGCTTGGAGCTGGAGGAGCTTATTAACAGCAGGAACCTTGCCAGGAATAACACGCTCAGCAAGCACACCAAGTCTGCTAAGGCTAAATATAAAACATGCAGTCAACTTCTTCGACAGAGATGCAGAGTCCTCAAAAATAAATGGTGACTGACAAAAGTGTCTGAACTCTAGATACTTGCAGACGCTAAAGATCCCCAAAAGTTTGACCAAAGTATGAGAGTGGTGTGGCGGCTAAGAGTGGACCAACTAGACCAACTGCTAGCCTTTAAAAAGAAAGAAAACAGTTATCACAAAAAATACTATCTTTTTGCCATGTTGAAGAACAACATTGCCTCACTGCTCACTGAACCATCAACAGTGAAACAACATGCAGTTGGCAACATTGAATAAAGGACAACCCACCACTTGATGTGGAAATGCCCAGATCTAGATGAAGTAAGATTATCACTATGTTCTGTGACGGAAAGTATCCTGTCACTGACTTACAGCATCTATAAGTAATTAAGAGAGGAGATAGGAGGCTTGTCGAGGTACTCTATACCATCATAAAATGCACTTAGGAAAACTTTGAAGACCCTGGAGACTGGAAAGATGCCGAACTTGTCATCATCTCCAAGAAGAGAGAGAGAGACGAGATTACGGCAATTACAGCGTGAACTCACTTCTCTCTAAAAGAGTGAAAGTGATCGACCGCATACTGCTTGATAGACTATCGGGGGATTTCCTATTTTGGGCACAGTGAAGGTTCCGCACAAATCAAGGAACCAGGGACATAATTTTTTTCGTTGCAACAAATAGAGTAGAAATGAATTGAACATAAAATACCCCTGTATATGATATTTGTCGGCCTCATAAAAGCCTTCGATTCTGAACTGGTAAACACTATTGAAAATCCTGCGTAAATTAGAGTACGAGGATCATTAAATAAGTTTCCAGACTTTTTTCGTATGGGCACATTTATTGATAGTACACACATGAAAAGTGTTTGATCCACTTGAACCTCGTGAAATCATTTGATCCACTTAAGCAATAAATTGCTCCATCTGAGCCAAGTGAAAATTACTTGCTTCTTTTGAGCCAAGTGAAAATCATTTTCTCCAACTCGGAATAATGAAATTCATTAGCTCCAAAATGGCATATTGAACATGATTTGCTCCATTTGAGCCTAGTAAATATCATTTTCTCCTCGAGAGCCTAGTAAAAATCACCTGATCAACTTGAGTCTAATGAATGTAATTTGCCTCATTTCAAACTAATAATGTAGCATAGCCAGATACAGATATGCGAAACGTACATAGAATGTTCATAACATATATACATAGAACATAGGAATCCCGAAACTCGAAAAACACGTAACGACTTCTTAGTTCAGGTACGAAATCTTTTATTACCTTTGAGTTTAAAGGTTTCGACATAAGGAAGAGAGATGCACAATCTTTCTATGATGACTTTTTCATCTGCGCCCCCCCCAATCACGTGCGCACCCGCCACAAGGCCACTGGCCTGGCTTCGGCGTGCAAGTGAAAGTCAATCGTCTTCTTTCGAGCCAGGAACTCAACTCAACTAACTTTTTCAAAATCTTCCGCGCGCGCTTCCGGTGCATGACGTCATTCACATCCACTGGTCAACCTCTCTCTGGGATTTTTATTTTGACATCTATGACACATCCTCCCCGCACGCGCGTCAACACCTGTGCTCAAGTTTGCACCTAACTAACCCATGTGCTGAGACGAAAGATTCTCAGCCTAACTAAACCCAAAGGCAAGATATATAAAACGAAATCCCTCGGCCATTATATTACAATAATTTTTTTTTCTTCTTCAGGGTATAATAAAAAAAAACATTGGTTCTACTTTTGCTTAGTGAATATCATTTTCTACACAAAAGCTGAGTGGAAATCATTTGATCAACTTGAACCTTTATAATATCTTTTCTCTACCTAGTCAAAATGGATATCTTTTATCTCAAAATTGAGTTAAGTTTTTTTTTCTCAGGTTTTGTTCTAGTAACAATGCAAAGATCCTTATAAAGATAGATGCACATTCAATGTTTAAGTTGCCCAGTCGGCTGGGGCTGTAGAATACACCGACTGCTTCTCTGCAGAGCGGTAAGACCCCCACAAACGTATGTCCTGGATATGACACTAAACAATCTGATGGTGAGGTTCCAGCTGTGCTGGAGCTTTGGAGAATGCGGAGTACCCCTTCATTGCCATTGCTCCCAGGTCCACTCTGGCCCGGAGTGGTAGCACATGATAAGGTTCCTCTCTATCGGTTAAATAGAACTAAACCGTGCTTCTTTCACTATATTGATTTTTGCATCTAAACTGTGTATTTATGCTAAACTGAATTGTTTGAAATAGAACTGTTTTTGACGTCTAACTCTGTGTATTGCCCAGTCGGCTGGGGCTGTAGAATACACTAACTGCTTCTCTGCAGAGGGGTAAGACCCCCCCAACGAGTGTCCTGGATATGACACTAAACAATCTGATGGTGAGGTTCCAGCAGTGCTGGAGCTTTGGAGAATGCGGAGTACCCCTTCATTGCCATTGCTCCCAGGTCCACTCTGGCCCGGAGTGGTAGCACCTGATAGGGCCCTATCTATGGGTTAAATAGAACTAACAGCATACTTATGCTAAAATGAATTGTTTTGAGTAAACTGAATTGCTTGAAATAGAAATTTTTTTGACAATTAAACCGTACTTACATTTAAACTACGTGATAATGCTTAACTGAATTATTTGAAATAGAACTGTTTTTGACATTAACACTGTATTTACAATTAACTAAATTGTTACATATAACTGCTTGAATAGTTTGAAATAGAAATGTTTTTGACAAACTGTGTACTTATGCTTAACTGAATTGTTTTAAATAGAACAGATTATTCGCATAAAAATGGATTTGACGTTAAATAACCTACAAAGGTTGATATGCCATAAAACCCAACAAACCAAACCATCAATATTTAAGACATGCCATAAGTTAATGCTTATATTAGTGTTGTTGTGTTCGTTTTCTTATCTAGTATTCTATGTAATTGCAGTTTAAAAAAAGCCAGGTGAATAATTTTCTGTAAATTGATAAGACTGGGAAATAGACCTATTACAACTGGATACTTAAAGTAATTGTTCATTATAGAATTAGCATGCACTAATTCTGTAATGAAAAACAGTTATGGGGGTGTCCGCGTGGTGTAATGGTTAAAACGATGGACTGCGGAATCGTAGTACGCGAGTTCGTACTCCAGTCACGCTATTACGTTCACTTTCGGACAAATGCCCTTGGGAAAGGTATGAACTGCCTTATCCTCCCAGCTATGGTTTAAATAGAACCACTACTGTTCTTCTAGGAGAATGGCATTGGCATTAAATAACCTACAAAGGTTGATATGCCGTTAAACAAAGAAACCAAAAACAGTTACTTTAAGCTCCCAGTTGTAATAGATTTATATCACAGTCGAAGAATATTAAAAAAGAATAACGAAAAAGAATATTGTCTTCCGGTTCAGGAAAAATAGAACTCATTAATAATTCTATTGACGTTACAGTCCATTGAAACCACTTTATGAATAATAAGCATTGACCAGATGACATGAATTTTTATTATCAGCAAATGAAAACGAGAAAATATCCTAATTGTTGAAAATGCAAAGTATTTTTTTTTTGCCAGTCCTTTCGCCAATGGACAGAATGCGGCTCCAGGTCAGTTTATAAGTGTAGTACTACTGCTTTGAATGCAACATTTTCCTTCTTCAAGACTCGTTGCTGTAACAAATCTTTAAAAACCATTCTACCCTTAGCTGGAAAGAAAACAGATGGATTCATGCCTCTCTCCCGGGCCTGGGCTAAGTAAAACACTAACAGATCCATCTAGGATTTGAACTTGAGACAACAATTTTATTTCTTACTCTAATAACTGTTACGCTAAGTGCTCATGTAAGATTTTAAGTAAAGGAATAATGTTCCTAATGTATTTTTTATTCGTTTGAAAGTGATCTATCAAAATAATATTCACTTTTTATTTCTGCTGGCTAATTAATAAGCACTAAAAGGAGACGAACATAGATTTATGCAGAAATGTTTAAAAATGTTTCACAGGGGAATATTTGGCGATTTACCTGGAAAGTTCATTCAGATCATTGAGGTTAAGATAAGGCTTGCCAAGAAAATCAAGATAAATAAGTAAAAAGCCGGGCTACAGGCTAACACATTTCACCACTGCCTCGGAACTTTCCCGGAAAAAACAATTTTTACACTTGCAAAATCAAAATGATTCTATTCGTATTTTCTGATCATCTAAGAATTTTCAATTGCAAAATAAAAAAAAAAAACACCATCAAAATGTTTAGGAAATTGATAATATTCATGTTAATCTATTTAGTCAAGGAAGGGCACCTCTGGTGGTGTAATGGTTCGTAATGTTCGTCCCTGTGTTAAATGCTATTTATTTACGTTTATTTTTTAATTTTTTATGCATATTGCTTCAAAGATTTGTCATCGTTTTTTTATTATTATTGTTTTTATATATAATTATTATTATCCGAGAGAATCTTACTTACTTACATATTAAATATTTTTGATAACTAAAAATCACTAACTCTATTAGTAAACTTTTTCCAACCAAATATTTTAAAACTAAACGCTGAAAACGTTCAAACCATCAACTTCCAAACAAAACGCTACAAATTATTAAAGCAGTAAAAACTCAACAGTTTACTCAAAATTACACTACATCTGATGATGACCAAAAGTATGGTCGAAAGCACTTGGGCAAAATATTTTGGGCAGTTCCTTTACCATGTAGATCCCGACACCAGAAAAATAACTAAGAGTCTTGAAAAAATGAAATTAAAAAATAAACAGTGTTCCATCGTCTCTAACACACACACACACACACACACACACACACACACACACACACACACACACATATATATATATATATATATATATATATATTTACGAGGATGCTTTAATAAGTTTCCAGACTTTTTTCGTATGGCCACTTTTATTGATAGTACACACATGAAACTTTAGTCCCCTTCGAAGTAATCTCCTCTAGCTGCAATGCACTTGTTATACCATTCCAACATCTTCTTGAGGGCCCCATGGATGTCCTCTTGTGTGAGCGTGTCAATGTTCTTCGTCATAGCCTCTTTCATCTTTTCAATTGTCTCATAACGACAGCCTTTGAGCTTAGGGAATAACCAAAAGTCACAGGAAGTAAGGTCTGGACAATAGGGAGGGTGGGGAACTGTCTTGATGCCGATCCTCGTCAAATAGTCTGTGACAAGGATGGAGTTGTGGACTGGTGCATTGTCCTGCTGGAAATGCCACTGACCCGATTTGAAGAGTACTGGCCCAAGGAATCTCTTCCTGAACTCCCTTAAAACCTTAACATAGTAACTCTAAACCTATCACTTTGGCCAATCAACTTTGGTGTATTGACTTCCTTACACACCTCTCATCATCCCTCACAGACTCCTTGTCTTCCTTGAATCTCTTATGCCACTCAAAAACTGATGCTCTATTCATGCAAGATGGTCGAAAAACAGTCTGAAGCATTCCATACGTTTCTGTGGGTTTTTTTTCCAAATTTAAAACAGAATTTTATTGCAAATCGTTCTTCTAAAGTGTCCTCAAGTCCAGATTGCATTTTTGAAATCCACCAGCTGTGGCAATCAGACTTTAGTAGGGTGTATTCCAATTGCTGCTGTAGCTGTTCATTTGAAGCTGAAATCATAAAAAATTGGTCAGTCATCTAATAAGATGTATAGCAATAACATAGTGAATTTTCAAGAGTCTACGACAATTTTAAATGCCTGTACAAAAAAGAGATGGAGATTATTGAAGGCGCCACGTATATATATATATATATATATATATATATATATATATTTGAATTTACCGCGCCAAACTTAGAAATTTTGCATAAATTAGTACATAATTTTGTGCCGACAAATGCAAACACTCCCAGTTATCACAAATTACCCCCCCAAAAAAAGAAGAAAACGGCCTAACCAAACGCTAAAGAAATATTTGGAATGGAACATTCTAGAATCAGGTGGCATTATAAATATAAGGAAAGACATAAAAGCTTCATAAATATGTGGATATATAGAAAAAACTAAACAATTGTGCGGAAAGACTCGATGGGTAGAGGTTAGTACCATTTTCTTTTTTAAAAATAACACTAGATTTTCTATGACTTGTAAAATCTGCTGGTGAATTTTTGTTATATTTTAATCTAAGAATCTTGATTTATTTCTAATCGACTAAATTGTTTTACCAGGTGCAACTATCACGAGTCAACTTAACAATTGTTTGAATTTACCGTGCCAAACTTCGAAATTTAGTATTCCACCTCCACTAAAAATGAAAATAAAAATAAATAAAAAATAAAATAAAAACTTGGTAGGGCCTGTATCGGATGACAAGATAAAGTATACCCCAAAATTTCTTTGAATATACGTCAGTCCTGGACTTTAACTAAGTTAAAACTTAAGGTAAAAGGAATTATTTTTATTTCATTTTATTTTCTATTTTTTTATTTTCTATTCTCTATTTTTATTCTCTATTTTTTATTCTATATTTTTTATTCTCTATTTATTTTTTTTTTTCACGTACACATGGGAAGCAGCATCGTGTACGTGAAGGTGTTCGAATTCGCAATGCCTAACATTTCCTGAACATGTGAGTCTTGCGGCTTTACGCTCAGGATTGTCAGTTCGATCGGGGAACTACTGCTGCACATCTATAAGAGTGGCTTCTATAGATGAGAATAAAAACAGCCTCAGTGTTCGAAAAATCAGCTACAGAGTTCAAACAAAAGCTACTAAAATGCAAACAAACAATACAGATAGCGACATTTAACGTTAGAACCCTAAATAGAATAGTTCAACTACCAGAGCTAACTGCATCAGCCGTAGAACATAAGATAGACATAATCTGTATACAAGAACATCGATACACTCACACCGAAGATATCAAATATCACGAAACTGGCAATGGATGGATGCTGGTGACTGTATCAGCATGGAAAAACTCTGTCAATGCATCGGTAGGAGGGATGGGAATGCTTATAGGACCAAGAGCGCTAAAAACACTTAATAGCATTGAGAGAATACAACCAAGGATGATGGCCACAACGTTTAATGGCACCCCCAAAGCAACGATCATCTCTTGCTACAGCCCTACTAATGTTAGCGAAGAAACCGAACTAGTCACCTTCTACGAGGAGCTATCCTTCCTAGTACGTAGCATTCCGAAACACAACCTGCTAGTCATTGGCGGAGATATGAATGCACAAATCGGGAAAAACAGAAACAACAAATACAGCCTACACAACACGTCAAACAGGAATGGACAACATCTAATTGATTTCATGATAGAAAATAGATTAACATGCCTCAATACAAACGTTCAAAAAAGGGATGGAAAATTATGGACCCACACATACGCGAACAAGAGTAAAGCACAGATAGACTACCTCTTTATAAACAGAAAATGGAAAAATAGTGCGATGAATTGCGAGGCATACTCCACTTTCGAGGGTGTGTCCTCCGATCATCGAATAGCCACGGCCAAAATACGACTAAGCCTACGAAAAAACGCCACACGAACAGCGACAACTAAGCACTATGACTGGGCCCTACTTAACAACAGAGACATTAGAGACAGATATGCATTAGAATTAAGAAACAGATTCGAAACACTACAAGAGAAGACAGAAAAAGGTACCCCAAATGACGAATATGAAAATTTTGTTGAAGCACACCTAGAGGCGGCATCAAAGTGTATCCCAACAAAACCTAGAACTAAATATAGTCCCTTGGGAAACGTCAGAGGTTAGAGAAAAACGTGCACTCGTTAAAACTGCCTCCAAAAGCTATCGGAAGAACCCAACGAACACAAATGCCCGAAAACTAGAAAAAGCCCAATATCAATTAGCAGGAATATATCTAAAAGAACAGGCAGAATACATACAAAATCAGATAGATAAGATTAGAGACTCGGTGGAAGATAGACAATCCAGGATAGCCTGGCAAACAATAAACGAAGTAAGTAGAAGGAAGAGCACAGCCAAAGCAAAATTGAAAGCTGCAAGCCAACAAGAAAGAGTAAAACTGTGGGAACAGCATTTCAAAAATCTAGTAGGAAGCCCGCCGAAAATAACGGATGAACCGATCACCAGAATTATCAGTAAACAATTAGACATTAAACTAGGGCCTTTCACCAAAGAAGAACTCGACTCAGTTCTTAAAAAAATTAAAAATAGGAAAGCTGCAGGGCTGGACGAGATCCCCCCAGAAGTGTGGAAGACTAAACAATTCGACGATATACTGCTCCGGCAATGCAACGCTGTCTATAGTCAAAATAGGATAGAAAGATGGATGAAGGGATGTACCCTTCTTTTCCCTAAAAATGGCGACCTCGGATTAACCAAGAACTACCGAGGGATAACACTTACATCCATAGCAGCCAAAATCTACAATGCCCTACTACGAAACCGCATAGAACCCAAAATAGACAACATCCTTAGGAAAAACCAAAATGGCTTCCGGAGAAATAGATCCACAACCTCACAAATATTGACCATCCGTAGAATCCTTGAAGGCGTCAGGGCAAAAAACCTTCAGGCGACATTACTATTTGTCGACTTTACCAAGGCCTTCGATTCCATCCACTGAGGGAAAATGGAACTA